>VZRE01006292.1:22841-134650 GCA_013396775.1 Cephalopterus ornatus | reverse complement strand
CGAAGCCTAGCCATGATGATGATGATGTCCTAATAGTTTATTAGCAGTGCATGGAAACAGAAACTATCTGTTGCAAATAAGAAACAAAATTTGATCAAATACCCAGAAGTTCACAGGTAAGAAGGGCTCACCTATAAGGCTGTATAGCTCTCACAGGTTCTTCCATGCAGCTGAATTCTGGTGCAATTGTCCACCTCTCACAGAGAACCTTTCTGATGTTGGATGCAGGGTGTTGCCCATCTGCTTCCACCAGGGCCCAGGTGAAAGAGATGAGAAATGGGTCTAGAAGTTGCAGATCAGTGTTGTGCAGTGCCTGGTGTGGTAATTCCCAAGGCAGGATACTCATGATTGGCATCCCTCCCCTGCTCCCCTCACAGCTCCCGGCAGTGCTCAGCAGTGGGATGACACCTCCAAAAGATGCTGCTCCTAGTTCAGAGTTTCCTGCAGCTGACTGTGCAGGTGAATGCTCCCTGTCTGCATGTGTGTTCTCCAAAGCCTGTTGAATTCAGTGGCCAGACTCCCACTGCTTCCTCTGGGCTTTGGAATAAGTGTTCAGGATTTTTGTGCATTGGAATGGCCTCGTCCTTTCTTGGACTCCAAAGTTTCTGAATCAGTGTGTTCAGTCTGTTTCTGTTTCTGTATGTTTCCATTCTTCTGAAGGAAGCAGAAGATGGAATATGAGCTGGACTGTGTGCTTACTATGTGGCAGTTGACGAGTGTGCCACAGATTGGACACTGCTGCTGGAATAAAAGAAAGTAGGTTTATGGGCAACCGTGGCAGTAAGAATAAAGTAAGTCAAAAAAGTGCCAAGAAAATCCAAAAATGAAATTCCAGAGATCTTTTTAAACATAATAAGAAATCTCATTTTGAAAACACTCCGAAACCTCTATCAAATAATGTTCCATTTTCCTTGTAATTGCCTGGAATAAATAATCCATTTGTTCCTATTGCTCAGCCCTTTCACAAGCCCAACTCAAAATCACATAACTGCTGGAACAACTCTTGATTTTTCTCACATAGTTTCTCTATTAAAATTTGCCTCAGTGAAGCTGTAGTAAACTTGTTTGTTTTGCTACTTGTTTGTAGTAAGCTTTTTTTACCCAAAGAGGCAAAGCAAGGAATGAGTGTGGACGTACGTGGACCCATCTAGTAGAATGCACTCTGAAGTTAAATCAGGCTAGCTAAAATGACATTATTGACTTTATATTTTTATCCAGCTTTTCTTCATTCACTAAAGATCACACAGTATTCTTTGACACCAAATATTTATGATAAGACAAGGCTTTTACTGTCTCACAGATTATTTTCTTTAGCATCCTCTGAAAAGCAAGGAATCTACAGAAAAATTCAGAAAGCAAAAGAAAAGTTGATAAATAGGAATTTTAACTTGTTTCTGTGATGAATTGTCTCCAACAACCTGGTAAGAAGGGTCATTCAGTGCATATTTCCATGACTAACTCAACTTTCATTTTAGCTTTTCAGTTCACCTTTAAATATTTGGTTTGGTTCCTGTGGACAAATGTTGATGTTGGCTCTCTTGTCGGACTGATGAAAATGTTACACAGATGTCCTTTGGTGATCCAGTCCTACTGAAAGGTCTGCAAATTGCTGAATGATGAACTCTCTTTCTCCGTCATTCTTTTGGTTGGTGACTCTCACTTAAGATCTTTTGCTACTTGCTCCATGTGCGTGTCTAAGGTCCCTGCTCTTCCTTAATGCAGTAATGTCTGAGCATCCTGTTTGCTGGACAAAACTGTCTGCATTACACTCTTTTGAGAAGACTGCATTTTACTGGTTGCTGATTAAAACTGGTGAGGTATGTCAATGTCCTTTTTAGTAAAATGTTGTCTCTGATGTTAAAACCGACTCTTCAGCAGTTTTACTGCTACTCATAAAGAGCTCATCCTCTAGCAGAATACCAGTAGCTCAGAATAACAGTAGCTCAATCCCACGTGTCATTTCAGGAAACCTAATTTAGTCTGCATAAGAATTCTATTTCTTGGTCAGGTCTTCACCCCACCCCCCCAGCCCCACAAACACACCCCCTGGAAAATGTGAAATCCTCTTTCTTCTCATGCATTTCCATAGCTGACTTGGTAACAAAGGCACTGTAATCTCTGGCTCCTTTCCCTCACTAGTCATTTGGTGAATGTTCTGCTGCACTCATTTGAACTAGTGTTTTTGAGGATCCTCAAATTGCAAGGCTGGAAACAAATAGGAAAGCGAGAGGTTCTCATACTAATTTAGTTTCCTAGAGTTAGGAGACTGCTTTTCTCAGCTTGCTTGCTATATAACCTTAACTGATCATATTCCTGCCCTATTTATAATGCAGATTGCTCTTTTTAAAGGGGAGGCTGGAATTTAGATCATATCTGCATTCAAATACTTCATCCATCACATCACAGCCACAAATCCATCTGCAGAACACTTTGATTAACACTTAATATACAAGCAGCAAAGCTACTTTATCAAAAGTATAAGACTGAATTGCTCAAGGAGAGAACATTTCTATGCCAAGTTCTCTGAAACCCCCTTGCTCTTTTATTCTTTTTTAAAAGCAGGCAAGAGGGAGTCAGGACACCTGTTGTTTCAACACAGTTGTCCCGTTGCCTAAAGATCAGCTTTGGTTTTGACTTTTCCTTCAAAATCCAGAACTCTGTCAGTCTCCTGCATCTTGAGCACTGCACCTCGCCAAAGATGCAATGATTTCAATTCACCTAACCACTAGATAGGGTGAATGACAGACTGACTACACAATGAAATTTTTGATGAATGAATGTGGCTTCTTTTCACTATCTATAGTTTCTTCAGTATCCCTGGTAACATTTTTCATATTGTTTTCCGTTGTTTTGTGGGCAGTTTCTGAAACCCAGGATATTATTTCCACTCTTTAGGAAAGCTACCCTAATTTTAGTGGGTAGAGTTTGATTCCTTTAGTGCACCTTACATTTTGGCCATATCTCCATCATCATCATCATGGCTAGGCTTCGCGAACGAAGATTTGTGAAGGACTCTACCCACGCTTGCTACAAGCGCGCTGATGGCTAAAAAGGCCGATGCGAGATAGACACGTCCGGTTGCAAAAGGCACAGCAGAATGGCTCCCCAGGTGGTACTGAAAGGACACGGTTCTTTCTGCGTTGCCTTTTCTCCTCGAGAGTGATCCTGCGTGTATTTTCAAAAGATATTGCAGCATTGTGAATAGTGTGTCTCCAGGCCTCCCGATTGGAGGCCAGAGCAGACCAGAGATGGTGATCGATATGGCCAAGGCTGAGATGTTGTTTCAGGGAGTCCTTATATCTCTTCTTCGGGGCTCCTCTCTTGCGGCAGCCAGTGGCAAGTTCACCATAGAGCACAATCTTAGGGAGGCGGTAGTCCTTCATCCTGGAGACGTGCCCTGCCCAACGCAGCTGCATTCGCAGTAACATGGCCTCAATACTTGTAACTCCTGCCTGTTCAAGAACAGACGTATTGGTTACATAATCTGTCCAGTGGATGTTTAGGATTGTACACTACACAAAAAAGCACTGTGCTTGCAACACGTCATCTTGCACTAAAAGAGCTCCCATGTCCACAAGCAATAGTGTGGTGCCTCATGGGATAACAGCCCAGCTGTGAGAACATAGGAGCTCAGAGGTATGGCCATGTAACCCCTGAGCCGAGCCCTGCTGACATGGCTGTAGTTCAGGGGATTGCTTGTTCTGAGCTACTTTGGTTAGTTCTTCCTGCACTTGTACAGCGTGATTATAGAAATATCCCACTTCATGGTAAATCAAGGGATTTTGTAATGTTTTTTACTTAATTGTGTTGCATTTTTTTCCATGTGTTGATTGGAAGTTAATCTTGTGTTGATTAATTGATACAAACAAACCACAATTAGCACTGCTCCCAAGGCTAACTTCCATTGCTGGCAAAATCAGGTTTAACTTCATTCAGTCTTGTGGACTAGAGCCTGCTTATATCAACACCAAGTTTGGCCTTGGAGAATGAAAAAAATGGAGTCATACAAAGGAGAGTGCTCTTTTTCAGTGTATTAAACAAAGGATAATATTAAGTTTGGATAGTGGATAAAGTTAAGCTATGCTAATACTTATAATCAACTACCACTCTGTTGAAATTAGAAATCATGCATTCCTGAGGTTTCTAGCTATTTTTCCTGCCAAGAACATGTAGTGCTTCTACCAACTGCATAGTAAAAACAAGAGACAGACTTTCTTGCACTAAAGCAGTGAGCTCTAAAGCTCACCTTTAAATCATGAACACCTTGGTTATTAATCATTTAAAACAATACACAGGTGGAGAGAGGCTGCTTGATAAAAGGTGGCAAAAGCATTATGTAGTTTGAGAAACAGCAGCTGGTCAGTGTTTGTGGTGTCAAAAAATCTCATCACAGAAAGTAACAGGCAGTAAGCCTCTTTCTCTTCCTCTCTCTTTCTCCCTGTTTCTCATTACTAAGAGGAAATTTGCCTGCTCCCTCTGAAATTGTCACCTTGTCAAACTGAAAATTTTCCATTGGAGCTGGGCTGTGGATTCTGGGAGTGCACCCTGTGTGTCTGTGTGGGGGCTTTCATGGAAGGATGGGCTCTTGGGTCTCACTTGGACTAGAAAAATTGAGGTTCAGACTAGACAGTCAGAAACATCCTTAAGCTATTTTCAACACTCAGCTGAGCAGAAGCACCACTGATCTGACCCAGTGATGTGATTGTCATGCAGGAGACTGGACTGGACGGACCAACTAGAGGTCCCTTCCAACCACCATTTCTGTGAGTCTATCAACTTACGCTTCTCCAAGACTCAACACAAGCTCATTACATTCATGCACTTTGGCCTGGGTATTCTCTGGAATAAAGGTAACAATGGAAAATACTTTCACATGTAGTTCAGCACTTCTCATAGATTGTACAAAAATAGCTCCTTTCCTCTAGCTATGACGTTGCAAGGTACCATTACAATAATGCACAAGGCTGAAGAGTAAAGCTTGAGTTAAAGACCTCGACTTATCTATAAACATATGATTTATCAAATCTTAGGAAGTGATGCTCCCTATGTCTACTCTTCCACTGTTTCCTCTCCCTGCAGTGTAATAGAACTGAACCACATTTTATATCTGGACATTGTATTTTTGTTGATTGTTCATAGGAGTTATTGTGCAGTTGCTCCTTTACTTTAGATATACTATGCCAATGCCTGAACTTCAGGTGGGATTTAAAGACTCTTCTGGCCTCAGAGTACTAGAAAATTTATTTGACCTTTATAGGCAATGTGGAGAAAAATATCATTCTTTTTAGCACTGAGTATGGTCTTCAGATTCAGTCCTGATATTAAAAAAGTTCTGAGGTGGAGTGTCAGGGCAACTAATACAGAAGAAAACATTTGTTCAATTCTAATCTAAAAAGACTGTCAAGTTTTAGAGCTAAAGAACACACCTGACTTTCTAACTGGGAAGTGCTAGTTTATATGTTCAGCCAAATAATGTTAATTTTTAGTGCTCCATCCAGGGTGACAAGACCTTTATATTGCGTATATTTTTTCCACTTAGTGTAATTAATAGCAACTTACTTTTAGTCAGTTTTGTCCTAAAGACATAAACAGCTTTATGAACTTATTATTAAGAAATGGGCTTTCCATAATTACAGTGGTCATCAGCTTCCACTGCAAGGATTTATTTTTGCCACCTTATAACTTGCACATGAAAAAAAAAATCAACTTGCCCTGATAAACACTGATCTTACTCTAAGGGAAAAGGAGAATACTTCTGTGGAGTTTAATGAAAAGTGACCAAACCACACCTGAGTTACAGGTCATTAAAAATAACCCATATTTCAAATTTTGGAATTTGGCTTGTACTTCACACTTGACACCTTTCTTCTTATGAAAAATGTCATTCAATCGTTAATGATGAACAGTCAAACTTTGGACTTCACACTGTATGTCCTAAGTGAAAAGTGATACCTCTTGTAACACATTGCCCCTCAATTAAGAAGTAACTGAGGGACTCAGAGTTATGGCTGCTGGTCCCACCCACACCACTGCAAATTGAATGACAATCTGTTTGACCATGGAAGTACGTCAGTGCAAATGTTTTTAGCTACCTCATTAGCACTCCTTATAACATGAAGAATTTCTCCAGTGCTTATCCTACATCTCTGAATTATTGTTCCCTTTTTATTCCTTTCCTGTTGGTATCTTGTCTCATTTTTTGACCTGTTGGAAGGTGAGTGATTTATTGACTAGTGTTCCCTAAATGATTATTACTTTACTCTTTTTTTACTGGATTTTAAGGTTTCCAGAATCCCGGAATCTAGTGGGGATTTCCACTTCCTCCATTATAACAAAGCTAAAACCAGAACTGATGTGGACCTGGCATGAATACTAGAGCAGAGACCTCCATATCTCTCTGGGGAAGATAGCAACAGCTGGTGAAACAGAACAACCACCAGGTAATAGAAACCTTCTCTAATAACCTATTTATTCTGAGAGGTTTATGCCCTCCTTAGTCCCTTTTGTCTTAGTGCTTCTTCCACAGATGCTCACTGAGATATCTCCAAGATGATGTCTATACATGCACAAGAAATTGTCATTCTCTTTGTAGTCAAAGGAGATTACAGTCAAAAGAGCCATATTCATGCTAAGATCAAGAAACAAATTGAGGGTTAGATTATAATTTTATAGGCTTAGTTATTAGGGGCAAGGAAGTTAACTTTGCAGTCATGTCATAAAGCCATAGAAAAATCCAGTTTGGATGGGACCTCTGGAGACCATCTTGTCCGAACTGCTGTTGAGATCAGGTCTTAGGTTAGGGTATTCAGAGAACTATGAAGCCACGTCTTGAATGTTTTCAGAGAAGGTGACTCCACTGCTTCATTGAGCAATCTAACCCTAAGTTTTATTGTTATCTAGATGGAATTTCCCTTATAGCTGCTTTTTTGCGTTTCTTATGTCCTGTCTCTGTGTATCCTTTGGTTGTATATTCTTCTTCTCTAAAACTGGCTTTTAGGTATTAAAGTCTCTGATTAGATTCCCCTTAACCTTCCTCTTCTCCAGGCTGAACAAACATAATTCCATCAGTCTTTTGTCATATGTCAAATTCTCCCATCCTCTAACCATCTTGGTAACCCTCCACTGAACCCTCTTCAATTTTCCAATGTCTCTTTCACACTGCAGGGATCAAAATGTATTCAGTATTTGAAATGTGGCCAAGCGAGGGTTAAATAGAGTTCATAATCACACTCCTTGATCTGCAAGTTCCCTTGCGGGTGTGATGCTGTTAAATTCCCTGCTGCCAGGGCCCACTGCTGGCTCTGGTGCAGCTTGCTACCCACCAGGAACCCCATCACCTTCTCAGCAGAACTGCTTCCCAGCAACTCAGGCTCCTGTCTCTGATGCTAATTGGGGTTATTCCATCTCAGATGTATGACCATACATTTTTCTTTCTTTAAAACCTCAAGAAGTTCTTGGCATAATCTGTCATCTCTCTCTCTCTGTGATGGGTTTTCCTTTTGGCACTTAAACCTTTGTCCTCCACCATGTTCAAACATAGTAAGGGAGCCTTCAGCTCTGTGATCCACACTGTTCATATAGATACTGAACAGGACTGAACCCACAGCTGACTTTGGAGGAACTCTGCTTCTGACTGGCTGCTATTATCTACCACCATTAAGGCCAGAGTTTAGCCGGTTTTCACCTGTTTAGTATATATCTTACCAGTTTGCCAACAAGGATGTTGTAGGAGAATGTATTTTACAGCTTGCTAAAATCAAGGGAGATGATGTCCTTGGCCCTCCTCTTGCACACTGAGCAATTCTTTTTGGTCATACAAGCAACAAGATTGGTCAAGGATCAATTATTCTTGATAAATGTGCCGGTTTTTTCCCAGTCATGGGAATACTTATCATGTATAAAAATGTATAGAAATATTTATTATGAGGAGATGTTCCACAGTTTTCTCTGGGG
Source organism: Cephalopterus ornatus (assembly GCA_013396775.1). Classification (NCBI taxonomy): domain Eukaryota; kingdom Metazoa; phylum Chordata; class Aves; order Passeriformes; family Cotingidae; genus Cephalopterus; species Cephalopterus ornatus. The sequence continues at coordinate 126,697 of VZRE01006292.1, read as the reverse complement.
CTGAAGTGAGGCTGGCTGGTCTGCAGTTTTCTCAATCTTCCTTTTTGCCATTTTTTGTAGATGGGCGTAGTATTTGCTCTTTTCTAGTGATCTGTGGCTTTCTCTGAACTCCACAATCTTTCAAAAATGGTAGACAGTGGCTTTGAAACAATGAAAAGCAACTCTTTTATCACCCTTTAATACACCCTGTACAGTTCAACACCCTTATATATGTTGAACTTGTACAGATGGTCACCATTTTGACCTTCCTCCACTGTTCGTAGTTTACCATTTGCTTTGATTTACTTCTTTACACAAAGATTTAGGTGATGACTATCTGTGAGGACTAAGACAAAGAGGTTTTATCTGTCCAGGGTGTGTCGGACAGATCCTAGCTGCCTCTAAAGGTTATTGAAATGCAAATAATAGCAATAGCAGTGACACCATTAAACCTCATAAAGTGTATCAAATTACTATGCCTTAGTAAGTCGCTGAAGGAAACAGTAATTTTACTTAACTTTTGGTGTCTGTATATGCGTGTCTACATTCAAGCTAGTTATTCCAGGCTCCTTATACTGCTTCGGAGAGAAATAGGTATTTTTAGAGTGATTCACCTGAATTCATTTAGACATTTACTACAGAATGAGATGATTTGCGCTTTGCACTGATTTTATTTACTAGACTGGTCAGTGACTAACTCAGACACAGGTGTCTACAGCTGTGAGATAAACCCTCACATTTATCCACTCTTAGCCTGTGCAAGTGTCAGGCAAAATTCATACTCCAGCAGCAGAGAAAAAAGAGTGAAAAACTGACATGACCACGTAGTGCAGCTCAGTTTTTGCCCAGAAACCTGGTAAATCCCACTAAACCCCATCATACACATGAGCTTTAAGTGACTTCAGTTCTAATTTCTCGGCAAACCTGGGCTGGGCTGAAACAACCTGGACAGTGGTAGAGCTATTAAATAGGAGAGTAAACTAAATGTGAACAAATTGAAAATGCAGAAGAGAATAAATAGAATGTTATTTAAATTCTAAAGCCAAATAAACCTCTTGGGCTTCTTCTAAAAATTTTTAAAGAGAGCAGTGGGTCTCATACTAGTAGCAGCATAGTGCTTCCCAACCAGTACACCTACTGTTGGGCATGACACTGGAAAAAAATCAGCACCTTCAGCTTCAGCTGTGGCAGCTGCAGAACAGATGGAAACCAGTGTTGTTTGATTCCTCCACATCTAATTAACCTGTACAAAGGGGACGGCAGTCATAAGATCCTAAGTGAAAAACCCTGTGTCTCTGTTAAGACCTTTTCTCTTGAAGAGTGGTGAAAAGCAGGGAGAGCTCTGTATCTTAGCAGGTACAACTCCTACCTTTCAACACAGAGGCCACACTTTGTGTTTAAAGGAGCTGCTTAGTTTAATTCAATGCATTTCGCCTCAAAAGCTAATGCTGTGGCTTAAATTAAAGACCGACTGGATTCTCAATTCTGTAGTCAAATAAGAATGTCATATTCAGGAGAAACCTTAGGTGATGTAATAAAGTTTAAAGGCATCTATGGATAGACAGAGAAGGAAGAGACCACAAAATCTGCTAACACTGTAAATAGTGCAACGCAGAAGCTGTGAATATGCACAAAATCTGGCCTGAGACCCTCTGCCAGTGTGGTGTTCTATACAAACACATATGGGCTCATATATATACATAAATATGCATTCTAAGTGCTCGACTTTTAATATAGTAAGTTTACAGCAGAAATGTGTTTCAAGAATTCCTGTCTACCAGAGGCAGAGATGACTAAATATTTAACTTGTGTATGTGATGAATGGTAGTCATTTGCAGAACCATAAATTTTAACATCCATGAATGGAGGTGGATTGTCATACATTTTTTTATTTTCTCTTTATAGGATTGCTTGTTATTTATTCCAATATTATTCAAATAGATGGAGCTATTTGAGAATAGGAATCACATGATGAGACAGACTTCATGATCAAAAGCATAAATTCTCAGATCTCAAGAACTTATAACCTATTAAAACAAATGAGAAATATAGTTTCGGGAATGGGGATGTACAAAATGAGCAAGAAGAATTGCTTTTAAGTGTGTCATACTATTACCATACTTTAAAAAAAGGCTATATAAATCATGTGATTTACCCTTGTGTCATAACAGAGTTTTGGCAGTTGACTTGGTCTAATGCTTATTTAAAATCAGATTTTAAAAAATGTGGTTTTTAAATAAATGTAAATGTTAACAAAACACTTTCAAATTAATAATTGCAGATGGTGTCAGTGAGAAAAAAATGCTTAGCAGGTGTTGACCCAGCCAATATTCCAACATATTTTATGTTATTGCCCAATATAATAACATTAGACAACGACATCACCATACCACTTCAGAGGTGCAGGTATTCATCAGAGAGTCATTAAATACTGGATTTTCTCAGTGTCACACAATTGCAGAAACAGTTGTGTTGGATATTTGTGCTGATCTGCTGAGAAAAGTGTCAGTGTTGAACGGCTCTAGAATGTCCTGTTCTTTAGCTATATGAAGCATGCAGAGAGTTGAAATTTAAGCTAATGTCAGCGTGTGAAAAATCAGCAACTTTTTTTTTTGTCTTTTTGAAAAAAAATTACAGTCCAGGTTGTTTCTGAGATTCTTAACTTAACATTGTTCATTTCTTACTCGTTCTGTGTTTCGAAGTTGCTGTTGTCTCCCATCTCTTAATTCCCCAGTGTGGACTCTTTAAGGATATCTTTTCTCCCTGTCTAAACATTCCACTGCTGCCTTCAGCTTCACTCTAGTTTTCCTGGATCATTTTAATCTATACTTGGATCTCCTAACATCTTAGTTTCTCCTGTGGCATTCAATTCTTTTCCCTTCGCTTGGCAGTGGATTATTGTCGGAGTCTGGGTCTTGCTGTATGCTTTCTCTCACCTCCGAGATTCAGGATAAGATCTTTCTCTTTTCCACATTTCTTTTTGGACTGCAACTTATAAATTAGCCTGCATGATCTCGACTTTAACTGAATGAACTGGCCTACCAATATGCTTAAAGCAAGCATGTGTTAAACACCCTGATAGATCAAGCCCTGCTGGTTTCTTCCAAGCTCGAAAGAGACTCGATGTACTACAATTGATACTTCATTGCTATTGTCATTGTTGCCATTATTCTGGAAAGTGTCACTGGCCAAGAGTCCCAGCCACAGAGTAGCATCCTGTTATGTTTAATATGATGCAAACATGGAATAGAAAGATTTGGTGCTTTCTCCTCTCAGAATTTCACGCACAGAGCTGGACCGGGGATCAGACAGGAACTTCTAGGAACACTTCTGCAGGAATGGGCAACACAGCCAGAAATTAAAGGAATTTTAGCTTGTGGAGGGTAGAAACTGTCCTACCAGATTAAAGTAGGTAATTTGACTACATCTGTATTTTCTTGCAGTGACTACCCAATGTAACTAAGCAGCTGTAGAGTTCATAAGTATACTATGGCACAGACAAAAGCTGTGAGATTGTCCCCTCCATAGCAGTGTTAAAATTGATTGTGACAAGAGAAGTCCAGTCACCAATCTTGGTAAAAGTTATCTTTTTTTTTCCTTTTGTGAGAGTTAGAAATTACAAAACGTATTCAAGAGCTAAATTTTGTAAGGTCTGCAGTCCTTCCCTCAGAAGTGGCACTGCACTGGGTCTACTAATGCACTGGGTTTAGAGGGACAACAGTCCTGGATTAAGTATTGCACTATTTTTAAAAGGGGTTTCCATGTCAAATCTCCTGTATTTGAAAAAAACATTTTACACAGTTACATCACCACTCCTACAACTTCTTATTAAATATAGTTCCCAGTGCGACTCCCTGGCTTAAATACAACAGGTACTTTTATGAAACCTGGTTTGAGTTTTTAGTGCAGCTGTGCAGAACTTTCGTAATGAAACCCAAAACCCACCCAGGCTTGAGTTTCATTACAAATCTGAAACTCACATCAGGTTCTCTAAAGGGTTTGTCAGAGTTCACAACTCTGAAGATTTGAGGCTGGATGAAGCAAGTCTATACTGAGTTATGATTTCAGGTGCAGCCAGGGAAAATGTGGTTTGACCCTCAACTAGACAAAAACCTGGTGGTTTATCTAGTTGGAAAAAGGAATGAGTCCTTGCAACAGGAAAATAGACGATGCATATCATAAGGTCTTGTGAACCGAGGTTTTAAGCTGCAGATCTGTGTAGGTAAAAGTTTTACCAATAGTTATGTTTGTTTTACCTTTCTCTTATTCACTTCTATTCGCTTAGCCTTTGTTGTATTGAAATTAAACCTGTTTTTACAGGTTTCAAATAAAAGGGTAGGACAAACAGATAATTCCTCTGGTCTAAGAGAGAAACCATTCATGAGGGAGTCAGGAGATGGATTCTGCACATGCTTTGACAACTGACTTGTTATCTCCTCTTGTGCAAGGGGAGAATATTTCTGGCTGTGTATTTCCATGTCTGAGAAATACTTTTACCCTCAAAAGTAAAGCAACTCCAAGCTACAACTCTGTGCTAATACAACCACACTGTTTCTTCTTCCAGCGCTACTTGCTCAGAACCAGCCTTTGTGCTTCTGTGTTGTCCTCCATTGGAGATGTGAGAAAAACAACTCTTTGTGCAAAGGTACATTAACATTATAGGTATCAAAATAGGAAATCTGCTATCTCAGAATAATTAGTTCAAGTTCATGTTCATGTTCTTGCTTCAGACGTTTTTCCTTTTACATTTCTTTTGCCTCATCCATTAAGTGTCCAGTGAGGGTATTAATCAGAAATGCTTTTCCATCCCCTGCTCCCACAGTTCTGGGAGGAAACTTGCACATTTTTTTGTAGTGTTGCAGCTTCGGATTTTTGCCAAGACCTCATTAAAAGGTCTAACTTACAGTAGGACAAACTTAAGTTTCAAACCCATCCCAATAAATTAAAGTGGTTTAGTTATTGAAAAGACTGACTCTCATAGAAAGCTTATGGTATATCTATCACTTGCAAATCAATAAAATGAGAAACTTTTGCCCCAAATAGGAATGTTTGAAGTGTCTGTGGGTGGAATCTTACTCTTAGAAATTGAGTGTATTGTTATAATAACTTTTGGTTCAAGTCCATCACTAATTTTAGTCAGCTGTGAAGAGACTGATGATAATTTTCATGTCAGCAGAGCTAGAGTATCCGTTCATACTCAGATTCGTGTCTCCCTAGTAATTAATATATGTAACAGAAGAAAAATAGAGGGTTTTTTAATTTTCTCCAAGAATTATCTAAGAGATGGAGAAAAACACTGTTAAAAAAATCAGAAATCTGTCAAAACGCAAAGAATTTACAAGCTTGTCTTTGTGCCATAAAATATGAGTTGGAGTAATCTTTACAGCTTTGTTAAATGTAATTGACATCCAGTGGTCAAGTGTCACTGCATATACTGAAAAATGTTGAGCTTGACTTCATAAATGTCTCTGGTCTACTAACTTGGGGATGTTGTCCAGCTCTCTGCCAAACTGTTTCAATGTATCATAGCTAATAAGTGCATCACAAAGATTTGGTTCCAGGGCCCTGCATAGATCTGAAGGTGCTAGCAGTTCAAATCCTCATTCTATTAGTCCCTTTCTTAACATTCAAGCTGTCCCTGCCCAATGAAGAGGCCAGCTTAGTCTAGGATAAGTGAAAGGAGATTGCATGAGCTGTTGAACTCTTCCCACAAGGAGGAAATCCTTAAAATGTTTTTGATTTTGTGTTGTGATAGCAACAGGATGAGGAAATAGCCTCAAGCTGTACCAGGGAAGGTTGCAGTCAGACCTCAGGAAGAATTTCTTCACTGAAAGGGTAGTCAAGCATTGGAACAGGCTGCCAGGGGAAAGTCGTGGAGTCACCATCCCTGGAAGTGTCTGAGAAATGACTGGACATGGCACTTAGTGCTGTGGTTTAGTAGATATGGTGGTGTTTGATCAAAGGTTGACTCAGTGATCCTAGACATCTTTTCGAACCCTAACGATTCTGTTTTATTCAACCTCCTTTGAACTTGTAAGCTTAAGACCTGGGGACTGTTGTGAACCAGAATATGGTGTTTTGGCTTGTGACTAGAATTGGTGATGAGGAATACCTACAACAGTCTTTTAAGTTGCAAATAGCGAGTCAGCATATATTGGATTCCTTTAGTAGGTGCAACTTAATTAACAGATTAGTTGTTAGATAAAATTGAGCATTCTAAACTCCATTTCAGAACCATACTTCGAGAATAAGCTGCTTTACATAACTCATAAATATTGTCCTTATACTTACAGCCATCAACAAGAAAGACAGATGATTTCTACTAAATAATTAGGTGATCTGTGGATCCAAAGTCCTACAAGAAGAAATCTACATGATGACCCATAGCATTGGATGTTGCATTTGACTTTCTGCTTTTCCTGAGAAATGAAAATATAACATGTTGTCAGACTGCTTCCAACTAGTCACCCATCTGAGGAGAGTCTGTAACCGGTCAGTTTTGTAATTAAGAAATATACTCTGGGAATGGCTGTTGGACATTATAGAATGTGAAAAAATAGACACAAGTCTCAATTCTCTGCTTTCTATCTGGACTATTTATCCTTAAGGGGATTATTAAGTATACGGTTTGTAGATTTTAAAGCATATTTTGGGAATGATTTTGGAGAGTTGTAGTTGTTTTATAGTCAGCTGTTAGTCCCTTGGACACACAGATCTTTCCACTCCTTGCAGGTAAGTTGTTGTCCCTGAGGTCAGATCAGAAATCTATTCACACTTTGCAATGGCTTAGAAACAGTAACAGTTTGTGTGAAAAATTGTAGAGAAAATGAATCTACATTACACTGATTAAGCCTGTAATTTTAAAGAAAATTGAATATATTTCAAGATTGCATTTTATAATGGTAAAGATACAAGCTTCTGTTCCTGGTGCTCATTGGAAATATAATGGGAACAAATAATTATTATAATAATTCTGATTTAATTTGAATGGGCTTTTAAACAATCTAAATAAACAACCAAGAGAACGGGAGTGTTAGAGAAGAAGAATCACATAAGTTTATGATGGAAATGTGTACTTTGTTTCTTATTATGAAACAATGTCATTCACGTGCAAATTCTAAAGTATAATGTATTTTGGTGCTTATGTCTTTCTTTATATTACAGGAATACTTACACACAGTATTCACTTCTACATGACCACTTTGATTCAATATCAATCCTATTTTCATCAAGGAACTGATGAGAGTCTTTCCTCCCTTCTCTAACGAAAAAGAAAAAGGGTATTTTTAATCTATTTCACTCTAACTTGCCCTGTTAATGCCTTGCACAGGTTTGCTGTGCTCAGAGGAGATAAGAATTCGGAGAGGGTGAGAGAGAATCAGAGGTATGTGGATATATGCAGAGTAACCACAACCATTCCTTGTAGCCTCAACCCAAAATGACCCTTTGCAACTCCAGCACCAATGGAGTGATGAATCAGCATCTTCCTATGACAGTTGTAGTCCTGAAGGAATAGTTCCTTCTCACATTTCCATCTGAGCAGTACAGCTGAGGGTATACAGAGGTCAGGCTGGGGCCTTGGCCCTTAGTTTTACAGCGTGAATTGTAAAGGTATGTTCCAATCAGAAATAACTCAGCAAAAGACAGAATTTAACTTGGTTAATTATATTGACTCTTATATAGACCATGAGTAAATAAATAACCTGCATACAAGCAAACTTGTTTATGGAATAAAGCTTAGCTCAACTAAAATTTGGTGCTTTTAATACATTCAGAGTACATTTTTAATACTTTCATATGGTCGAATAATACTTCCATGTTGATTTTTCCCCTTATTATTTAATCTACTCTACAGTGAACATACAACAATAGCTCATTGATTTATTGTGAGTGTAGCAATATGTTTATAACTGCATGAATCATGCAGATTGCTCAATTCACCACATGCCTTAATAAAAGTTTCACTTTAATAAAACAGAGCTAAGGCAAATATGTCCAGAGCCTGGTCTGACATTCCTTATACATTACCCTGCCTCAGGAAATTATTACTATATATTTTATAGCAGCTACAGTAGGTTGGGGATCAGGATTAGAGCATAGTAACTACTGTGACATTTAGCAGCACTCCTGTGTATGCCATTAACCCTCATGAGGTGGACTGGCATGGAAATATTTTAGAACAGTTGTTTTCATCCTTTTTGAATGGTAGACTCAGAAAATCCTCTGTGAAGGTATGGTTCCTCACTCACTGAATTTAAGTCCCTAGAATTTCATTTGTACCTTTCACTGCTTTTGAAGTAGTTTGTGGACCTCACAGGGTTTATTGGTCATAAAAGGACATCATTGTTCCAGGACAGCTTCCATCACTTGGCTGCACAGAGATGAACTGAGCAGTCTCAATTGCAATAGGCAGACTTTGAATACAGAAAATAATCTCAACAGGTACATGTACGTCTCCCTCATATCTCAAATTAGTTGCAACAATTCAATCTCAGCAAGATCTACTGAAGTGGATTGAAGTCTTTTCCAGCTGAGATTATAGAAAGTATGATCCACTTATCCAGAACTCCTCTTTCATTGTATGAAAAGATTAGCTTTTAGTCTATTAGACAAACACAAATCCTTAGACGGACTAATCTTCTGACTCTTCCTTCGTTTTAGTCAGAACTGGTCTTATGAAATTTCAGACCAAAATAGTGAAATTCTTGTGGCACCAGAAGTTTCAGAATGTGAAACTTATTGTCAATCAGCACTGAACTCAAAGCTTGGCACTAAGGTAGATGGTTTTCTTTTTATACGTATTCATTTCCTCAGCCTAGCCTTTATCAATAATGTCTGTGCACTAGCTCAGTTAGTGGAGCTTAGATATTAAGTACAAAATTATTCATAACATAATTTTTTTAACATATGTAGTTGAGGTAGAATTTTAAATGTGTTGCTGTTACTATTAAACTTCATAAAAACAGAACTACATCAATTTTAAATGGTAAGAAAATCTCTAATGTTTATGAGCACATTAGGGTGGCCTCTGCTTGCATTAGATTCATTGCACATTGAGGTTCTCTATAAAAATGCCAAAGTTCTGATGGAAAGGTCATAGTTTGGAAATTTATTTTATTTTATTTGGTTGGCTTGCTGGTGTTTTGTTTGTTTGTTTTTGTTTTGGAGGTTTTGTTTGGGTTTTTTTGGTTTTTTGGGTTTTTTTTAAGAAACACAAACGCTGTGTCTGCAGCAGTAAAATATTCTTCTCTTATGTTTTTTGCGATGAGTTTTTTTTTTGCCTATGTTTCTGCATTTTGAATACTGTTGCATAAAGGTGATGTGTTTACAAACAAAATAAAATAAAATCCACAGACTTTACTGTTCTTAGGGAAACCCCTCATGGAAAAAAAAAAAAAGAAGAATTGGGAACAATCCGTGAATGTAATAAAAACCAGCTCTGGCATTACTGTCTTCCAGCACAATAAAAAACTTTTTCTATTGCTAGGTTGTCAGTACTGCGAAGTGGTTTTTAATGCATAAACCTCAGGCATGCAGATAAACCTAAGTAAAACTGGAGCCAAGGTTTGAAATTGGTGCTTGAAACATGTCTTTAAAATTATCTTCTTTGTCAGGGGAACTTTCTGTCATCTGGAATTATGGTCTTTAAGGCACCCCCTGGCTACAAAGACAGCAAGTATGAGAATTTCACCATTATTCCTTTGTAGCTCAGTGTCTGAATTACTCCAGACTTGATCAGTCCAGATCAGATCACAATGATGATGATTTGATACATACTGCTTCAGGTACTAAATGCAAAATGGCTGAAGGTCCACCAGGTTCCAGTTCATTGCAACCTGTTTTGCTTATTAATTCCTATAATCTCTCTCTTTCTGACTTTCTTCCCTTGACTATTGAACGAATTTTTTGTAAGTGTTCAGGAATTAATTCTTCTACAATTGTACTGAAATCCAACCACAAGGTGCATATATGCATGTGTATGAACCTAAATGAAAAAAAAAAAGTACTTGTTGACAGAGAAACATTTTACATTGTAATTTAATAAAACTGATGTTTTTTTGTAAAGTTGCATGTAATCTGGGATCTGTATTAAACAGAAAACAGAAAAATTGTGTACCAAGATAAGGCTTATGAAGCAGAAAGGAATGTAACTGAATTCAGAGAGTCCTGTTGAGAGCTCATTAGGTTTGGTTTTCTTTAGTAGTAGAGATGGACTGTGGCAGGGTCATTCATCTGGCTTGTTTTGTTTAGTTGTGGGGATCCATCCCCTATAGATCATGTTAGTGTCAGACTTGTGAAACCAGGCAGTGTTGTCATTATTTCATCATTCTTGGAAGTTGCATGAAGATGATTTTCCTTCAACTGACACTACAGAGAAGACAAAAATCTTTATTCTTTCTAACAGTTTCTAAAATAAATATCTAGGGTAAAAGAGCAAAATTCATTTTATCCCTCAGCCACATTAGTACTGTAGCCACTAAACCTCTGAATTGTGCTCTATTTTGTGTTTTCTGGGGTCATAGAAGTAGCATTTGTTTCTGCTCCATGATCGCATCTGAGGAGGTGAGATGGTGCCTGCCATCAGTTTGCAGAACCCTGATGCTTCCTGCAGCCAGAGCAGCAGCTCTAGCTGGTGGGATGCTGCATCTCAGAGGGGGAGGACCAACCTATAACTGCAACTGCATTTAGAAAAAGAGTGGCAGTGTTGTGTTTCATGCAGAGTTCATGTCGATCATTATGCAGATGAGAAATGGTCTGAGCACAGGGTTTAAGTCACTGAGGGTCTGTGGTCAATGGAGTAGTGTGCTTGTCTTCCAGACGTATAGAGGAGGATATACCAACCCAGATAGAACAAGTACAGAAACAGAGAAAAAAACATCTACAGACCAATCGAGGAAACAATAAGAGTACTTGCTGAAGTGGCAGTTCAGTAGGTGGGTTTTGGATCAAAATGTTGGGCCTAATTTCTGCACATCTGCTTTAGTTTTGGTGAAGATCCTTGCATCTTTTATTGTATGTAGTGGATTTCACCTCTATATACTGAACTCACTGGCCTAAGTTTACCCTAAGGGCTAAAAAGAAATGGCAACAAAATGTTGAACATGCTTCTTACCATAACCTGGCGCATTCAGGAACCTCTGCCTCTTCTCTGACTGCAGATGAGAAAGTTTCAGCAGTACAAGAGAATCTTTAATTGAACAATGCATTAAGATATTGTGATCTCCACTAGTAACCATTGTCCTGCTAAATGTCTCTGCCAGTGCTCAACTAGTAACTCTCTTTCTGCTAAAATATCTGTGTTGCTGATGGATCAGGGTTGAATTTCTATGTTTTGCAACATTTGCTTCTCAGACAGATAATATATTGCCATGGAAATACAGGCTATTTCTCACTGTACATTTCAAAGAGAGAGCGTGGCACTATGCCATGTTATGGCTGTTAGCATCACTATATCATCCCTTCAGAGTGGTCTGCTTTGCTACCACTTTCCAAGGAATCTCTTTCAGGGCATGACACTGTGAAACTAGAGAAATTATGTTTGGCAATAACATGGGTTGATGGCGAGATATGTCAAACAGCTAAAATTGTAGGCTCTCTTTTCAAAAGCTATCCTCTGCTCCATCACCACTGCTGATGGTTAGATTTGTTGGTCCCACCTCCTGGTTTCCACAAAAGGGATAAAAGTGGAGTCAGGAGCACAACACACACTGTGTGATGTGTGTAAAACATCCCTCAGCATGAGCTTGGCGGTACAGATAGCCATGTAAGATGAAGTGAAATAAGTGTTCCTTTGTGAAAAGAGGCCCTCTGCCCAGCCTTTGCATCACCCTGCTTAACCTGGCCTACAGCCTACATAAAGATACATAGATTATAAAGAAAACACTACTTTCAGAATGTGATGTGAAAACTTGTAAAACATTGCTTTTGTCCACACAATGTGTATTAGTTCTGGAATGTCAAATAAACACAGGGACTTGCTGAATATCCTTCCCCTCATCTGACATTTTGGGGTCCAAACATAAAACTGATACATTGCTAAGCAGGGCTAAGAATTTTAAATCTGTGAAAATTAAAGCATCTTAGAGACTGTAAATTCTTTCCTGAATAAAATCCCAGGAATCAAAGTGTGACCTCCTCAGCATGGGGAGAGAACTGGGGGAACATGAGGCCTTGATTTCACTCTGAGCGTCGTCCAAGGAGATTTAACTCAACAAGATGGATCAGCTGTTATCTGAGCTCTACAATTAGCTCCTTTGCTGCCAAGTGAGACAATTTTAGTATACTAGAAGTAACATGAAAATCTGGAAGGGAGACTATTTTCGTAAAGTGCATAAGGGTTTGGATTTTTAACATATTTTTTCCTATAGGAAAGACTATTTTCCTAATGGAATTCAGAAAAATGTCATTCCTTTCTCATCCTCTGTTACATGCTCTTTCTGTATTTCTTTGCTTTCCGTGCCTTCTAGTTCATAAACAATATGAAAACATGGAAAAGTGCTTTTCCCATTTTGATACTCACTTCCATTCAACACAATTTCTAGAATAAGAAGAAAGTAGAGAAAAATAATGACACCGATTTTTAAGGAAAAGTGTAAAGTCTCCAGATTTTTATATTGTCTTCAAAAAATGCATTTTCAAAATCCAAAAAATGAAATTAAGTTTCCAACTATGCCTTATTTTCTACTAAGTAGCCTCTTAAGATGAGAATAATAATTTGTAGTAAGCACGATTCCTGTTTTTCTGGAAGAGTGCTCTGACTTTTTCTTTTATATGAAGCTTCTAGGATAAGTTTCTAAACATTTCTTAAAAGCACTTTTTGCTACTCATATGATTTTAATCATAAACAACGTTATGATTCTCAATAAATGCTTTCTCTAATTTTTATTGTGTTTTTTTAGTTTTCATTATCTTTTTTTTTCCCAGTTGAATAAATGAAGGGTAAATAATACTACCAAAGGGGTAAAACATAGCTACTGTGTGGATGGTGATTTAAATAATAAAACTAAACAAAGTTACTATTCATGATAAAACATTTGCCTGCTTTCAGATAACATTGGCTTGTGTTAACTATTTTAATAACTTCATTTGCAGATCTTGCTGAAGAAGTCAGTGTGAAGAAATCTCTCCCAAATGTAGTGTTTCTGGTTTTTTGCTTTTACATTCCTCTAGATACTTGCTATATGCAGAGTCTATCTTTGGGAAGCTCAGTGTAAAGCCTGGGATATGTCATCAGCAAGGGAAAAAATGAACTGAGTAGCATTTGTCAAATATCTGTGATGATTACATTATCATATGTTTCTTATAGGATGTTCTGGTAAAGAAGGCCTACTTACAAGGCCCTCTTCCTTCTCTCCCATCCCTCTACCCCCACGCCATCAAAATAAATATTTTAGCTTCCGTTGATCCACATAATGCTTAACGTCATTTTAATGCACAGCACAGAGCTGGCACCCTCAGGTTGTGAAAATTATGTTCTGGTATGTGATGTGGGGAAGGGAAAAAGTGAAAGATACTGCTTGGTTTTGGCGAGGATATCAGGAAGGGGAATGGGAGCTGGAAAAGCTGTTAGGAAATGTAGATTGGTAAGAGTGTCAAACAAAGACTGAATGGCAAGGACTCAAGAGGGAAACTGAAAGTTTTCTGGAGAATATATGAGGTGACCGGGTGAGTTTGAAAGCATCACTATCAACCATTTCAAGTCTGCTCCTCTCCTATTTCAGCTTCTCGTTTACTCATCATTCGTTACTCTAGTGGTTTGCCTCTCTAGTGACTTTTTCCTGAGCAAATGACATTCCATGGCTTAAGTCAACCAGGTGCCCGGGTGCTTCCTCCCTCCTACCTTTGAATAATGCCCCCAGAAAGCCAGGGAGCAGATAGGATACCTCATCATTTTCCTGAAGTCCAGTGTTTTCTTTTTCATTCAGTCCTGTGTCATCCATCCATGTTTGGGGAGGCTAACACTGTTTGACTATTTTCTCTTACTCCTGGTGACTCTTTCAGAGACTGGGTATTTTTATGATGTTCAGTTTATTTCTTTTACCCTTGACTTTCAGAAAAACTTTCCATTTTCTTCTACCTCATCCCTTTCCCTGCTGACTCCTTTACCTATATGTGGGATCTAATCACTCTGAAATTTCGTCCTCCCTCTCCCCACTACTCTGCACTTGACAACAGCATTGCTATGACTTAAGCTCCATCTCTTATTTTCCCCCCTGACTTGGCATCTTCTTCTGATTCCATAAATAGGTGTGATTATGAAACATCTTGGATGGGTACTTGGCTGGCACAGGTGTCCAAACATTCTGTTATTTCATCAACACCATATCAGTTGCATAGATCTTGTAGAAAGGAATGGGGGGCCTAAAGTGTCCCTATGCTTCTACTTTCTCTTTTTGGTCTGTAGGCAATGATTTTCGGATTGCAAATCCTCTGAGATGGGTGCCATGTCTCACAGTTCAGCCCTTACTATTTGTGGTTATGAAACGGGTTATGAAGATATGTGATAGCAAAGTTGACCATAAAATAGATTTCAAAAATGGCATGAGAAATTGGGTACAACTATTTATTTACATATTTTAAAAAAAAATCTTAAAAGGCCATTTAAAAATAGTGGACATAACATAAAAGACTTTGAAGCCCAATCCTTTATGAAAGATTATAATTGAAACACAGCATTTTTAAGACCAGAGAATAGAGAAAAACATATACAAGGGGAAAAAAAAGAAAAACATAGGTGAAAACCCATGCCTTTTAATTTCATATGTCTGACTCATTTTTGTTTGGTGTTGAATTCGGCTATCAGTCATTTCCTTTGTCTCGGCTTATTATTAATGGCTAGACCCCAGTCCCCCTTCCAATAGAGGGTGATACAAAAAATATGCTTTAAATACAGATTTCTTTCCTTTTTTATTAGAACAGCACAAACTAATGAATTGGCCAATGCTACCTATAGCAAGTATTATTTTACAGGATCTCAACCTGGGCTCAAAGATGCTGAAACTACTAAGTGGGTATGCTAGTATTTTCACTCTTAGGCACATTTGATGTTGAGGACCAAAGGATGAGGTTTTGAGTTTTCACATAGTTCCCATACAGACAAATTATATGTCCCCTCTCCATAGAAAGGAGGCTACTCTTTCTATGCTTTCTAAGGTGGACAACACCCCTGGAATGCTCAAGGAGGGGAAAGAGCTAGCAAATCTTGCCTGCAAAGATCAGTTGGATAAGCTCAGTTAGATAGAGAGGTAAAATTCTAGCACAAAAGTTTGCTTTGTGCTTCATCTTGTGTAATCACATAGGTATGAAATGAGACTCTACCATGTTTCTTACAGATAATTTATCCTATAGTGATTAAGCACCATGGGATGAGTAGCCTCTTTCCTTGCTTTTATATACACTATGGTTCAGAAGGAGCATCTAGGGTTGTGGAACATCTTTTTGTCTTTGCTGGGGAATTGTTTTAGCTGCACCTCCTATTTGAAGGGAGCAGCATGAATACTTCACACCCCTGGGGCAAATTGATTACTGCTTGGAGGAAAAATTTTAGTTTGAGAAACAGAATTGTCTCTGTGATGTACTCAAACCACAGAATTTTGGTGCAATGTGTGGGCAGTAAAAATCATTCTAGTACTGGGTTGAATCTGGTAGTAGTATTGATTACTTGTAGTTGGAGAACTGGCAAAAGAGGAAAAAATACCATGCCAGTTCCTGCCTCAGGAAATTCCTTCTTTAGCTTCAGCTCCAAGAATTTTATGCTGTTATCAAAATATTCTAGATTAGGATATTCTGGTAAAAGGGACTACCGATCATTTTTACTTGCTTCTTCATTAGAGGAATCCATGCTGTTTTAAAGAAACACCATCAGCACTGTAATGAAAATGGAGATGGGCTGACGCACAAAAATGTGCTTCTAGTTGTAAGTCTGAAACAAGATAATGGTGATCAAAAATCTCAGATGATCCATGTAAGGCTGTGACCTTACATCTCATTTGCCTGTTGTTCTCCTTTAATATTATCACTGGTTTGTTTTTTCTCTCCTTGAGTTCACATCTCTTCAGTCCTCACCTTTCTGGTTGAGCTATGGAGGGTCACCACGTTACGTGCTCAGCAGAGGAAACTCTCTAGTGCTAGCATTTGAGCTGCAAATTCTCTGAAGGGCCTGAGCAAGTTCTTCAGTTGGCAATTAACACTGTGAACGTTTCTGCTGGAAATCCTGCCAGAAGCCAAGTAATAAACCAGAGCTTTAGAATATGTGTGGGCCGATGGAGAGCCTTCTCAAACGTCTGCATCGCCAAAGACAGGACACCAGCACCACCCTATTCATGGAGGTCTTGCATGGCTTCAGGAAGAACAAGTGCTGCAGATCCTTTTACCAGCCAGTATCTTGCCTGTCAGAATGTAATCTTGGAAGTGATACTGATTTAAATATTTAGACAGATATCACGGAAAAGAAACTATCAGCGATGTTATTAATCCTACAGGTGTTCTCAAGAGCAAGGCTCCAAGATCATTCTGTTTATGCCTTTTATGTGTACAGTGTGTGATTTCCCGTCGACCCAAGAGTGAATAACATAGGAAAGTAAACCTTGTGTTGAAGTTTTGGAATCTTTTCAGGGACAAACGCTGATAGAACTTTATCTATAATTTCAGTGGTATCTTGATGAGTGTGTTCACCTACACTGAGCTGCCATAATAAAGTGAAATCCTAAAACAGACATTGAGAATAGTGGGAAGGCAGATGTTGTGTCTAGAGATTACACAACTCTGCTGTTAGTCATTTATGGCTTGCATGAATAGCTGTGTTAGGGAAATGATCCAATGCTGATCAAAATCAACACAAGAATTTGCTCTAAATGAGCTACCTATTCAAAGAAACTTCTAGAATCAAAACAAATCTGTGAACAATGAATGACTATGACTAATCAAGCTCTTTTCCTGAAATATACCAAAGAGTAACATTTAACAGAATGGCTTCTTATTTTGTCCCTCTGAGTGGATCAGTTAAATTTGGGCCATCGTCAGCTTCAGGCTCTAAGTGTCTACAATGCCAGAAGCTGTCTATGTGTTGGGTGTCTAAGATCCCACTTCAATCAGTGGGGGAAAGGATGTGATTCAGCTGTCCGCACAAATGGCTAATACCTTCTGAGATATGTAAGGTATCTGAGACATCTGCTTGCAGACAACGAGTATGGCACATGACTATTGCAGATCCCTTCTGGAGTTGCTGGAGTTTAAATGAGATGATTTAGGTGGCAGACATACAGCCCTGAGGTTCTAGCTGGCCTCACACAAACCAAAGAGACGTGTTTAATACAATCTGAGAGCACTAAGAATGACTCACCTTATTATAAAACAGATCCTTCAGCTGATCTGAAGATTTTTGTCAATATCTTTTGCTTTGTTATAAACCTGTGGATATTAGGGTGGACCCTGTTTAGAGTGTCTAACTGTTCAGCTGCTCATGTGCAATTAAAGATTTCTCTAAAATAGAGTTCCCTCTCTCAAATCCTGAAATTTCAGAACGTAACATACACCCATCCTATGCCAGACTGAGACAGAGGATGGGTAATTGTCTGACAAGCTCTTTAAAAATCTATATAAAAACTGAAAAAGAGTAGGGTTAGAGCACTTCTGCTGGTGTTATTGAGCTTCAAAGTCATATCAGGACTAAAATAAAAAATTGAGAGAGCGGACCGAAGTCTCTTATGTCCCTATGCCTAAAACTCACTCCAAACTTTCAAGAACCATTGCTTAACTCCATTCCTAGAGAGTGAAATAGGCAAGCTGGTAGGGGGAAAAAATTCTACTGTCTTTTTTTGTTCTCTATAAAAAACCGAACGTTAGTTCACAATCTTGAATAACTGTCACCACATCATCTGTCTTGCTTGAGTATCAAGACACAGTTAGTGGGTAATAAATGCCCTCTAACTGAAAGAGACGGAATACCCCATGTACCAAATAGTCATGGAATTTTCTGCTTCATGCAATATTTTATTGCATTAAGTTATTCTATACAGTTTTCACTGGAGGTTGTTTAGTTAACCTCTGCCTCATGATATATTTGTCAACTCAATTAAAAGAACCCATTAAAAATAGTATAAATCAAATTTTTATTTTCCCCTTTTTCTAATATTTAATTACTTACTCTTTTTTCACCTTTCCCCAAGGTTCCTCTATTTAGCTCTCACACATAGATTAGCTGATGGAGAAGGCTGGCTCAGAATCCATTTCACAGGTCCTTCGAGACACACCAAGAGCAACCATTTAAACCATGTTTTCTCCAATTAGGCAACACAAGGTTAATTTTCATGGTTGTCCTTTGCTTGGATGTGTGCTGTGAGCTTTTTAGTGCCACCAAATGAAGTCCATGAACAGTAGACCAGCAGTAGCAATATAATGACATTTCCACAATTTCATCAGGAAAATAATAAAATAGCTCACTAAGACTTTTGGGAAAAGTCAGATGAACTCTAACACTGTAATTGGGGTAGGCTGAGGTTCAAACCTGGGTGAAACACTTTAGACCTATAGTAAACCTCAAGTGGTGACCTCATGCAAAATAAAGCAAACCCATAGTTTATTACCACACATATTCTTTCCACAAACATTTCAATGGCTTTTAGAAAGGAACTAATAGCAGTAGCTATGTTAGTAATGAACAAGAATTAAATATGAGGTTTTGACTAACTCCTCTTTGTATGTTTTGCAAAAGTATGGATACTTTACATATGGTACTAATTCCCTTATAACATTACATTGGACATTGTACTTCACATGTGCCAACCTAGCCCATCCTTCTGCCAGCTCCTGCCCAGAGGTAAAGTCCAGTCATGAGTCTCATGAGTCCCATCCCAGCACAATAAAAGTCTCGGTGGTGAAGCCATCTTTTGATCAGATTCCCAGGGAGTTTCAGGTCATAGAAAGCAGCGCTCATTGCCTGCTGTGCCAGAACGGGGTCTTATCTAATACTGAGTTTTAATGTACCCCATGGCTACAGATCAAGGGTAAAGGAACTGATAAAAAGAAGAGGGCTGAACCTCAAGCCTACTTTCATATTGCCAGGATGAGTGACCTCAAGCTGTTTTGAGGCTTTCACTGAAACAGAAGATATTTTGGTTTTTTGAGGGGATGAGTGTTATTATTTGTTAGGGTTTTTTTAAAAAAAAAGACTACAGCCAGTTAGATGGAAACAGCCTAGATCATTAAAGAGATTTCAGTTACAAATTTTGGCATGTCCAAAGAGGGACAATGGAGCTGGTGAAGGATCTGGAGCACAGGTCTGATGAGGAGCAGCTCAGGGAACTGGAATTGTTTAGTCTGGAGAAAAGGAGACTCAGGGAAGACACTATTGCTCTTTACAACTACCTGAAAGGAGTCTGTGATGAGGTGGTGATCCAGCTCTTCTCCCAAGGACCAAGTGAGAGGATGAGAGGAAATAGTTTGAAATTGCACCAGGGGAGGTTTAGGTTAGATATTAGGAAAAATTTCTTCATGGAAAGGGTTGTCAATCTCTGGAAGAGACTGTCCAGGGAAGTGGTGTAGTCACCATCCTTGGAAGTGCTCAAAAAATGTGTGGATATGGTACTTGAAATCATGGTTTAATCATGACCATGGTGGTGCTGAGTTGACAATTGGACTAGATGATCTTAGAAGTCTTTTCCAACCCTCTATCATTCTATGAGTCTGAGGTATTATAATTTGCAAGATAGTGTCCATCTTGTGCAGTATTTTGCCTGTGATGGTGCCCAGGAGCGGATGCTCAGAGGAGCTGCAGCTGCACGCTCCCAGCATCTCAAAATCAGGACATCATAGGATGTCCTGAAACAGTTTGCTTTAGGCCCATCATTTATTAGAGCTGTCTCTAGACATTCAGAAATTTATCTAATTCTCTCTTTAGCTAATCTATGCTTTTGACATCCAAAATTTACTGTGAAGGTGAACACTACAATTTTGTCCTGCAGGAAAAAACCAAACAAATACATTCATATTTGTTCAATCTTCTCTATGATAGTTTCATGGACTGCTCCCATTTGCTTGTTTTGTGGGTTTAGTTATCTCCCACTGACTTTTCTACATCTTTCTGACTTTCTGTCTCCATTCTCCCTTCCCTGTATTAATCTTCTTTTCTGGTGTTCCTGTTAACCCAAAACACCTATCAGCCAGGAGAAAATCCAGTATTATTACCTTTTAAAATACAATAAGAAGTTTCATTTTAATTTCTCTGATCCTCTATAACCTTCAAGGTAACTCTGGAATAAACCCAAAAAACTTAGGACTTTCCTTCTCTGCAGTGTCAAAGAAACAAATTTAGCACTTCTTTTAGCTTAAAAAATCTTTTCAACCTGATCTTGCAGCACATGTGTTTGAATATCAGTAGATATTGATGGAATTCGGTGAAGTTATAGCTACTCTATGGTAATAATATAGATATATTCTATTTCTTTTTTCTGTCACTTAAAACTGCATTAATATGAGAGAAGAAACTGCACACCGATTTTCTGAACTAATTTGCCATAAAAAAATTCTAATAATTAAATAAGCTTGAAATAAGACTCTTTTTATTATTCTGACTTTCTCTGATACCAATATTCTAATATACTGACTAGCACTGTGATTTTTAACACTGAGAAGTCAGGAAAAAAAATAAATTGATGTTTGAGCACTCACTTTTTTATTAATTTCTATTAATCAAGATTATGAAAACTTTTTGGCATGAATTCATTAAGAAGAATTTCAGGTCTAGAGCTTAAGCTCTGTTAGCAAAGCGACAGCAAAAAGGTAGACCAGATGATCATACTGAGAAGATATATAATAAATCTTAATCTAGGGCAGGCATATTTGCTAATGAGAAAAAGCACACTCCAATGAAATAATGAAATCTGCCGATTCCAATGGCAGAATACATCCCACCTACCCACACTGGCATCCTTCTAAGGCTGTTCAGTGACCAAGTATTTTCCCTTCGAAAATACCACACATTTCATAGCAAATAAAATTCTGTGCTCAGGCAAGGCCAAGACAATATCACACTTCCAGGATAATTCTGGTGCCACAGAATTGCTATTATCATTGCACAGAAATAATGCCAAAGGAAAATGATGATACTAATACAGAACATAGAAGGAAGGCATGTGAATGATATCCTCACATGTGGCCTCAATTCTCTCTTGATTTAAATCTGTATCAAAGGCCACAAGAGAGAAAGAAAGTAATAAAAATAGAAGAAGAAAAAAAACACATCCAAAAACCAAACTAAGAGGCAAAACCCCACATGTAATACATATAAAGACCTTCCACCACATCTTTTCAGACATACGGGAAGGCTCCAGCTTAGGCATGTAGCTTTAGAGCCTAGCTCTTGAGGGTCACAGTGAAGAGAAGTGAGCAGAGGTAGCTGGTTGCACGAGGTACCTAGTGCTGAGCAATTCTGAGCACCTTCTTTCTCTATCCATATCCTAGAGAAAAGTTTTCAGGGGAGTGAACTGTCTTTGTACTTGCCTTACGCAAAACTGAACAGATTTACAAACAGCAACAATAAACAATAAAATGCACGCAGATGATTCAATTAACAGCCAATTTTTGGTTAGTGAGTCTAAACAGCAGTAGCAGAGAAATATGTCTACTGGCTCAGAGATGGTAGACTTCCTGGGACATATTATAAATGTGTAACACTTGTGCCTAGATTCAAAAATAATATACACACTCCCAGAAAAATCTCAGCATGTGAAAGATTCATAGTTTCCTTCAACACATAAGTGAAAGCACACCCAGCAGAAACACTACAGAATGAATGTTGAGTTGAAATAAAGTAATAAACAGGACAGGGCAATCCTTTCTGAAGTTTCTGGAGGATAACTTTATGTTGTTTGTGAGGCTCTGAAGTGCTGGTGCCAGTGAAAACAACACCGTCTGAAATCATTACATGTCAATTAATAAACTTTGCAAGATTTTAGTCTGTGTATATAAAACAGATACAGATTAGAGAAATTTAAATTTTTCAGTTATTTTTACGCTTGCTTATGAGTGCTGGAAAAGTAACTAGGATTTTAATGTATGGCAACATGAGACAAAGAGGGATCAGTCACATGTCCAGTGAAGCCGTGATCCATGCACATACCAGGTCTGAATGCAGCCAGTGCATGAAACCTGCAAGTGCCTGGAGATTCACAGCTTCAAGTGCACTCTGAGAGGAAAAGGGACTGATTCTCGGAGTGCTTATGATTTTTGAAGAACTCCACAGAAAGGCGCTGGTATGTAAAGGTTTTTGTTTTTAAAGATATAACTTCATAGAATCAAACAGAAAAATTACTTTGTGTGGGAAGTGCATTTTTCTAGCAAAATGTCACGCTTATAATTTTCCAAAGAGCAAGACTGGGTATTTGGGCATTGCTAACATTTGTAAAAGAGCATTGTTTTGAAGCCAGAGGCTAGGAGACAAAGACATTTGTGTTGTGATTTTAGCCAGTGTGAGTTTTGTTAAGAAAGCCAGCACAAGAGAACATTAATAATCACTCACACCCTCAAAACCACAGGGTCTGACACTTGTGAGTTCAAGGCAAAAGTACATGGCTTCTTTTCCAGATACTTGGAGATCATACACTTAGTGCAAGTGCCATAAATCAGCTGAAAAATATATTGGCAAAAGATAAATTATCACAGTCCAAAGCATCTTGTTTGATGAGGAAGAGTACATATGATTTATGGACAGGCACAACTTTTTTCATGTTACAACTGGCCTGGTGTGCTCTCAGCTGAATGGAGAGTCCGAGAGAAACGTGCAGTCTGCAAAGCACAGTCTGAAACAAGCCAACTTAAATTGTTGTGCTCTAGAGCAACTCCCATCCAAACCCAGACATTCAGCCCAGCTTCACCAATGTAAGAATCACTATGGAAATGTCGAACGAGATGAAGGTGTGTAGGTACTTCCATCTGCTTCTATCATGTAAAAATAGTTTGTTTGCTCCCATTAGTATTAACAAGCTGCAGCTGAGTGCTCAGACAAGAGGAAATGTGAATTACATGTATCCCTTGTAGCAGGAGATGATACAGGAGGATTCATTTTTCCAATCACACTGTTGCCTAGAGTCAAGGGCTCCTCTGGAGTTGCACTGTTCAATCCATTGTTTATGCTCATCTTTTATTGGCTTTAATCATAGTTTTGTGATTATATAAGATAATTAAATTCCTAAGTACATGAGATTTAAGAGACAAAATCAGCAGCCAGGTGGGATTCATCTGACCTAATCTCAGCTGTAAGGCATCTAGACTGAGTTCTGGCTAGCATTTCTCTCTAGTCAATGGAAACAAAAACAGTTCTAAGGAGAAGGTAAAATCAGTTACTTTAGGAAATTTTTTTACGATAGGATTGGTCCTCTCTTGGTAACATCTCTGACTGTACACCAAATGTAAAGTAAACCTGGATAGCTAGTTTAGACAAGGTGCCTACATTTTAGACAGCTAAAGGTCATTTTCCACTGTCGCCCATGCGGGTGAGTAGTTTTGCAGATTGCAACAAATGTGTGTATGTGTTGATGACAAGTAATTTTCTTTACTGCTGTGGATAAATCAAAACAAAAAAGTGATGAGACAAGCCTGAAAAATTTAGGCACTCACTCATAAATATAATATTTGTAGTTAACTGTAGTATTAACATTTGTTTATTAGTTGTCTACTTGAGACCAGGAAAAATTACACACAAAAAATCCTAAGCTTTGTTATTATGTTATCTGTCTGCATTCAGAATTCATAGAAATTTTGTTGAACTGTGAATTAAAGTGATTTCTTGTATATCTGTAGAAGGTACAGACTAGTATAAGTTGTGCCAGTGGGAAGGGAATGAAAATACCTGGTGGTCTACAGAGTACATCAGCTATGAAAAGCTTACAGTGAAGAGTGTCTGTTATCAGAATACTTTTGGACAGCTCTGGCATTTGGTTCTAGAGGTTTGCCTTCACGTTTCTGACTCACTTATGCATCATTCAAACCAAAAAGGGTGATTTTGTTCCTATTATACTATGTAGTACTGAAACAATATTTTTGCTAGTGGTTTTACTACACCTTGTCACAAGATTTTCTTCTTTGGCCCACTGGAAACTCATATCTCTTCCCTTACTAGAGTGTATTTTATTACAAACTGGAGATTTCATGTTGATGCCTAAGGAACTAGTGCAGCCTGAAATGGAGATCACCCTAAAATGGAGTGATTTAAAGAAAGCTTGGAAAGAAGTGGTAATGAACTGTTAGTAATCTGAATTTCTCTCCAATGACTTTGTAAGTCCAGTACCCCCAGAACTGGACTTTACAAGATGTATTCTAGGTATTTAGTCTAAGTAGGGTGATCACCAAACAGAAGGTGTCTGACTCTCACACCAGCAAAATTAGATACATAAATTCCTTTTTCAAGTGTTGAAGGCAGGTTCCTCTGAAAGAGATTTTTAAAGACTTAAGAAAAATATCCTGCCCTTACAATTTAATACTATACAGAATCCAAATTGGGCAAGCTGAATATGTGCTTATATATATGAAAATATTCCTAACTAGTCAAACCCACACAGGTTTGACTTCCTGGATCTCCGTTTTGTTTCTTAACCAAAACTCTTTTTCCCACTCAACAAACTGTGTTAATGCCTTTATTTCAATACTAATAATTTAAGGCTGTATCAGGAAGTCAGTCTTTTTTAATAAATATACAATATTAAGCTGATAGTGCCTCACCTTTTAGACTGAAAACAGTGTTCCTAAACCTAAAGAGTCTGTTAGGAACCAATAAGCTGTCTCAAAAGTCTGTAAAATAATCCTGGAGTACTTTAGAAGCCTTGTAGTTAAATTCATTCTGTATGTGGTAATCAATGTCCAATTTTTCTGAAATAATGTACTTTTCCCACCCTGAAATACATAGAAATAAATATTTTGTTACATTGTAACATACAGTATTAAGTCAAAGAATTTTTTCTCCTACCTGGGGCTTCTAGAAAGTGCTAGTGTTGATTTGTGCTGAAATATTATACTGTTGTGTCCTAAGATGTATGGAACTTTGAACCCAGTTTTCCTGTGTCCTGCACCTGGCAGTATATTTGAAATGGTAATCTGCCACAAGGCCAAGAAGTCTGTTCACTAGGGTGAACTGTACAACTACTATAAGCTAAATAGGTGGAATTAGATTAATTAATCAAGAATTTCTAATAGAAAATCAAGGTAAAATTAGAGAGTATATTGGAAAAGTTACCAGACTTGTATACCTTTAATAATCATGGATTAATTACAAGAGTGAAATGGAAGTGTGTATGTGGGGGTTTCTCTCTTTATCATTCTTTTGTAGGGAATACTTTGTGCAGATTCAGAAGAAAATATGACCCTCTATTGCAATAAAATTAATTCATAGATTCTGAGACATGATCATTATCACAACATAGTATAACACAAACTAAAGCAGGTAATCAGCCTTTGCCTCAGGCCAGTATTTTCTATTTAAGCATTAATTTATACTTTTAGAAACTGACTCAAATTTAATTACAACTTTAAAGAGCCTGTCATATCCTTAGGTAAGCTGTCCCACCATTTAATTGTCCTCATCTAATGCTTAATTATCTTCATTATTTCCAAACAACTTTTACATTGTATTTGAGTCACTTTATCTTATTATGCTGATTTTTTTTTTCTGTTGTTAAGCTGAGCAGTCCTCTCTTACTAAATGCTGAGCCAAGTCTTTCCTCATCAGACGTGGGTTCTGTGCTTGCAAGAATTTATTTTTCAAGATTTTGACATGGCATAAGAGGTGTTACTGTTTGGACCTTCATGATCAAAAGTGCAAAGTATAAGGGGTACATGACCCACCTTCAGCCCTAGAACAGAAAACCACTGTCTTTCAGTACAGTGAAAAGCAAAAATAACAGTGTATTTAGCACTTTTGAATAACAAGAGTTCTTACGGCTGTAAGTTTTACCCTATTTTTTTTGGTTTTTTTGTTTTTTTTTTCAAAATTTTGCTGTGATCCTGCAGAGTCCTTGGAGCCATCAATTTCCCCGAGCTTTTCACAGGTGAAAAACTCTTCCTACTGGCACCTTTCTCCCGAACAGGACTTACAGGAAGATGAAACATATGATGATGATGTACAACAGGTTTCCTATGGGAGAAAAAGAGCAAAAGGGAGCAGCAAATGGCCAAGGAAGCTTCCTAGAGACTCCTCAAACAAAGGTGTGCAAATGCTAGTTCTCCCAGGAAAACTCAAACTCCCCTATAATTGATCATATCTTGATGGAAAAAAAAGCTAATAAGCAGTAGCAAAGCTTAAGCTCTGTAGGAATGTATGTCTCCAGAATTATCAGAGAAAGCCCTAGGCAAGGAAAGAAGGGAGTAAAGAAGGGGACCTGGATGATGCCATTAAAATATAAATCTCTTTCACTTGCAAAATTTGCATCCAGCTAACAAACAACTTCCTAAGCATTTTGGAGATTAAGTAGCTTCAAACCATTCCAGATTAGCTGTGATGTTTTAGGATCTCCACTGAAACCAAAACTGAGAAGTGGTTAACTCTTACAATTTTAAAATTTTTCTTCTTAGAACATTAAAATGGAAAGTATAAAACAGGTTGGTTAATTAAAACTAGTGAAAATCTTGTAAAAATAATTGACAATAAAAAAGAGGAAGGGAATTACTTTAGGAATGTTAACATACATTGAATAGTGTGAAAAAGTAAATATAGGCAGAATATCAGGGGGAAAATTCCTGCCAGAGTGGTCCACAGGAATGTGGGGAAGTGTCAGAAACCAAATTGCTCATGATATTTAAATCCAGGCTGGACAAAACACTAGAAAATCTGGTGTTGGTAATGATTTTATATTAACTGCAGCATTGATTGGATGACTTAATAGATCTTTTCCGTATCTGATTTCTATTAGGCTAGGATTCCCAGCTGCTTTTGCTTCCAAAGCCTCTTCCAGTCTTTGGACTTCTTTCTTTAATATTAACTAATAATAGCACTTTAACCAGCTGTCCATTAACAGAACTTTAGGTTTTCTTATGAAAATATTAAATTGGCAGGTGATAAAAGCTTTCCACTTCTCGTTCCTCTTAAAAAGGGTAAAGTATAAATGTCTGCAAGTGTAGCTGAGACATTATTGAAAGTTCCGCCTTAGCTAATCCTACTGAAGTTTTAACCCAAGTCCTCCCACTTTGCAAGTAACGAAAGCAGAAATTTCAGAAGTCTAAGACTGAAAAATAGATAAAAGCACTTTTTTTTTCCTGGATTATCTGATCACTTTAAATAGGTTCTGATCAAATTTTATTGCTACACAGCGGCTACTTGGCCTTCCTTCTGTCCAAGAGTTTCCCTGTGTTTCATAACTGACCTTAGCCTGAGCTAGTTGGCAGTTTCTTGCTGTGTTTGGTTCAGCTGTTTTTATTTTCACAGATTGCTGCTATTGCCCGCTCACAATGCAGCTCAGGGAACATAGTTATGAGATTTTAACTACTGAGGCTTTACACATCAGCTGCTTTGTGTTTGTGTCTTCTTGGTGAGAAGGCACTACCCCTTGGGGACCACTAACCTGTGTGAAACAGAGAGCAGAGTGAGACCAGGTTCATCCTGGTGAGCTTTAGGTTCTCAAATCAGTACTGAAGTAGAGTGAAGCCCATCACTTCTTCATTTAACTTCTAAATGCCTAAAAATTTTCATGGATATGCTGGAGGACTGAGCTACAATAACATTAAGGTTTGGGGAGAGCAAAAGGGAAATTATCATGGCGTGCCAGCCAGCCCTGTTGTTACAGTCTGTCCTAGGCAACTGTACTTCACTGTTAGGTGGACTCGCTGCAGGCTGGTGAACTTTTGGTCAGTAAGATTATTTAATGTTACATATAGACTGTAGAGAGGGAGCTGAAGATTAGGTTCTCTGGTTTATGTTTTGGCAGAACATTAGTATCTCCAAAACATTTTGGTGAATTTCAGTAATTCAGTCAGGGAACATCAGAAATTTGAGTGGGTTCTTATTTTACTGAAAGCAAGATATATTTATTGAACTTGAATATCAGCAAGTTGAATCCCCCTGTCGTCTGATTGTCAGTTTCCCTGAAGGATGGCTTCCCTCTAGGATACAATATTTCCAGAGCTGCTAGGTTTTTAGCTTTCTCTTATGGGAAAGAGAAATTCAAAGTTTGGCTTGCAGAATTTAAAGTGGGTAAATAACTCAACTTTAGCTCTCATCTCTAAACTAGGCATCAGGATTTCTTCTGCAATGGCTGTTGAAAAATCACCGTGTTCAAGGGACATGTGACCTCACACACCTTTGAGGTTTGTAATAGGGGACAATAAAGAGGAAAAAAAAGTCCCTTGTATCAAGCATACAGTCCACACACTGATTTTCAATGAAATGTCAGGAAGTTTTGCAGAACCCAAACAAAATAAAATAAATCACCTTCTCGAAATATCTGGAATGGAAATGGAAAAAAGAGTTTTTCTTTTGACTTTTGAGGCAACCTAGACTTTTAGTTTACACAAAATGCTTAACTTTTACATGGTTAGACATCAGCATTTTCATGTTCGTACTACATTTTAAAATAAATTGCATTAAAGAACCCAAACAAGGAAAAGGAATAGAAGAAAAAAAATGCAGAAAACAACCAAAGTTAATGTTGCTCTCCATTCACATCTTTATACATGCTATTCTTTATAATGTACTACCAGAGATAAAGGCAGTCTTACAATAACTGACCACATTCAGTTTAAACGTGCATTGGAAAGCTATAAGTTTGCACACATTTAAATTGAAATCAAGATTCAGATTTTTCTTGAAAATTTGTGTTTTATGGAAACTTTTGGAATGTGACTATATGGGCGCAGATGAACGAATTATTGTTAGGTTGCATTTGGAGATGAAGATTTTATGCAAGATATAGAATGGACATTTACACTGAAGAAATGAAAAGAAACAATATTATGACAATATTGTACAGAGAAGCAAACAATTTAGAGACATTTATAGGAAAATAGGAGAACTTAAAAGCAGAATATTTAAAAATCCTTTTATTGTCTATCAGCTTAACCATATAAAATTACATTTTTGTGGGTGGTTGGAGTACCATTTTTATGGCATTTTAAACCTTTGGTTTAATTTATGAAATAACCCTGGACTGAGTCAGTAAAAAATCTACAATGTTCAATGGGCCTCAGAATACCTCACTTCCTAACTGTGGTTTAGTTGTTGAATATTAAACCATTATATAAACCCTCTGTCTGTAGGGAATTAGGAGCAAACTCTGACTGTAGTCAGTTTTTCTCAAAACCACCTGCTACAAGGATTAACAAGCCAGGAAACCAGAGCAGAACCCAGGCCTGATGCCATGCTGTTTGCAGTTCCCTGTCTGCAGGGTATGAAGCCTTCTTGCTGTGATTGAGGGCACAACCTCTGGGATTTAGTAGTTCTATTTCACTTATTTGTGTCAGACTTCAGAAAGAGGAAGGCAGTTTTAAAGTAGCAGATCACAGGTTGAACATTGTAGAAGCATGAGGGGAAAGCCAGGCAATAGGCTCTGAATCAATTCTTCAGTGAGAAGGTGATTATGTGCATTAATCACTAATTGCATTTGAAAGAAGATTATTATTAGACTGCTGTCAAGTGTTCTCCTAACAGCATGGGAGCACTTGGAAATGAATGAAAGCACTGCTGTAAGAAGTGGAAAAATGTTTCTGGATTTATAACACCACCATCCCAGAGTGCACCCCTCCATGTTCTAGTTCTCCTGTCCTTGCAGTTTAGATGTAGTACAAAAAAAGTAGGTGAGGCACTTCCCATTTAAATCAGATAACAGGCTAATAGTTATTAAACAGGAAGAAAATCTGAAATACACATAGATAGAACTAAGCAGAGAAAAAAGGATACATTCTTGATACATCTCAATAATAAGGGATGGTGTATTCCAAGATGTCATAGCCCTTTTTCATGTTATAATTTTTTTCCCTTAGAACAAAAGGTAACAATAACAATGAATGTCATGGACTTCAGAAAAAAAATCACATGAGTTTATGGAATGTGTCTTTAGAGCTAAGCTAACAAAAGAAAAAGCAGCAGGTCTGGTCTGGTCTGGTTTCTTCTATATTTCTAAACTTCCCTACACGCAAGAACTGTGTAAGTGACTCCAGCTATTTAATGGGAAGAGTTTTGTCTCATACTGAAGCTGTGCCTGGGAAACACCCAGGAAGAGTTTTAACTAGTGCAGGCACTATGCATATAAGGGACCATTCCTGCTCTTAATCTGTGCTGAGCTTCAGTGTCTTGAAAGTTTTTGATTCAGTAGCAAAAGACCGTGCAAGCTTGGGCTGCTGAACCTGTGACAAAACCACAATGCTACAACTCCTGGTGGTTAAGGCAAGAGCACCCTTCCCATTCCTGCAGTCACTGCTTCTTGTCCTATGTGGACATGCTGCTGTTAAGAGAAGCATAGTTTGTTTCTCCATTCTCTAGCCTTTGGCTCATTTTGTGTACAAATTGGGTGGGATCCTCTCACTTAGACATCTGTGTGTCGACATTTCCATCTGACACCATTTATACTTGGTAGGGAGGAACAGTTTGGCTTGCTATTCTAGCCTCTCTGTGTTAGGATAAAATCAGTCACACCCAGGAAGCACCTATTTCTCCCCAAAGGGAGTCTCCAGTGATAAGGTCAGATGCAGAAGTTTGTATTTTAAACACATCTGTTTGAGCAGATCAGTTTTCCTTTCTCTGCTTCCTTTTTAATTTGTACCCTTTTTCCTACTTCACCCTCCAGTCTCATTGCTGAAACTAAGAGAACGCTCACTATTATGTCTAGTGTATAAAAAAGCTGGCAGACATGGTACAGCTAAAAAGTTTTGTTTAGCTATCCAACATTGCCAAAGCTCTCTGTACCTTTTGGACTTTGCAACTTTTCCAATGTGAACTATAGCTTTATTGGGAAATATACATGCTCTCTACCCTTTTACACTGGCTCATCCAAACTTTATCTATTACTCTGTTTAAATAGATTTGGAAGTGGAAAAACAAACGTCTACCATCTGCTCCATGTTATTTATGATGATTTCTCCAATTAGGTCCAATTAACTTGCTGTCAATGATTAAAAGTAATGGGTAATAATAACTTGACTTCATCATTACCACCAGCATTATTAGCTCATTGATTGCAATAATTTCAAAAATTACCCATCAGAATAAAATATGTTTAGCACCTGGTTTGTCTGTTCAGGAACATCTGCTATAAACGTGTGATATATGTGGAATTTAATGTCTCATGATGTGAAAGGGAAGCATATAATCTGTACTTTGAGAGTCAGTACTGGCACAAATTTATTGTGAGACAGTGAGGGGATCAAATAAAAATCGCTCCAGAATTTATTGCTGGACCCACAGAACTGTCAAAACAGGAATGGAGCTATCGTATATTTACCAGCCTGAACTTTCTTGTCTACTAAGGAGATAGTTCTGTTCTGAATTTACATGCCTATGTTGTACTATAACCCATTCTTGTGGATGAATTGGAGATTGCTGGATACCCAGCCTACCTTCAGCACACTTTGGCTTGCTTCTTGCCAAAGAGAGATGTTTTTATCCAAATCCATGGGTCTAGTTTGTTTGGCCTTACTTGAAGTCTTGCATAAATGCTTTATAGTGAGGGGCTGTGTCTTCTTAAACATGGCAGGCAGCAAGTGAAGGTACAGTCTTCTTTTCCTTACTGTCTCTCAACAGCAGTTCTTACTGTGTTCCTGCTCCATTTGTCCATGATGATCTGTAATTGTCATCTCCGAGGTTTGCCATGTGTTTTAGGTCAAGTGTCTCACTGTCATGAAACTCTATTTTCCCTGTAACCATATGGAAATACCACAGAATAAGTGCTGTCTGGAATGGTTCACAAGAGACTTTGTTCAGACAGCTAATGATTCCCCAATCTTTAAGTGTGCCAGTTAGTTCCCCTTCCTGCAAACAATTTTTTTCTTGAGCATCATGAATGCTAATTCTCCTAATTCTCCTCTGATTTGCGTCCTTTAGTGGGGATAAGAGGGCTGTTTAGAAGAACAAATTTTGATCTTAGTTATAATTAAAATTCTCTTCAAAAATTCTTAGGAATAATTTCATAAGCACCTAGAAAACAAATCTCAGTTTAAGATTCCTGAAAACTGAAAAAAATTGGAGAAAACCTAATAAAATGTCTGGCTGTTATTTATACACTGAATGTCTGCTTATTGGCCTGCCAGATCCGAGAAACATTAATTCTGGTGGGGTACTTCTGACTTGAGCCACACTTTTTTTTTACCTAACCCAGTCTTGGAAAAACAAGCAAGGCTTTGGCTGGACTCGCCCCTTTTCTAACATTTCATTGCCCATTTTACCCAATTTTGCCATCTGGAATGTAAATTAAGGTGGGGTTTTTTTGCTTAAAAAAACATCATGTCTTATCAAATTTTCATTAATTGGCTGTTTAACAAAATGCTGATTGGCAAGCTAATGCTTATTTGGTGGGATCATTTCATTGGATATTTGGCGCAAAGTCTTCAGGAAATTTAGTAGTCCAGCCTTTGAACCTCTGATCTCTTCCCATTGGTTGCTCTTAAGAAATATTGAAACGCAAGAAGCTAAACAGCTGCATGGATATTGTTTGAGACTTGCTGCCATGCAAAAATGCGTCTAGTTCCCCACCCAAAGTCCTAATTAGTCTCTGTCTCTTAAAGCGCTGCAGTCTGGAACGGGTAGTAGGCATTGTCTTCCATATCACATGAATAGGGAAACCAATTCTGAGGTCTTCTAGTAGTTCCTGGCTCAGCCATTCTTGCTTCCCAGTATTTTGTACAGCCTGTCCTTAACTTTAAATATCAGGTCAGATTTTCACTTCGAGCTTTGTTGACTTACAACAGATGAAGAAACTCCATGTTTTTGAAACAAGCAAAAAAACCTTGCTAGATTGGTTCTGCTGCAGTGTAATCTTCTCTTTGTAAAATAAACACTCTTTCACAAATACTCACTTGGAAAACTATTGCACAGAAGGAGGGAAGAAACATTTTCATCCTTCACTGTAACTGTTTGACTGCTGTGCCTGACCCAGACCAAATTCAAATGCCACAAAAACGAAAGCTTTCATTAAGCTGGTAAAATATAGGGTGTTTTGATTTTGGGGCACGCAGGCAAATGGTCACAAGACCAAAATTCATCCTGCAGTGTTCCAACTCTGATAATGTTGTAAAGCAGCAATAATGTTATCTCAGAGAGCTGATCACTCAGGTGAACGTGGAAAATGTGAGAAGTCCTTTTTGACTCACTAACGTTTATTTACGAAAAAAATATACACTTTAATCATGATCATTGGATTTTTATTAGATTTTATGCAGAAGATTATTGTCTAAATTTTGGACTAAATATTTTCATTGTTGATGAAAAGTGCTTGTCTGTATATGGTGTCTTGGGAATTGTCTGTTTCATTTTGATCAAAAATTCCTCCAAAATCTATTTAAGATAATCACAATATTTTAATGGAGTTTTTTTTTCCCTGCAGTTCTGAGTTTAGTGTATCCTAATAAAAGTAAAGTCCAAGCCCTGCAATGCCACAGCTCAGAAGAGTACTTCCTGCAGGACCTGATCATGAATCACCTCCTCTTACAGAGGCTGGATGCCACTGTACTAGTTAGGAGATGTAGTTCAGCCAGGGAACCTGAATTTCAGTCAAAAGCAGAAGGCTACAAAACTAGATGTTTTTGTTTGTTTCTTTGTTTCTGAAATGTCACCACAGAAATTTTACAAGCACAAAAATATTTTTTTTCTTAGGAGTTAGGTTTTCAATTTTTGTGTTCTGTGGAGAACATAGGAACTTCAGCCAGCTCTTGACACACTAAAACAAATGTGCTCTGTGTATTGAGAAAAATAATTTGCCCTTTCTTCCTCACATAAACCTAAGAGTAATTTTCAGTGACTGACCAGCCTCATTGTGAAGGAACATTCCTTGCATCCTTTTCTTTAGACACCTACAGTGAAGTGTCTAAAGCTGAAGCCGAATCCCTCTTGCCCTCAGGGATACTGGATGAAAGGTCTGAAGCTCAGATTCATCACACAGTTTAAGATACTGATCTGAGCTATGCAAGGTGGTTACCTAGTCACCCTAAGCTGACATGTCCAGGGAAAAATTACAGCTAAGATCTCTGACAATGCATTTGTCTTTCATATTACTAGAGCAGCAACTTTTCTATTAACAGACTGTAGATGATGTGAGTGTGTTCCCAAGGAAGGTGCCTCAGTTACAAAAAGCAAAGTGGGATGAATGCAAACCAGAGTACAGGAAGCTAATTTATCCCAATATATCACAGCCCAGATTTTTAGTTGCTTAAAATCAGTACACCCAGCAGAAGTTAATGGAACTATGTTAATGGAGGTCTGGTTCTATGGACAGGGCAGCAATAAAACCAAGGGATTTGTTTTCAGGAAATACTCTATTTTTGATTTTTGAAATAGAGATGAACACACAATGTTAAAAAAATCCCCGACCCAAAAGCACAATGTTGTGCTCAAAAAACATCAGCTATTCAGGTCAATAAGTATCAAACACAGCTCAACATGGTGAATGTAAAATAATACTTAGGGGAAAGTAACCAATTTGGATAGCTTGTGCTCCCTCTGCAATGTTGATCAAAGGAAAAAACATGGGGATTATACAGGAAAATATTAATTAAGTCAACACCACAAACACCTGCATTTTGGGGGACAGAACTTAGGTTAAAAAGCTATGATAAAAAAAATACTTGAAGTTTGGATAAACCCAGAAAACAGGTGCTTTAGGAGGCATTTCATACAGCCACTGAAAGAAGTATCTTTTTTTCATTAGAAGTCCTAATGTATCTGTTTAGGAAATCTGCTTCTCAAACAGACTCTTAGGCCGAGATTTCCTTTCTTACTGGTCTAATTACTCTTTTAAATCCTTATTCTGTTTCACCATATTATATGAAAAGAGTTTCCATCTAATTTCTGCTGGAAGATCTGGGCTTGCACTCTGTTGGGTGATTTGGGTCAGTGAACTCTGTCAAGTCCTGTTTCCCAGTGTGCCAGTCATCACACAGGAGAGCAGGGCTGGAGGCAAGCTGGTGAACAGCTCGAGATGTTCTCCTGTGGGGACAGAGCTTTTCCAAAGCATGCCAGAGAAACCGGTGCACCAGGGATCAGCTGGCCAAATAACTGAGCCAGGAAGGTTTCTCATAAGAATTTCTAGTGACAGCTTAATTCTGTGTAATCTGACAGCACAGGTCGTCCCGAGGAAATAGAAGCCCTCTCTGAGAAGCAGAACAGGGAGTTAAACCTGTGTTGCATTTTCTTTTGCCCAATCCTAGCTAACATCACTATTTCAGTAATAATCTTGATGATGGCACAGCAGAAAGAGGTCAAATGCATCTGGAGACATATTAATACCCAAATGTCAAAAAATTTATAACCAGATACAGTAGGCGAAGAACTTTTTCTGATTCACACCAAATGAAAACTCCACTGTGCTTAATATGCCACGCATTTCCGTCTGAAGAAGAATACTTTGTATTTCTATATATCTTCCTATTCTATGTTTTTACAGGAATTCACAACTTTTACACCTTTAACTTCATAAAACCTGCTGGGTTTATTATCTGTTTAACCGAAGGGAAAACTAAAACATAGGCAGTAGAAGAACATACTCAACAGCATAAGGCATCTGCAGCAGAGCTGGAATTGGAGCCCAGGCACTCCTGACATTTTAGTCTTCCTCAAAGCCACCCCTGGATTTTAAGCTAGAGAGCTCTAGTGCTTTTATATACTGCCAACTGCCCAGAAAAATCTTGTGCATGGTCACTGATTACTACTTTGTAGTCTTCCTATTTAATGGTCCCAGTTCTTACTGAAACCCTTCTGTATTCAATATAAAAACACAGCTAGGAATTACTTTTATTCCAAAGATTATAGTGTCTAGTTTCAGACAAGCTTTAGTTGGAGAAAATCAGAATGGGTGAAAGGAAGACATAAAATCCAGACTCCATGGCAATATACATATGTAATTACTCTCCAAAATCAGTTTGTATTTTAAAATCAGTAAAGCTATAATGGTAAGATGCATAAACGAACCCGCTTTTACTCTCTCAAAATTTACTATATACTGGAATAATATTTTTAATAGCTTTACACTGATAGTATGTTACATCTATATTACGTATTATAGAGTAACCAAACTGACCTCTTAGTTATTCCAATTGGAACCCTTTTCTAATTTAAAAACATCTCAACCGTTCTTTTGTGTTCTTAAACTTCATTTCTATTCAGCATGATTTTTAGCCTATTGCCTCATCTTTTTTTGTACATTCTGGTGTCTCACCTAATGTTGCTGTGCACAGCCACTAAGTTCCCTTTCTCTTATCACAAGGGTGTTGTCTTCAAGCAACTCCAGCACATCAGGTCTATTTATTACTGGAATTTATAGTTAGTTAAACACAAACCGCTTGATTCCACACTGCTTGCGCTTAACAAAACCACTTTCCCAGGTGTTCTTCCTACTGCATAGTTTAAGGTTTCCAAGATTTTCCTTCAACAGATGTTAAACTCCCTGGTCTCAGTTTCTTGGTCTTTAATCTCTTGACCCTTTTTAAACTAATGGAGTTGTATTTGCCACTTCCTAATCCTCAGAATTGCCTTCATTTTTAAGAATGTCAGTTAATTTAATGCCTTTAACTAATGCTTGTGAAATCACGTTATTTGGACCTATGGCTATATTTGCCACAAGTGCATTAATTTTTTCTTTTTCTAATTACAAATTTTGCTTTTAACTCTAGACTGCCTTCTTGTCTCTGGAAAATTGATCCATTGTTTAGTCAGAGTACTGTTCCACCTTCTTCTAACACAAAAAGACAGTAACTGTTTAACAGGTCTTTTTATTCCCCTTGTGCCTCAAACAGTAAACTTCACTTGCACAGAGAAAAATGAAGTTGCAGAAAGAACGGCAGTTCCTCTCATATTTTAGTACCCTCAGTGGGACTTGAGCATTTCCAACATTACTGTAGAAATGTGAAGCCATTTCAATAAACCTTCAGCCTGATTAAAAATTGTGAGATAGCCAGCAATTAACAGCAGTCGGGTAACTCATCGACTAAATAGCCTTCCTTCTTTTCTTGGGTTTCCTTTCTTCCAATGAGATCTTAGTGAAGACACCACTTACAGCTCACAGACCAAATCAAGTGCTCTATTGAATTGAAGCCCATGTGTGCTGAAGGGAAATGTGCTGGTATATTTTCTTTGATAATTGAAACACTTTGTAGGCCACCCTCGTCTTCAGACAATTATGAAAAATGTCTCAGAGCATTTTGAGACTGAGTTTTTCCCAGACCATCCAAGTGGGAGTTAAAAAATATACGCTAACAAGTTCCAAGAGGCATATTTTGACTTTTTGTTGAGAGCTGTGAAACCTTTTCCCACTGTCAGTTTCCTCTTGATACTTAAAAATCTTTTTCCCTAGTTACAAAGTGCTTCTGATCTTACTCCTTGGACTCCAATCTCTTCATAAGCAATATTAGGTATCCAAAAGAGTTACATTTGCAGAAGCAGTCTATACTTTATGTGATATGAATCATTATCTTTTGGCTTCAGCTGCAAAGTTCTCCATACTCTTGAAATTGAGCTCCCTCAGATGTGATCCATTCACTTTCTGAAGGCCCTATTCACGCAGTATTTTGCTGCAGCAGGTTTGGACACCCATACATGTTCTGGAGTATACAGAGATTGAAAATTAAGAACTAGCTTCTTTGCCAGATCCATTGGGAATTTCATAGGACATAAACTGAGTAATTATAATTTTTTATCCAGGATCAAAACAAGTTTTAATAATTATGAACTTGTCTGAATCCTTCATCGTTATGGGCAAACAAAGAGCTGACATTTAAGTTTAATTGGAACCACTTACTTTCTAGCATTACTAAGCAAGGGAAATCTAAAAAACATGAAGGTTTGAGGAGTGTTGATGGACCCTGTTTTGTTCAAAACTCCCACAGGAGCAAAGGTCTTTAAATGTAATGTAAATCAAGGAGTTTCTGCTTTCAAATGCTGTCACAGGAGAAGTCAGTGGCATTTTGTATGGAAAAAGAAATGAAAATTCTATTGCTTGTCTTAGAAGTCCAGAAATTTCAGCTTTAAAGATGCATTTTGCATTGAAGAAGCTTAGAATGGAGTAAAGTGCAGCAGAAGATCAAAAGGAGTTGCTTTTTGGCTACTTGCTGAATTTCTACAAGGAGAGAAAACTCTGCAATTCCTCTAATATGCCTAAGGTGTACTTATTAGAATGAATAAATGACCAACTTCACCAAGAAGGTTTAAAACTAATATATATATATACACATATATATATATATATAAATAAAGATCAATAGGCTGAAGACTTTTCAGTCCAAAGTCTCATACTGATGACTGAAAGCAAGGACCACCAAGCAGATGTTATCACTGTAATATTTCACCAAGAGGGATGAACATCCTTTGGATAGAAGGGAACAAGCATCTGCAGAAATCTGAATGAGTTACCTGAGGTTTTTTTTGAAAAGGGTTTTCTCTGGGTTTGTGAATGAAGAAAATGAATTTTGGGAATCATCTGCATTGTAAACACAGTAGGAAAAAAGAAGATAGGGTGGGGAAACAAGTAAGAGGAAGCTTAAAGTGTGGACTAGAGACAAACTGTGAAGATACTAATAAGTGTCCCACAGAACTTTTTCTGAGCTAACTAAAATAGTGACAATTTCTGTGAACTGCTCCTCACTGTATTGATCTGTATTGAGAAGTAAAAGGTCTAGATGTATAGTACGTACAAACAATATCTTGGGTTCTTACTTTTTATTTTCCATATTTACTCTGAATTTTCATTTTTCATGATCATAAAAAGGAGAGAATCTAAAGCAACATCTTCGTATCTCATCTTGACCAGTCATATGGTCTATACATGGCCATTCCATGATTAAAAAAAAAATAAATTATCAATTACTATCTGAAGTCTGTATGAATGCAATTAATCTGTATTTCATAGCCATGGCTTATATTGCTGAAACAAATAGTCTTTTATTATTTCCGTTAAAATTATTCCACTACTCTAATTAGTATTTACATGCTTAGTAGAATTATCACAATTTTGGTTTAATTAAAAGCTGAGGTGTCATAATAAGGTGTTCAAACAGTTTAAATGGCCTGACACTGAATTTCCATTTTCAAAAGAGGTTTGGGCACTGAAATGTAGTAGTAGATAACATCTTCATTGTTGTACATAATTTCTGAAAATGGAATGTAAATTAAGAACTTTTGAATGCTTATCCCTTTACGTAGCTCTGTGGAGTCCAGAGTCTAGAAAATGTTTTGCCGTTGCCTTTTCACATTTGTCTTCCCTTGAAAATACTGTAAAAATGTTCTTCCTGTAACAACTACACGCAAAAAGGCCCATTTTTTATCAGCTATATTTTGTGTTATTTCGTGTTGGTGTCTCCTGTCACCCTGCCACTTGCCTTCCTTGTTTCTTGTCACATCTCTGAATCACGTAGACCATCCGGATTTAACTAACTCCCTGCAGCTCCCTGCAGAATGCATTCCTCTGTCAGCACATATGCTTCTCATTCACCAATAGTGTTATGCATTCGATTTTTTCCCCCCTTCTCTTTTTTACTGCCACTACCTTGTTGGCATTGTAAAAAAAGAATACCTTTAAAGGGCCCTGAACCACTGTCATTACATGCTCCAGACAGCAACCCAGGGTGCAACCAGCATCCCACCACAAGTAGGAAATGAGAAATTCTGGGCTATAATGAGAGCTATTGAATTTTTTTAACAGCAGCTTAACAAAGGTTTTTTAGCTCAGGTGTTTCAGTAATGGTAACACATATGGAAAAAGCAGTGCTTTGGTCCCTTGAGCTTTTTCATCTCTCTCCCACCTCAACACATGAACTAATGTAATTCTCATGAAGCAGGCACAGTAGCCCTGGCAAGGTAGGATTACAAGCACTATTTCTACTTGTGTTATTTCTTGCATATCTTTGGTAGCTGCATGATTGTAGGATTTTCCTTGGTTCCCTCCATTATCCTTACATATCATCTT
Organism: Cephalopterus ornatus; assembly: GCA_013396775.1. Classification (NCBI taxonomy): domain Eukaryota; kingdom Metazoa; phylum Chordata; class Aves; order Passeriformes; family Cotingidae; genus Cephalopterus; species Cephalopterus ornatus. The sequence continues at coordinate 86,639 of VZRE01006292.1, read as the reverse complement.
CTCTGAAACAAGCATCCTTTTCTTCCAGACATTTTCAAGCAGCTTTTTAGACGTGTTTTAATTTTTAACCTGGTTTGGGTTTTTTTGTTTTTAGTTTGTTTGAGTTTTTTTCCCAATAAAAAGAAGTAAACCTTTTCCATGTGAACATTTATACTTTGTAGAAAGTCAGTCGACTTACCCTTTGGATTCTGTAGCCATGTCACCTTTTGCAGCACAGCTGCAAAGCCTGAAGAACTCGAGAATGTGAGGAGAAAACCAGTCTGGGCCCCTCTGGCTTCGGCGTAGCTAGGATTTCACCCCATGTGCCCTGAAACTAGAGGTCATGGCCAATCTCTGCAATATGAGCCTGGGATGAGGTCATTAATCTAATCATGACCTAAGCTTATGCTGGAATTCCTGACTTTGGAGACACAGATGCGAAAGAAAACAGTTTTGGGGGCCCTAATAAACCAATTAAATGCATCAATGGTGTCCTCATTTACCAGATTTTTCTATTCATTCAAACTGTCTTCTGAGGAAGATTCAATGAGATTGAACTTCTGTTGAAAGACTTTTAGGGCGAGTTGTCTCCTTCAATAAAATTATATATCCTTTAGCCATATGGAACACCATTTTTTTAGAGTCTTTGGGATAACAAAAATATTCAGTACAGAAACCAAGAACTGGGTCAAGGTTGAGGAAAACACGAAAATCTTCAAAATTTAAAGATGTCCAAGGAAAGAATCATCTGTTTTCCTACCTGTATCTGATGTTACTGTCTTGTCACTGTTTATGAGTTTAGAGATGCATAAATCAGGCAACTGTGTACATTCTTTTGCAGAATAATATTTTTACCCTAAAAATTTAAAAACCTGAACAGTTTTGTACCTGAGGCCTGAGGTGATGATACTCCCACCTCTACTTCTTCGTGGAGAAGTTGTTAATGAAATTTTTGATGTTATTTCAAGTACTGCTGGAATGTACCTAAAGGTTCTGGGAATGGGCAGAGTAAAGGAACACAAGGAGAACAGCAGATTCTTTATTATCATTGATGCACAGTGTGGGGGATTGTTTGTAAAACCGCATCAGATAAAATCGCTTTGGTTTTCTTCTATCTTTTAAACAAACAAACAAGCAAGCAAGCATAAAAATCCTGTGGTGTACACTTAAATGAAGAAAGATCTAGTATTAGGTCTTTTTGTTTTCAAAAAATGACTAACTGTATCGTGCTTTCAGAATACACAAACACTATGGTGATGAGTGTATTAGAAATGGTTACAAATAAACAAAACAAATTAACAAACAGCTACAAGAATTCGCATCTCCTGACACTGGCAAAATCAAGTCTTCTGGGAAAACTTTGTAACATATACGGAAGACAGTCTATGAATTAATTCCACTGTAATCCTTTTTTGGCCTTTTAGTCAACAACATGATAGTGATGCCTGTAAAAAGAGAACATTTTCTCTAATAGACCAAAGAACACTCATTCAATTAAAGCACTTAATATTCTATGTGGTGCCTTCAATTTCCGGATATATTTATTATTTCTTAATGTCAACAGAAGTGTCTTTAAATATAAAAGCACATTCTTTTGTCCTGAGAAAGCAGATTTGTTTTAAGCCCATTGAAATGCACAATGAAGAGGAGAAGAAGTGATATCTCCACCGGACTTCTTATTTTCAACATCTGGTTGTGGTCCGTTGGGAGAAATGTAAGTAACAGTTTACCACATGGATTACAAATGTGCTGAATTGCAAGAATGAATATTAAATGAAAATATCCATAGCACCTGCAGCTTGTCCGGGAGAATTCCCCTTGTGTGTTGTGGGTGGGTTTTCTGAAAAACCCCCAGTGAGATGCAAACTGCAACTGCAGCTGCTTGTAGTAGCAGCTTGTCTAGAGTTACCGAAGAGTTTGCAGATTCTGTTCCCTTCAATGAATCAACATTGATCAGGGCTGCCAGCACGCTAAAAAAAGAAAGGGAGGGAGCAGGAGGAGGGTTGCAGGGGAAGGATTATGATCATTAGGATTATTCCCACAGGTTTTAGATGATTAGGAAAAAAATTTAAAATAGTGATTAAAAAAAAAAAAAGGCAGAAAAAGAAAATGCAAGCAAAATTCTTGATGAAATATAAAGCTGGTTTGATGTATCTGGGTGAGAAAGCACTGGTTGCTCTGTCAAAAGGTCAGGCCTGTTTTTTTCTCAATAGAAGCCCTGCAATTGTGTTTTGCTGACTTCATATACATTCTGTATCTACTGAGCACTGTACACATGTGATACTTGGCTGGATTTCAGATGCAGTGCTAGAGGGGGTTAAACAGTGGGGAATGTGTCCCCCTTAGTATTAAGTTTTTATTTTAAAGAGATTGAGTTAATTCTACCTGAACATGCCTTGAAAACAGGGTAGAAGTGTGTGACTCCCCATTTTAATTTTACTTTCCAAAGAAATGGTGAGGAACAGACTCTGCATGCTTCACATGTTTTTATCTGGCCTCTCTGAAGAGCACTTGCACATTTAGGCATAACATAGTGGAAATCAAAGGCAGAGCAATGCTGGCAGCACAAAAAGGGAATAGCTACTCTTTCCTTTGGGTTTTATAGTGTCAAGATGATAAAAATATGAACATCAAGTGGTACTTACTATTTTTTTTCTTACTGAAAAAAAATCATATTTTTAGCATTGAGAGGCTGCCAAATTATTCTGTTTTGGAATTTGTGTAGGATCTTGCTACTATTACAGAAAAATGAAAACTTTAATGCACATTTCTTTGGACCTCTTTGATACAACAGGTCCTCAAGGAAACCTCAAGTTGCACATGGATTAGAAGAGAGTCACACAGCAAACACTTTTTACCCTGAAGCAGCCTCAGTGGGTGACTACCTCCAAATGATAGGTTTACTTTGGAGATGGATGATACTTCTACCTTTGGTTCTAGCCTGTTGCACAAATATTTGGAGCATGTCTAAAGAAACCCACTGAATTGAACTGCCCATACGCAGTTCCAGATTTTGCCTCCCTCAATTTTATATCTCTGTGAATCAAGTCTGATGCTGACAGATGGGATATGGAACACACCACCTCAGTAGTGGAGACTCCAGCTGGACAGCATTCATCCTGCCATTGCTCATGGGAATATTAAGGTCCACATCCCGAAGAGGAGGAGGGAGTGAATCAGAAGAGGGAGCTCTAGCTGTGCTAATGAGGCCAGAAGGGGCCTTGTGTTGGAGTACACCCAAAGTAGGAAGAGAGAGTTCTTCATCTGTTTTTCACGAAGGAAAAGGAGTTTTATTCCTTTCCTGCCCCTCTGGAAGTCCATGTTTTCATCCTAGTTTAATAGTTCCCAACAGACTGTCTAGCAGGCTATTGTGCTGTGCTTCTTGTTTCCTCCCTCCCTCTTCTTTCCATCCCAGGCAAATCCCAGGCATCCCACCAGCAAAGACTCCAGCTTTCCCAGAATCTCTGATGGGGAAACTTTATTCATTTTGCTTAAAACATTTCGTGAGTTCAGTTTCTAAACCTATTGTACGATATCATATTGATCAACACAGGAGGACTTCTACATAATGGTCTTCAGAGACATTGCAGAACTTGAAACAATATCTTTAAAGAATTCAGAGCTTTAAATGTTCCCAAATAAAGGACAAGTATTGGCTGTTCCTTACAATAAAGTGAAATGTGGTAGATAAAAAGTTTCCTATCATATATGGCCTTTTGTAGACACTTCCTTCCTTATAATTTTTTTCCCCCCAAGATAAATGAAAGTTCAACAGGAGTCAGCAAGTATGATGTTGCTTCTGAGTCCTATTGCCCTGACTTGGACATTGACACTGTGAGGCACAATGAAGGAGGCTGACACAAGGAACAAGTGCTTTTGTCTGCTTGGAAGCTTTGAGAAATGTTTGGTGTGTGGCCCTTAGGGAAGGGCCCTTGTGCCACATCCCAATCCTGTTAAGTGTTGTGTTTGAAAGGATATGCAGACTCCTTAAAAACACCACCACATTGACGGTACACTAATGTTTTCTCTGTTTCACAAGTAATTTGTGTAATTTTTCATAGGCAAAATTGCTTTCTGGACATCAGGACAAACTGCTCTATTTTGTGCTAGGTAGAAACAGTTTAAGAAAAGAAGTAATATTTTTGCAGCCTTAAACTCTCTTGTACAAAGGCTCCTGGGTTTTGACAAGGAGCAGGTGTTCTGCAAACTACTTCCACTCTTTTTTTTTTGCTACTGGTTATAGTGTCATTAGAAGCGGAATTAATCATAACTTTCAGCCCGTTGTGACTCATACAAAAGTTAATAAAAAGCTTGACTAATCACCACTGGAGATGCTTCAGCTTTCTCTGGGGGAAATCGGTGACATTGTCTTACACACCCTTCTAGGATACACAGACATACAGTTATCCAAAACATAAGGCAGATGCTACTGCTCTTCAGGGATGCAGAAATATTCAGGGACAAGGAGAGAAGTGGCAAGGGGTCAGTCATGTGGCATGGGCAGAGTGGCACTAATCAGCGAAAGATCCTAACTGGCAGGAAAACTCCCACATAATAAAGTTAGAAAGCACCTAGCATCACTATACCAATTGTCTAGAACAGTGTACTCTGTGTATAGGAGTGCGCCCAAAAAGAGCTCCTATTGACAGGAGCCCTGGGACACATCCAGGGCTGTGCTGGTGCTCTCTGAAGCAGAGTCTTGGTCACTTCTCCTGGGAATTCTCAGCTTGGACTTCCAACACACGATGCAAAGACATTTGCTAATATGTGTTTTAAACAATATGTCAGGCCAGTGGCACATTTTCTTACCAATCACTCCAACAGACACCATTTTCCTTGCTAAAAATCCCTTACATGGACACCTGCATGTGAGTATATGGCAGAGCTCATGGGGTTGCATATAATGAGTAAGGTAATTGGAAGATTAGCAATTTCTCTTTGGGATTGGTTTTTAATATTTCATCATGAGTTTACTGGAATCGTGCAGCTGAGATCTATATTACCACAGTGCTTACACGTGTGACTTTTAATGGACAGAAATTGAAAGAACCTATCTTTCTGGTTAGTAAAAACCCTAATTACTCATTATTCCCTGCTCCCTCCTTTACCACACTCCTTGGAGCCTGCTTTTGAGCTGCACAGAGGTGTTTCTTTTACAAGGGTTATTATAGAGACACCTGTTAGGATAGATATAGTTAATACTGCATCAACATTTCCATTGATTTGGTTTATGACCCAGCTGTAAAAACTCCTTTTAGTCTGAGAATTGATGAATGATGACTGAACCAAGGAGCTCAGGGAAAATAATTATTGTAACTTACTAGAAAGCAACATCAAATTAGATGAAATAGACATTAAGAAGTTTCAGAAGTTTGCTTTACATATTTATAGTGTGAAAAATATTTCTTTCTACAATAGAAATATGGAAGTTTTTTAGACACAGAAGTCTAGTGCCTCTGTGTACATTTAAAAAAAAATAATTCAAACAGGGCTTTTCAAGTGGAGGAATGGCTTCTGTTAGCAGTTTGACTAATTACTTTGCATCAGGAAATTCATTGTTATTTAGAAAATATTTAGAAAATTTATAAAAAGTTATGATTTAAGGTATAATACCCTTTCTGCTTTTACCAGGTTAAAGAATCATTTGATACTTACTGAGGAAGGTAGAAGAAATGTCACCAATCTTTTCTCCTCTATAAGATGGGTAAGTAATAGGGAAATATAAACTTTCTGAACTAGTGCTTATAAAACAATGGCACAGAAGTTCTGTATGTTCTATTCAGAGGAAATCCACAGAAACAAGTGACCCATGTGAAACAAAACTTTGTAAGGTGCCTCATGTACTAAATAAATTGTCTCACCTTCCCTCTCCTCTCAGGGTCCAAAACCACAAAATGCAACCACATGTTTGGGTAATAGTCTTCCAAACTGAAAAGAGGACCATTAAGGGAAGGCAGATCTGGTTTTAAGCTCAAAAGAATCTGCCATTATAGCAGTAACAGACATCCTCCTGCAAGTGGTCCTAGTGTGGGCTGTGTGTCCCATCCCTTCTGCAGCAAAGGTGAAGGCATTGCTGGGAGCAATTTTACCTGCAGACAAAGAGCTAGACTTTAACAAAAGAAGACAATGGTGTCCCAGGGATGTGAAATTACAGAGAACCTGGTCTAAACGTCTGAGATAATCCATGTCCCTTTGCAAGCAAAGGGTGATATGTGTTCGTAACCATCGGTACTGAACCAGAGCTCATTCGTTGCACCTGACTTGTGGCAGGCGCTGTTAGTTCCATTACAGTATATTGTAACTTAATATTTACACACGGAAATATCTGAGCGAATGGCCTCAGCCTGGGTGACTTATGCTACACTCATCAAGGCAGTCAGTCTCCTGGAGGGTTCCAGATTTGCTTAACTCCTGTGAGTTTGCTAAATGTGATATAAATAATGGGGCTGGCATCACTTTCCTCAACAAGAAGAAAAGACTGACTTTCATAGCAAAAAAAATATCCATTTGTGAAGACAGTATTGTCTAAAGTAAAATGTAAGAACTGGGGTCTCAAAGGATGTGGAAGTTTAAGAAAATGTGAGATCTGATCCAGAGTTCACTGAAGTCATGGAAAGATTTCCTTTACCTCTATTAGTGGGTATTGAATGAACCCCTTGGATCAACAGAAATAGAGGAAGAGCCAGAAACAAGTTATCATGGCAAGTCAAAGTGATGGCAACAACACTCAGAAAAACATGGAAGTGTAATAAATATGATGTAAAAGTAATACTTTTATTTTAATAGTTGGCATTTTCTCTTCTAGTCCTCTTGGTTAAGCACCAGGGTCAAAGTATTTAATATCCATTAGGCATTTTAGGCCTGATTTTTTGATCATTACTCACTTTCAGTAGCACATGTTCATTTGGTGTTCTTTATACAATGACTATATCCAAGTTCTTACTGGCATATTCCCCACTGGACACAGCTGGTGAATTAACTCCCATAGTCAGACCCTGAAAGTAAATAGATTTAGTTTACCAGATCTACATTAATTTTGAACAATGAGCATGATTATATTGCCCATATTAATTCTAAGTAAGTTTCAGGTTAAATAGATGGCTGTACACGTAAGTGCATGTGCACACACACACACAAAAGAACCATTCGTAAAACACAAAAAATTTCTTCCAAAGAAGACTATGTCATTGATTTTACAGAGCTGAAGATAATCAGAGATTGAGCTATGCAGTGAAGAAAGGTCTGTTTTTTGCAGACGGTACAGTCTCCATATGAATTACAGGAAAAAGGCAGCGTGATTTTTTTACGATAGTCTTCACATCCCAGAGTTAAGATGGCATTTAGACAGCTGATTTACTACCAATGGGAAATATCTATCTAGGTTTTTGTACGTATTGGGAAAGTTCTGAATAAGGCATTTACATTTCTACTACTTTACAGGTGGTCCGGATTGAATTTTGTGCCATGGGGCTGTTCACTGTAGGTGTCTTGACACAGTTCAGGCAACGGGTGCTGTCTACAGTCTTCTGAGGAGAATTTGAGGGACTGAAAAAGTACACCCTTCTGCATGCTAAGGACTAGTCTAAATGAAATAAGTAAAGAAGTGGAAGGATAAGCCTGTTTTGGCAGAGAATAAATACCTGATCCCCCCTTTTCTTTCTCGGAACTTATCTGCTTCAGATACATGCCACAAACCCACTTTTGGAAAGTTCATAACTTACTTTGGAAAAAATCTGATTAAAGCAGAGCAAAGAGCAGGATGTTTTTATGAATCTGTGAATATAAAGGAGGCTTGGTTTCCCTGTTCTAATCCACCAGTCATTTTCTATCTTGCTTGGATAGTAAAAAAACAGAAAAAAGCAGAGTTGTATGAAAAATGTGGGCAATACTTTATTTTAAATGTTATTCAGGATAAAAAAAAAAAAATCCTTGGCATACCAAGCATTTTTTTTCTCAAGCATACTTTGATATTGTGTTTAAGTATACAATTCAGAGACCATTAATTTCAACTTACTAATTAAAATGGTACTTATATCTCCATAATGACTTTTCACTTTGTCTTCTGAAATCAGTTTATAAGACCTCTTAAATTTACATTTGAAATTAATTTTAGAAGGAAGCTAACATTCAAAATTTATTGAATGTCTATAATATGTTTTTACCATTTTATACAAGGAAAATTTTCTTTCTACATCCACATGTGAGGCAGGAACAAGCATAAAAGTTTTAAAAATAAAGAGAAGTAGCATCTGAAAATAGAATATTAAACCAGTTCCTAGCACTTGACTTTTAAGATATAGCATATTTTACTGAATCATTTCATGGTATGTATTTCTCATATATTACCTTTCATCAAATTTCAGTTTTCAATAATCCTTACAATTTCCTGTAAGGGAAGAAAAGGTGATTGAACAGGGTTAGCATAGTTTTGTTTGATGAAATCAAAGTCTGAATTCAGGCATTTGAGAACTAACATATATCACTAAATGAAATCCTTTTCCATTCCTCCCAGGTTACCATGATTTGTTCTCAGATAAGAGTTATGTTTATGAGTTGAGAATCTGTCATCAATTTCTTTGTATAATTTAACCTTCTGTGAATAAATGAACAAGGTAATAAACTTCAGCGTAAGGAAAATCAGACTTTTTAAAACTGCATCTTACAAATCTTACAGAAGACTGTATGAGAAATATAAGCACTGTTCAGTCACTGAGCATTTCTTTCCATCACTCTACTGATTGCCACCCTCCCAGGACTAAAAACTACAAATAGACAGTTTTGTCTAGTATATAGAGTGACCTCTAAGAATTGAGAAACATTCCCTGCAGCGTACAGAGATCATCAGCATTTGAGATCAAATTATGACAAGGTCAAATCATAATCAAGGTAGTTTTCAGAAGTATGTAGAGTAAGAATTACAGAGGTACTTGGACGCAAATATTCATTCTCATTTTTTATTCTAGTTTGAGGGAAAGAATTAACATTGCTATTTTATTTAGAATATTAGCATAATGTGCTGTAAATGTTCACCAGCAACAGATTTTTTCCCTTTTAATTGTTTAGCAATGATAGTCATGATACAATATTTATGTGGCCAGATATCCTCATGACCAGATAGAAAAACACACAACTTGTTTTTTTAATTGAAAAGGGAGTTACAAGGCTACATGATGTTAGGAAAGGGTCAGTCTAGGAGAACAAAACAATGTATTTGCTATTAGGATGAAGTAATCTATATAGATTGTCCGAACCAATACTATAGTAAGCAATTTTGTGTGTGCTATGGTGTCACAATGTCAATGGCATCCTAATCAATCAGAGAAGTTCCAAGCTGCTTTTGGTCTGAAAGGGAAAATTAGTTTTGAAACTTCATCATCACATTCATAGTCAGGGTCATGTTTCATGCAGTTTTAATATGACCTACTAAAAATCCATAGAGAATAAATTAAATAATGAAAAAATGTTGTTTGTGGTTTTGTTTTTTGTGTTTTGGGGTTTGTTTGTTTGTTGTGGCTTGATTTTGGTTTTGGCTTTTTATATAAATAAAGACCAAGGTCCACTTGTAATTTCTGAATTTTAAAAAATTATTTACTAATAAAAAATCTGATTTTTTGTGAGGAGCATACTGTGTCCATGATACAGGTCCCCTTTAAAGCTCAGGCAGGCCTCTTTCAGCTTCCAATTTAGTAACTTTTTCAAAAGAATTTCCCAGAATTTGGTTGCCAGACTCTAAGTCTCCAGCGATCCCTTTCTCATTGCTTTGTTTTCAAGTAGTGTATCCTTTTTATGAAATTTGGCTTGGGAATGATGCTGACCTTGACAAAAGTGAGATGGGGATTTTAGAGGTTTGCGCCAGTACTTTGGCTGCTATTTCTGTTTTGTAATCACCTTATCTATGAGGTTTTCATATTTGCCAATGAAACTAACAAAATAAATAAATACCCCAGTATAATGCACATCATGTTGTTCTACTTTGCTAAATTCTTGAAGGATTTTTGGCTGTAGTTATTTGGTGTGGTGTGTCTTTTTTCCTGATGTCATTCCTGAAGTTTATCAAATATCATTTTTTATCTAGCTGAAATGTATATAAAAATCAGTGACCTAAAGAGAAAGCCACCAATGTTCAGATAATTAGAAAGATTCTGTGCATACTTATTAGGTCAGAGTCACAGAGGCATGGCACCTGTGTTTAGCATTTAGACTACTCTTCCTAATAAGCCTATTCTGATTTTAATCCCACTTCATACTCAGTTGAGTTGAGTTTGTGTTCAGTTGTATTCTGTACTGACTGTAACTTAACCGGTATGTATGTTATGACCTCCATAACCCACGTCTCAAAATGCTCTGAAGAGTAAATTGCAGACAGTCTTGAGTCCTAAGTTAATTGTAGTTACATTAAAAATTACACAAGGCACAGTCAAGATTGTTTGTGGATCCAGCAAAGCAGAAATAAGAGTCTGTTCACTCTACATACTTTTATTATTTTTGTTCTGTGAGTTCATAAAGGACCAGGCTATTATAATCTTGTTTATGCTGATCAGATCTTATTCTACATGTAGAAGTCTTTTCATTGACAGCTGCTTGGTGAGAAACCATGTTCTTTGCCATGATAGTTGGCAGTTGTAGGTTAATTGGCTTCATAATGAATGGGCCAGCATTGCTTACAGGTATGTTTCTGTGAAAGCTGTTGATATCACTTTGAAAATGCTGAACAGAAAAGAATTTAAGAACCCCTTACAGTAAACAAACTCTGTTGAGTTTTTGTGATTTAAGTTCTTTAGAATTTTATTTTACTAAGTAGTTTTATGGTGGTTCATTTTTTTTTCTTGTGAGATATGCAGAAGGCAAACCAAGCCTAATTTGTGGAGATGTTTGTTGGGTGGGGTTTTTTCTCTACAAAAAGGCAGTGGTTAGCGTTACACTCCATAACACAGTGCCTTGCAGCTTTGGAGGTTTCAAAGTGTTGTGCAGGTGAGAGGAACTCCTAAGCCTCGTTTTGCTGTGTGGGCTTCATCTTATCATAGAATCATCGAATCATAGAACAAACTGGATTGCAAAAGACCTCTGAGATCATCAAGTCCAACCCTTGATCCCACACCACTGTGGTTACTAGACCATGGCACTAAGTGCCACATCCAGTCTCATCTTAAATACCTCCAGGGACGGTGAATCCACCACCTCCCTGGGCAGCCCAATCCAATGCCTGATTACTCTCTCTGTAAAGAATTTCTTCCTAATATCCAACCTAAACCTCCCCTGGCAGAGCTTAAGACCATGCCCTCTAGCCTTACTTCTAGTTGCCTGGGAGAAGAGACTGACGCCCACCTGGCTACAATCTCCTTTCAGGGAGTTGTAGAGAGTAATGAGGTCTCCCCTGAGCCTCCTCTTCTCCAGGCTAAACAACCCCAGCTCCCTCAGCCTCTCTTCAGAGGACTTGTGCTTGAGTCCCTTCACCAACCTTGTTGCTCTTCTCTGGACCTGCTCCAGCACCTCAATATCCTTCCTGAACTGAGGGGCCCAGAACTGGACACAGTTCTCCAGGTGTGGCCTCACCAGTGCTGAGTACAGGGGCAGAATCACTTCCCTGGTCCTGCTGGCCACACTGTTCCTGATCCAGGCCAGGATGCCCTTGGCCTTCTTGGCCACCTGGGCACACTGCTGGCTCATGTTCAGCTTCCTGTCGATCCAAACTCCCAGGTCCCTTTCTGCCTGGCTGCGCTCCAGCCACTCTGTGCCCAGCCTGTAGCGCTGCAGGGGGTTGTTGTGGCCAAAGTGCAGGACCCGGCACTTGGCCTTGTTGAACCTCATCCTGCTGGAATCAGCCCAACTCTCCAGCTTGTCCAGATCCCTCTGAAGAGCCCTCCTGCCCTCCAGCGGATCAATACTCCCCCCCCCGACCTTGGTGCCATCTGCAAATTTGCTAATTGTACACAGTCCCCTCATCCACAGAGATAGTAGGAGCCTCAGAAAACAGAACATAAAGCAAAAGTCTACCCAATTAAAAGTGTTAAGGAGAGGGAGGGTGGGAACAGAGATTGTGACTTAAACTCTCCTCTTTCTGCACAAAAATGTCTATAGCTGGATTGAAGACCTTGACACAAGAGGTAAGTAACCAATCCCTTTCTAATGGAGTACTAACTGTCTTCCTAAAGGGTGGAGGAGAAAATTCACTTTTATCTTGTAAATTGGTTCTTGAGAGCATAATTTTAGAGGTTAGAGACCCTCATTTAACACCTCCCTCCCTAACATGATTGTGCCTACAATCTTTCCTTGCCTAGGGGAATCAGTGAATTACATTGTATTATTAAGCGCTAATGGTTTTAGTGGGGGCAAAAGAAAACAAAACAAAACAGAAATAATCTATTACTAAATTGTTTCTGACAAAGTCTCTCTGTTTTGCATATAGTTTTTCATGATTCCCATACTTTTGGGTTGAGAAAAAATAACGTTTAAGCAGATGGGCCTCTTGAATATGTTGAACATTAATATAAAAAAATGCTCTGTGACTACATTCCTAAGATAAAATGCAGTTAGGTCAGTACAGTTTACAGGCATGAAAAACAGAACAAAAATAAATTTTTTTTTACTGAATTATTTCCCGCTGTTGTGGGTTGTAAGAGAAATTGTAGTTTCTCTTTGTTGAAATACTTTAGACAAAATGCATGGCATGGAACAAAGTTCTAGGAAATCTCTTGCAGCGTCTTCAGTTTTGCAACACTTATTTTACATTGCCAGAAATATTACATCTCAAGCTCCCTAAAGTTTTTCTGCTGCCTGACAAGGAAATAAGCAATGATTTCAGAATTTCAACATATTTCTGAGGAAACCATTTTTCTCCATGCTGGTAAATTTACAATGAAACTTTTTAGTTTCTGAGAAGTATATTAGGTTGCGTGCATCTATGAAAACCTTGTATCTTTTTGAACACTTGCATTGTTAGGAGAAACAGATATTTCATATAAATTAACTATATCTATGCTAGTAAATAAAATGGCCAGAGGTCATCATCACCTCTGGTGCATAAATTATGTTGATATAGTCCTTTGTCTCCAAACTATCATACTGAGATACATATCCAACATGTTAATGTTAATCCTGACCATGCCCCAACTGGGATGTAGGTCAGTGCCAGACAGTCTGAGTGAAAAATGTGTCAAGGTACAATCCTGCCGTACTTGAGTTCATGCCCTCACCCTGCTTTGTGTAGTCCTTGAGATGTAACCCAATAACTGAGTTACTGTGGAAAATGATTCCGTGAAAACTTGCAAAAGTGAGGAGGAAAAATAACGTGTAAACACACGAACGAGAGTGGTTCAGGCTTTAAGATTAAGATGGGGTGGTATAGATAACCCAGTCATGCTGTTCTTCATCATTGATTCCCTGAGAATGAAGAAATTGTATTTTGGAGGAGGAAAAGGAGGAGGAGGAGGAGTACATGGCCTTTCATTCATATCTGTAACCACCAAAGCTGCTCCTGTCAAGTTCAGTATGGCAGAAGCCTTTGATCTTAGTAAGGTAACCTTCAACATGTACTTTTTAGGATGAAATGAGTTTGATGTTTGAATATTTGAGAGATATATATATCTTTACATATGGTAAAAACTATCTTACAGCATGACAGATAATTCTGATAAACATAAATATAGCCTCTGAGTACTCCTCTTTTGAGACATAGCAACTGCAAGGACTACACTCATGAGGAAGCAAGAAAAAAGGACACATGGAGTTTGTTGTTGATATGTTTACTTTTCTTAAATATTCCAAACAAAGATGGACTGCTTGTGCTTCTAAAGGGATCTGGAAGGAGTCAAACATTCTCCTCTATTCAGCTCATCCAGTGGAGCCAACTCTGAAGCTGATTCTAAGGATTTAATCAAATTATCGCCATGTTCAGTGGAATTTTGTGTTCAGTCTGGACAACAGAAATGAGACCATTTGTCAGCTAAAATGAAGTATGAAGTGCTAAAATGAGGTTTATGGAACTATGAGGAACATATTCCGTGTTACTTCAATTTATGTAAAACTCATGTGATTTCATATTTTATAAGAATATTAGACTTTCTGAGAGAACCTTAAGCACAGTTTTGAGTGAACCTTGGATGGTTTATGCTTTTCATTCTCACATGATTTTGACAAGGAACCAGATAAAATTTGGCAGTGCTGACTGTGTTTCATTTATGAGATTTTGAGTTTTTTTGGACCTAACACACAAGCAAAACTTGTAGCTGTGAACCCACCCAGAAAGAAACTGAAGAAAACAGTGACCCAGCCCTCTATAAAATTAAATTACAGATTTTCACATAATTCTGACCTATGGATATTAAAATTAGGTGAGGTGAATCCTGTAGTCCAGGAACACCACTGTTGGTGACAAGAAGCAACACAACAGAGAGCCGTAACTTCCAGATGTAGCCTACATGGGCACTAGAAGAAACATTTCCATCTTCTTTCAGTTGCTTCTTCCACACAAGCAGTTGAAATGGCAGAGCTTTAACACTCTGGGAACCCCATCCTACCCCTACATCAGTCTGCTCATCTGTACCACCAACTGCACTCATCCAAACCCATCTCATCTGCTTAATGTGTATTCATCTATGGCATGTTTCGCTTGAGTGAGCTTTTAACTGACAGAGGCTTTTTATCTCCTGATCCTGGTCCCACATCCCCAGGCAGGAGAATGGGCCTTGCAAATAGTTGGTTTCTGGAAGAGGCTGGAAGGCCAAGAGATTTCTGCAGTCAAGTACTTATCTGAAGGATCTGTCTGGAGCTCTTCTAAATGCCTCCACCAAGGCAGACCTGGCAACTACTGTTGTTGTGCATTACTTTTGCAGGCTGGAAACTTCTGCAGCACCCTAAGCAAAGCTGTGTATCAGTACTAGCTTTCCCATCCTGCCAGCAAACTGATGTCATGCTAGAGAGGTATGACACTTGGAATGAAGGTTTTAGTTTTGCAATATCACAGGCATAAGAAACAGTACAAATACAGGTTAAAAACAAATAGAATAGTTTCTTGCTCAAGTGAAGTGTGATTATAAGAATATAAGAATTGGCATGCATACACATTTTTTGCATCTAATTTCAAGTCACATATAATTTATCAGTGTATTTTCATATATTCCAGTGAATCATATCCTTTGCCATCTTATCTGAAATTGATGGTGAACTGAACTGTCACTGGTCATAACAGTTCTGGTGATCTATCCATGCATTATAACCACACCAAAATGACTTTTTTTTTTTCCTGTTGCACCTTTGGGCAGCCTCTGACTCATCATTATTGTTCTCAGAGCTCAATTAAAAAAAGAAAAGAAAAGCCTTTTCCAGATACATTTGGCATTGTATTTTTTTTCTAATCATCCTTCTCATTGGGTGCAGTTTGGAAGTCTGAGGTGTTTTAGACTTCAGTGCCAAAATAGAAACAAGTTATACCTCAGATTAAAAAAAATGCATGGTGAACAAACGATGTGCAATCTGATAGAATTTTTTTCTCCAGGAGATATCATCTCAAGCAGTCAGGTTTGTAAGGGAATTGCAGAGAAAACATACCTTTTGCTAATGGTGAGAAATAGTTTCAAGGAATTAACTGTTTTTTCTGACATGTATCACTCATACATAATATTTAAGGAATGTTCTGTCCAAATTGAACTTTATAGAGTCTCAAAGCATATCACAGGATTAAACATGACAACACAGCAGGCATCATGAAGAAGCAGACCATAAGCAGGCTTAAAACACTGGTTATATTGACTTAAATGATTCTTAGGTTGAACTGAGGAATAAAAAGGTCAAGAGTAGTCTTAAGGTTTGTCCAGTAAAACAGTGGCAGCAGAGAGAATGAGTGACAGGCTGTGTGCTGCATTCACTCATTATAATGAACAGTATGGATTATGAAATTACATGAAAGGAAAAGCTCTTGCACCTCAAGGAAACACAGCCCTGACCTCCAGCAGGAAGAGCACCTACAGCATAATCTGACCTCTTTAGGTCAGAGAACTGTTAGCCACGTAAAGAAGCACTCTGGGATAAATGAGACAATTCAGACGGTCAGCTTCGTAGTAGTGTTTGCTACTTAAAATTGATGGGAGCCCAGTACAAAAAAGAACATTCAATTGATGGGGGAGAAAGGAAAATAAAAATGCACCACCTCCTTTACCCTTTCCACCCCGCCTCTCCTTTCTTAGCTAAGAAGTTTCCTTGAGGGCACGAAGAGAAGAAGGGACATAATGAGTTATAATGATGGACAATTTCAATTTAACCGATGACTTATAAAATATGATGATAAACCCCAAAATTTTGTTACAGAAAGAAAATATGAATTCTGAATGAAGGCAGCATCTTAGGATGAAAACAGGCAGGTACTGTTGAAAAACTTCCCAGTGGAAGAAGAAGAACCCACTTCATATATTTACACTGAATGCAAACATGCACCAGGCTAAGGGAGAGAGAAGGAATAAACTTTACCTCCAGCTACAGAGAAAAAGAAAAAGTAAGCTCAGCAAAATTTCCAAGGTAAGGCCAGGCTTTGAAGAAAGAAGGGGAAATAAGGCGAGAGAGAGGGAGAGGTGACATTGCCAAACCTTTGCACTCATTGTAGAGAAGATACTGGAACAGCTAAGAAGGAACTTTGGAGTCAAAAATATTTTAAGTTTCTGTTTTCATATTTCATTTTTTGTTTCCAGTTTTGCAGACAAGACTTCATCTCACTGTTTTCTAGGACACATTTCTTTCCTTCTTTAGTCTTGTCTTGTGTTAAAAATGGGCTGTTTTGGCAAGAGGCACATTACGGAGAAATGACCTCTGATGCTGGATTAATCCATGCTAGACACTGTCCTTTGCTATGTAATGAAGGAGAGCAATGGATTTAGGATTCAGAATGTCTTGTGAAGTTCTTGCTAGACACAGCCTCCACACGGGTTCAAAAAAAGCAAGAAACTTAATTGGCCCAAAAAAGAACTTCGTAAACTAAGTATATGAGCAAAAATCAGGCAGAGTGGAAATCAGGCATTAAACAAGCCCTTTTTTTCTAACTCCTCCAAATCTTTCCAGATGTTAAAAAAGGTAAACAACACGTGACAGCTGTGTTTTATTGTTAATCCTGGTATTAGGGTGTCCCGCTTGGCAGCAACATCCTCCAAACCAATTGGAATGATGCCTTGATCTAAGCAAGATGAATTGCAGAGCTATAATTTACAGTGTGTGCATTAATTGTTTTTCTGGTTAACCTGATAAATAGCTCACTTTTCAGGGAACATTCAGATATCCCTTTTGTGCCTTACCACAGATCTCTCTTTACTTCATTCCGTTCATGGGAAAACTCAGTGTCTTCAGAATCATAGGGTATCTCCATGGAAGCCTTGTTGTCTTACACCTGTGACTCCGATCTACTTATCGTTATTCTGTGTGTCATAATACACTATCATATAACTAAAGTTATTTGTGCAACAAAATATGAAAAGGGTATTTATGTTAGTAATGAGAAATTATTCTTCCTTCCTTATAGATCTTTATGGTGTGGGGTGTGATCCATAGGATCCATTCTAGGTGTCATCATGACAGTGAGATGAAAATAACCTTAAAAACATCTATTAATTGTATATAAAGAGCGGGGAGCTAAGACGTAGACATTTGCATGGGTTAAGATGAATCCCATTGCAAGTGACTAATCTCAGCTGGGAAAGAGCTACCACTTTTTTTACTGCCTTGATTTCAGATCACTGCCTGTCAGAGTGAGTGCTGGGCTGCAGTGTTAAATCAAATAGATTAGCTGAGGTCGTGAGAGATACAAAGCAGGTTAGAGTACAAGCACTTACAGAGTCAGACTCTGGTTACCTGCACTTTCCTAGCTGAACCCAGTCACTGCTGGGTTGAGTGCCTCTTCTTTTTTTCTTTTCAGTGTGGTTTACAACAGTCTGCTCATTAATGAGCATCTGTCTCATCTGAAATGTTGTGATTGTCCTAAGATTGATGTTTGCCATGATGCTGGAAGGTTAGACCAGGGATAGTTAAATAAAAGTTGAGTGCTTGTACAGACAAGTGCTAGACAGTAGAAAAGGTTACAACTTGCAGCTGAGAGTGGTGCAAATAGACCTCTTTCCCACTGTCGTTTAAGCTAAACTGCCTGAATTCACACTGACTGGGCAATGAGAAAAGTACTTGCACAGGCAGGGATCTGTCAGAGCCAAGAAGTAGTGGGTTTAGCTAAGAGATCATAGCTAACAGTTAACAAATGCATGCTGGGGTTTCTGGAGAACCCACAAACTTCCATGTAAGGGAGATAAAGATTATCCAGACAGGATTGTTTTCTTACTAGAGGGATATTGGAAAATTATAAAATTCAAACAAGAATATAACTAAGATTAGAGCCTGATACATGGGTGATTGATAAGATCAAGTGGAAAGAGAGAAACCATGCAGTGTCATGACATATTTAATCACCAAACATTAAAGATATGAATATGTCAGTGTGGAATTTCTATTTCAAATGTAATATTGTATTGTGTTGGTTCTGTCTACAGGCTGCATCAATGCAGCTGGATCTGACCTGAAGACTTCATCTAGAAACCACAGAGTTTGATTAGCGCTCGAATCAGTCAGTCAGCCAGAGAGATGCTCATCAGTTCTTCACTGTGTCTTTGCATTTTCAACAATAAACAAAAAACAGGCATTGGTCAAGACAAATTTTCTAAACAGGATTTTGGGGCTAACAGTGGTTTCTATAGCTAACCATGATTATCACGATTATCTACCTGAATACCAGCCCACTGGACAGATTAGTGCTCTGTTCCTTTGGGGTTTCAAAGGTGGTTGAATCATAGCTTCATTTCAGGCTACTACACAGAGTTTAGTTTGTGTTACTTTGTTTATATTCTCTATATATTTATATATACATTTATATTCTCTCATACATGGATCTAATAGAGAATACATGGATGCATAAACTGATCCATTTTAGAAACCTGTTCACCGAATACAAGCAACTAGTTTGTGAAGTTTGTTAACTGCATGTCAAGGCATAGACTGTAGGAAAATAACTTCAAAATCCAAGCAACACTAAAAAAAACCTCGCCAATCAGTACCTTATCTCACATTTCAGCAGATAAAAGTAAGACGATATCATTTCCCACTTTATGTGTGAGTAGACCCCAGGCCATAAAAATCAAATAAGACTCAACTAGGAAAAAATCTGGGCTAATGAAAAACTTATGTGATAAATCAAGAAACTCTGTAGGGCCAAGTACACACTGATTTCATAATTCAAATCCTGTAAGCTGCTTTCTCATTAGTTGGCAAAACATTTCTCCAAGCTTTGCCTTGACTAGGAAGTGCTGTTTTTAACATGATAATGAGCTTAACATCAGTTTTCAAATCCTTATCACAAACAGAATTAGAGCTGAAATAATCAGAACAATATAAGATTTACTTGCATCTCCTCTTGATCAGTTAGCAATGATCAACATAGTGTCAGCTAAATCAAATCTTCTTGTGTGTACAAAGTTATTGTTATGACATTGCCTGGAAATGACATTGCCTGGAAATTTTCTTTGACAAGCTGAGACATCACATTTCCCCACGGATCCCCTCAAGGCTGATGAGAGTGGTTTAGTCATGAACTCTGTTTGTAGGTTTACATGCATTTTCTGAGTATGATGCATTTCCAAAGAAGTGTGATCAGAAGATCTGTATGGAAACTGTTTTCTTGTTCCTGAAGAGTTTGCCTAAGACCTTATAATTGACATTAAAACCTTTGGGTTCATATACCTGAAGGATTTTGAGTCATCTTCATTGTGATCTTGGTACTTGAGAATGCTTGTGAAGGTTAATAATTGACATTCATTTCCATTTTGGCATTTAATTACATTGACAACTGCAACAAAACATTGTAATAGATGTTTGTCAGTTGCCTTTACCTTGGTTTGCTGATGATCTAGTCAATTCTATTTCTAGTGAAAAATAAGGTAATGCTGGTCTATGGTTCATTGGTTTTAAAGCTGGAGACATGATCATAATCAAAACTGTGGTTCTCCAAAATCAATGACCTGTAGATTCTCACCAATCTATTCACTGAAGCCCATAGAGTCAGATTGACCTAGAACTGCTTTGGAGTTTTGTTTTGTGGTTTTGCTGTGGGCTTGGTTTGTTTGTTTACATATCTGAGAAAATAAACCCAAAACCAGAATTTCTTTCTTTTAGCTGGGTAAACTCAAACTTAGGTTGGTCAAGTGGCTTTGGCAAAGACAGAGGACAAGTCAGGGCAGAACTAGATCAGCATACAGACTTGTAGTTCTGTATTCCATGTTCTCATTGCCCTGGCAGATGTTCAGTCAGTTGTCTCAGTGCTTTACAAAGTACATGAGTACCACCAACCTTGTGTGATCTATTCAGAAACCAGGCAAATACACAAAATTTGAGATGTAACTGAACTCATTCAATATACTAAGGAAACCAGAAAATCAGTTCAATGCAGCAGCATAAGCAAGTGATGAAGGAGAGGAGAAACAAACTTTGATTTATTGAATTAAAATAAATTAATTAGGTATAGCTTTACTGAATGTTCTTCTGGAATGTGGGAACTCATTTTACAGAAGAGCTTTACAACAAGTTTAAGACAGAGGTTATGTAGTTAAAATTGTCAAATACTTTGTTATTCGTTTGTATATAATCGGTTTGAGCTCTGTTAATGTTGCTATTCCTTATAAGGTCACAGTCTCTCCCAGTTACCATGTATGTCCGTGTTACCTTCCCCGTTTCAAATTTGAAAAAAAGCCTCCCTCTCCTCTACCTATCCTTCCCAGGTTTGTAAACCGGTAACTCCCAGTCTTACCTTATTTGGTAGGCTCCGCTTTTCTTCCAGACCCTTCCACGGCAAACCTTATAAAAGTGGCCGCCACCATGTAAATAAAGTTCACTCCACTCCATCTCCGGTGCTGTGTACGTGCGCGTTTTTCCTGCGCCGTTACGTCATAGCGCCCGGAGCTCAGCGAATGCCGCGACCTGCTAGCTAGCCGGCAAACCCCTCGCTACCCTACCCGGAGCAGACCAAACCCTTCACTTCCAGAAGGCTGCGACACTGGAAACCTTGTTTTGTCTAGTGATGTGAGTTTTTTTAGTATGGGCTCCTTTCCTACTCCCATTTCTGGCGCTAGAGAAAAACTAGGATTATGTTATTTTCATTGAGGTTCTCAACTATTGAATAAAGAATTCCATTGATACTCTGTCTCCCATTTTTACCACCAGAGAAGGCATCCTTCAATTCCAGAAGCCTACAAACCAGATGCCTCTCCAGAAACGTTTATAGCCACCTGCTGAAGTGCTGTACTGGGCTTTTGAAACTGAGGCCACGAGGGTAGTGCTGTTAACCAGACCTATTTTCTTGGTAA
Organism: Cephalopterus ornatus; assembly: GCA_013396775.1. NCBI lineage: Eukaryota > Metazoa > Chordata > Aves > Passeriformes > Cotingidae > Cephalopterus > Cephalopterus ornatus. The sequence goes on along the minus strand of VZRE01006292.1, from coordinate 65,283 downwards.
CCTGACTGCTCAGGCAGAGCATGCTACCTTCTGCTGTCAGAGGTGGCAATGCTCTGAGGTTCATTCTCAAGGTCCTAACTGGTGCTATTCATCATTGTGTGCTGTCAGTCCATGAAACCAACAGAGAGAGCTAAAATGGGATGGGGCAAGCCTGGATGTTCCTAAAGACTGGGGAATGAGATGTTGGAAAACAGTGCCATGGAAAGGGACTTGGTGGTCCTGGTCAATGACAAGCTGAATATGAGTCAGCAGTACCCTGGCAGCCAGGAGGACCCACCGTGTCCTCGGGGACATCAGGCAAAGAGTTGTCAGCCGGTCAAGAGAGGGGATTGTCCTGCTCTGCTCTGCACTGGGGTGGACTCACCTTGAGTCCTGTGACCAGTTTTGGGCACTGCAATATAGGAAAGATACTAGGCTGTTAGAGAGCATCCAAAGGAGGGCAATGAAGTTGGTGAAAGGCCTTGAGGGGAAGCCGTATGAGGAGCGGCTGAGGGCACTTGGTCTCTTCAGCCTGGAGCAGAGGAGACTGAGGAGAGACCTCATTGCAGTTACAACTTCCTCATGATAGGAAGAGGAGGGGCAGACACTGATCTCTTCCCTGTAATGACCAGTGACAGGACCTGAGAGAATGGCCTGAAGTTCTATCAGGGGAGGTTTAGATTGGATATTAGTAAAATGTTCTTCACCTAGAGTGTGGTTGGGCACTGGAACAGGGTCCCCAGGGAAGTGATCACAGAACCAAGCCTGACAGAATTCAAGAAGTATTTGGATGATACTCTCAGGTACATCATGTGACTCTTGAGGATGGTCCTGTGAAGGGCTAGGAGTTTGACTCGACAATCCTGATGGGTCCCTTTCAACTCAGCATATTCTGTGGTTCTGTGAAAATTAGTCACCTAAGAAAAGATGTGTGGTGGCGGTGACAAAGCTGGGTTACTTTTTCAAGACATTTTGTACATCTTAAAACTGTGTGCATTCCTACTCCTTTGGCCTTGACTTTTCCTAGATATTGACAGTACTTTTCACACTATGGGTCATGACTAGGGGTCACAGGAGAGTTCAGAGAGGATCACAAACTACTAGAAAAAGTTTATGGAGATTTTTTAGCAAAACCAGGAACAACAAAAAAACACATTAATCCTATTAATAGCAAGTTAAACTGCTCTAACATTTGATTAAAAGCAGCAGCCCTTCATTCAAATCCCACAGTTTTTGCCTTTGAAATGCTGTACTCTAGTAAGAAATTCAGGAGACTTTTTGAAAGACAGAAGGGTGAAAGGGCTCATAATTTTCAGAAGGGAAAATTTTTTGTTCAGCTTATTATCTCCCCAAATGTGTGTGGTGGTTAAACTAAAAGTGAATGCAGAGAGCACATTTGCAGAAAAGAAAAGCCCTGCTCTGTGGACTACTTTAATCCAGTCAGGGAACAGCCTACTACCTCATGTGATCACATGAGATTTCAAACTCAAATTTGTGCCTCTCCAGCACCATGTGTTTGGTTGCTAAAGCAGCCTATAACTTAGGTTTTGATAAGTGACCAGTAGTGACCTGTGTGAGCTGACTCCAATTACAATCACACTTTATTAGATCTAAATCAGACATGCCATATAAAAATGAGGTAAAGGAAAAGGTAGGATAATCTGGATGCCAAACAGAAACAAAATCTGACAGGTTGATGCTGCTTCTACTACTTTGGCTGTGCAGGAAGGAGAACTGCAAGTCCAGAGTGGTGGAGTGAATATGATGGTAGAGCAGAAGGGCTAGATAGAGAAAGGGGCCCAGGACACCAAAATCTCTCTGGTTCTGCATGGAAAGATGAGACATTGTCCTTTGTATTTGGATGCTTTTTCAAGTTCATTTTGATTGCAGATTTAGACTTAATGAAAGGTGAAAGTCTGAGGTTACCAGAACAGTTAATGAACCTTTTACCAATTAAAGGTTTTGCCCCAAAGACCACACCTTGTGACGGCTGAATTTCACTGCCACCCCTGCCAGAGTGTTTTCCCTCTGCTGCCTTGTTATTGTAGTGATGGTGGCATTGTAAATTATAGTCCCAGCTGGATGAGGAACCCTTCTGAACTGATCCTAGTAGTGTTCCCTATAGTATTGCTAATGATTACACAGCTGCCTAGTAGGCATTCTAGAGCATAGGCTCATGGGTCTGCCTCCAGCACAAGTTGCAATAAAGTTTATTTTCATTCAAAACAATATATATTGGGATTATTGTCAGAGCAGCCCCAGAGGCTTTCGCAGGAGGTCTAGTAAGCATTGGTAAGAAAATTGGAAGCCTTGAGGTTATTAATGTTGCTAGAACAGCAAGCTTAGTGGCCAGCAGAGGTATAATTTACCTACACTAGCATCACACACTGGAGGCAAGGCAATCAAGTAAGAGGTCAAGGGACTTTAACATAATATAAGATAGATATATAGCCCCAAGCTTTTTAGGCCAGATTCTCAGCTGCTGTAAATCAATGTAGCTTCATGGGATTAGTGGACCTACACAGTTTTCAGTGTGCTAAGAATCTGGCCTATACCCTTTATGGAAGTTATCCTGAGATCTGAAATGAATGCAGCAGCAAAACTCAATTTTCATTTCTGCTTTGTGTTAAAGCCAACACATGACATTTTTAGCTCAGCTATACATCAGTTTGGAGAACAAGACTGTAGTTAAACATTTTTGGCAAGGACACATCTCAAAATGATCATGAAAGAGCTGATGAGATTCCATCAATACGCATTAGCTAATAGAGAGAAAACTTAAGTACGTGCAGAAGGAACAAATATCTGGTTTTAACTGGTTAGTGACCAATTCAGGTAACATACAGTCCTACTGCCTGCAACTTGGGGTTCTAGTCAATAAAACAGCAGTTCATGTTGCTGTTTATAAAAATGGGGTTAGCATATGTTTGACCAAAAATGTAATATCAACTTTTTGGGGAATTAAGTGACATGAAAACGTTCTGTGAATTCATGCCAGGGGGTAGAGCAAGGAAGCTGAGATAGATAGAAGAGTGTGAGGAAGACGCAGACAAGTAAAATGCTTGCACCGTTCACTCACAGATACATAAGAGTCAGTCCTTCTTGGTACTTAGAGATCCAAGCCACGATTGCTATTCCTGGATTGCAGTCCAAGTCTATGTCTCAGTGCAGTCCCAAAGCTGATGGAGTTTCAGGCCACAGAGGAGTTTGTGTCTAGTGTTTTTGATCAGGATAATTTGTAGCAACTCATAAATATAAATCCTGTGCTAACACTTGAATTTCTACCAGATACTTTAGCCTCCAGTAGTATTGCTTCCTGTTCTCAAGAAGTCCTCTTACTTACTGATTTATCACAGTTATACATAGTACCTGTCATAGAAAGAAGCTTTTAACACATTTTTTAATGAAAAATTTAATACCAAGTGCAATGAAATTCAAGAAGCATAGATATTTTTCTGAAGTGCAGAGATGAACCTGTGAATCAATCAACTCACTTGTCCTACATATCCATAGGGACTGAGCTACTTAAGTGCCCCACTTTTGTTGCACTCTGTAGTTGTTCTTGTTCTTTGTTTAGACAAAGACTTGACTCCAACTGACCTTCGAGAGGAAGCTTAGCTTCTGTAGTTTGCATTGATTTATCAGTATTTTGAATCTTTGTATCTGTTGGAAGTCTGAGTTGCAAAACTGATCTGACATAACAGATGGAGTAGACTCGTTAACAGCATTCAATAGATGTGCTCTTTCTTGGCTCTGGAGTTTAATGAAGTCACATCTTGCAGGTCAATAAGATATTAAAATTTGGAGATACTGCTTTACTTGCAGCCAGGATATTTACAAAGCTGGACCAGATAGGGATTTTACAGGTTAGAATTGAAAGGACATAGCATTTTGTCCATTTCAAAGCTTCTGGTTAAAAAAAAAGAAAAAAAAGTTTTGAAAAGTTTAAGGTAAAATAAACTAAAAGGTGATACACCCTGTGCTGAGAGACGACAAAAGAATAGGAGTTGAAAAAGTGAATTACAGCTTTTTTCTCAGCATTCTCATCTTCTTTACTTCATCCTCTGTGTGAATCAGTTTATTTCCAGCTGTGCTTCCATACAGTTTTTCCGACCATTAAGAGCAGGAATCCTCACAGCCACATCTCCCTTCTGTTTGCCTTCCCTCCATTTGCTCTTAACAGAACCAAGCAAGACCCTGATGAAATCTGAGGGAGCTACGTCCCTTCCACCAAGTCAGGCTTGACCTCTCCTCTCCTACCTTCAGCACTGCTGGTGGCTGCTCCTTCCCCAGCAGCAGCAGCAGCAGCAGAGCTGCCGGCTCCGCCGCCAGCAGAGTTCGCAGATCATCATGCTCATTAACACAAACTGAACTCGACTGTGACTCAAATTGATATACCAGACAGTCAACTGCAGTTGCTGGGGAACCAAACACTCCAACTGTTCTGCCTCCACTGCTGCTGGGGAGGAAACCTCTGGGCAGAGACCTGGGGGCAGAGAGCTGCAGAGCATGACTTTCTTAGGTTACACCAAACAGGACCACCATGGAGTCTTTGGAAGTTCCTTCTGTCACTGTCTGAGTTGCCCTGGAACAGAGTTATAAAGCATGTGTGAGGCCAAGGAAATCTGTTCTGTCATGCTTCTTTGCATGGGTAACTGAAAACCCACAGCCTCACTCAACCCATCTCCTCAGGGTATTTGTGCTCTCTGGAAGGAGAACTGCCTTCCAGAAGCCAGTGCTGGTGACAAGGGACCAGCTGGCATGCTTGTATCCCTTTCCTTTTATGCAGGCAGCCTGCCAGGCTGATCAGAATCTAAATTTAACTGTGCTGCTTCAGGTATTGTGAAAACAGTGTGTTTCTGGATCACTAGGGATGTCGGGCAGTGAGCCCATCCTGGGGACCAGGAGCCAGAATGTCAACTGTTGGCATGTTCTATGGAAAGCATATAGCTGATTCTTTATTGGCCATTTATCTCTCAGTCCAAACAAGGGGCAGAAGTTTGAAGTTTAACCCTTCCAATTATTTAGGAGGAGGTGCCACAGGGAGTCACTGACTATTTCAGAATAAAAAGGCTGACCCACTGTTTCTGTGTAAGGATGAAAACTTTGCTGGTCAGGATGCAAACCTTACCTGCATCATATATGAGGGTTTGTTTTCAATGATCTCAGTGATTTTTTGCCTGTTGATACTTACAAAGAATCTGACCCATAGTTCTCCAGAGCTGTGAGTATGGGATCAAATCCCATACACTATGTTACAAGCATCTCTTGATGACTCCCAAAGCACTTGCAAACACAAAAGAGGATAAAATATGAGATGAATGGGAAGCTTGAATGAAGCAGGAATTGTAAACCTTTAAGTAGAATTTGTCTCTGGAGATTTCAAAGTCTCCTGTTACTAATAGGTGAGGAACACATGACCAGTGAGGATCACAGGCAATGCCACAGCAAGATCAAAACATAAACATGATTTCTGTGTTATTTTAGCTAAACCAGGAACAAATCTGGCACCATAAAACTCTGGCCTTTCAGATCTGAGACAGGGCAACAGCAGTGCTTATGCCAGCTGGCTATCTGCTCTGCAAGAGTCGACAAGTTTCTTGACATGCAATGTCCTTCTATCTCATTTGTTGATTGGAGCAGTGAAATATTTATGAACTGCCATCAGTGTCCAACTTTGAGTTTTGACCCAGAAAAGGATAAATATGGGACAACTTGCCTTTGGCCTTTCATTTTGGCCAGTGACCAGCTTTCTGTCTGTTTGTGGTTTCAACTGGATGTGGAAACAACCGTCCCCTAGGTAAAACCCTTTCCATATCTATGACTTACTCCAGAAATAAATGATTTTAAAACCAAACACATCGAGTGAGAAACAAATCCCACACAGTTGTCCAATGGCCTTCGACCTCCTAATGGCTTGATGCCATCTGGCTGCCAGCTGGCTACTTCACTACATGAGGAAATAAGTTTCTCACAGACAACACTCCCTTCCATTTTTAGTTCTACCAAAAAAGAAAAAGCAAACACACCTTTCCTATAACACCATTTCAGTCCAAAAAAGGGAGAGATGTGACACAGGTGCCTGTTGAACTTTCAACTTTGAGTGGCAAACTACCAACTAGCTACTGCTGGACTTCACTCCCACAGCAAAACAAAAACTTGCTCAGGCAAATCATTGTACAAGTCTTGCCACCTTAAAAGAAATATTCAAAAGTGGAAAGAGAATAGAGTAAAGAAATTAAGAAATCAAATGTAGTGGGAGGTACTGCAGACCTTTCGTACACATTAAGCCATGAGTAGAGATACATACTTTTTGGCAGATATGCAAAGAGATAGACTTTATACACAGACTCCATGCAAAAATGTTCCTGCTTTGTACAAAAACAGATGGGATGCAAAGGATTTTTACTTCACAGTGGAAATACTTCACAGACTGATTCAGCAGACATTTGCCTGGTTCCTGGAAGTAGAGCAAATCTGTGCGTTCAGGACTGGGCACACAAACTTCCTCACCGTCCCAGCTGTCTACCAAAATCCAGGACCCATAAGATGCATAAGAATGCCTTGGAAAGCTGAAGGAAGGAGACCCTGGGAATAGTTCTCAGGCAGGTGATAAGAGGGGCTCCCAGTGCCAGGCAGGATGAGGCTGGGCTGGGCTAGGCAGGCAGCTGGGCTGGAGGGTGACCTGCTGCTGCAGCTCATTTCCTTTCACAAATGGCTGTTGCAATTATCCAACAGTCCCCACATCGACATGTGCCCTCATATGAAGTAGATCCAGTATGGGAAATGCATTTATATTGTTCAAGAGCAATTGAACACCTTTGTATTAGTCATATAATGACAGAACTTTTTGTTTCTTTCTTTCTTTCTTTTTCTTTCTTTCTTTCTTTCTCTTTCTTTCTTTCTTTCGTTCTTTCTTTCTTTCGTTCTTTCTTTCTTTCTTTCTTTCTTTTTCTGTCTTTTCTTTGTCTTTTCTTTCTTTTCTCCAATGGTCAGAAAGCCAGACATATTTAATCAGCATTAGCTGTTTTAATTAAAAAAACTTTTAACCCCACTCTAACCCTAGAATTTCCCCTTTCTCGAGACTCCATTTCTCTTTTCCATTCTCTGGCCCCTATAGTATATGATGTCCGCAGATAGTGAGCGTCTTCCCACTCTCTGTTCCCTCTCTCTGCCCATGAAGACTCTAAGGGTTGCAAAAGATGTGATTCTCCCACTCTACTTTCTCCATGACAGATTCTCTTCCATCCTGTCATTTACATTTACAGCCTGACTCTAAGTCTGTTTATAGCCAGAGAAATCTTTTCATTGACTTCTGTGGGCTTTGAATCAAGCCTTTATAAACCACACATGTACCCAACAGGTAGTTATTAACATGAGCTGGTCATGTACTATATGCCATGAGTGTGGAAAAAAACTAACAATAACTTCACAATTACCCACCTAAGCCCTCTAACAGACTCCAAAGACGTGTCTCTTCGCCAAGCAAGCATTGAATCAAGTTTGACATTTCTAGGGTAAATCATTTTTGTGTTCTAAAAACCAAAAAAAGGGTTAGGAAAAAGTCCAAAGAGTGAGAACATCCCCATTTTTGGACAATAATATCATTCAAATGTACTCTCCAAATGGCTTCAAATGTTCCAGAAACAAATGTGCGTTCTGGAATAAGACCACTGACTGCTAGGTAAAATTTCAGGTGGATCTGTTTGATGTTGGTTAGATTAAGCAGGAGTTAAGATGGGATTAACAGTGCTATCCTTTTTTTTTTTTCTTTTAATTACCCACAGAGATATTAGTGTTACTCTCAGTCTTTCCAGAACGCTTAGACAGCTCCAGATTGTAATGTCTTTATGTTTTGACTTTACATTCAGAGATTTCAGTTTTTTCACAGACTTTGCCATAATTTATCTTAATTTTGAGTTGTAGGACATGAAATTAGATGTTATTTTTTAGCGTCTTCTTGAACTGAATGGGTGGAGACTGAACCATCAGAGAGGACAGCCCAGTGGACTTGGAAAACCCCCAACCCACTGTGCGGGTGAGATGTCACAAAGGACTTTCCACACTTTATCAGATCATAGCTCTAAGCCAGAAAGTTTGGATCCAGACCCAGATAAAAAATGTCTCCAAGGACAAGTCTGAAGAACTCCAGGGTTTCCATCCAGGCCAATTTCTAACTGTGATGTAAGACAAAGCTATTTCCCTTAACATTTAAGTTTTACATCATCAGTTCTCTCATGCTTTTACTTTTTCACTTTCAGCAGCAAATCAATCATTATAATACTAGCAAAAGTTTGGTTTTGTCTAGTACATGTTGAAGCTCAGTTTGGATTGGTCCTGGTGAAATATATATCTGTGAGAAAGCATTTGGAGACAGGAATCTGCTAACAAGTAGTTTTGTCTTGTTCACTAAGGCCAACATTTTTTAAAAATAGATATTAAAGTTGGAGTTTTCTGAGTTCTAAACAAGAGTTTACACGAGTATGAGTGTCTTATTTTTCAAAAAAAGAGCTCAGCTACCCTGTGCCCATCTGTAGCCGTCCATTTTGAAAATCATGGCTGAAATAACTCAAAGTATTGTCCATAGATTTGCTGTCACCCTGGAGACATGTACCCTGGTCTTTTCTTCTCCTGCTGCTTTAGATACTCTGTAGTTACAAGGGTTAAATGCAGGATTGTAAGTTCACAGATGCGAAAATACATATTTTTTGGCAGGCCAAATGCACTAGGCAACTTCTGCGTGTTTGTGCTTTGAGTAAGGAGGCCACCTGCTTCTAATGTTACAGGAATATATTGGCTAGTGGAAAGGCAGACACCATTTTTTACTAATTGAATAATCTGTGTATCTTATCCGAATGCCAGGAGATTGCTTCTAGCCCATGATTAGCTTGAAGTTTTGATGACATATTTTTTTTAAAAAAACAATATATACATTCCAAAAGTCACTTTTCTGTTTGGTCCAAATCATTTTATTCACAGTACAGAGTGATGGGAAAATGGGTATTGGATGAATGAAATGGTAAATAGGAAACAATCGTTTGCTTGGATTACCAAGGCAGTTTCTGGGTAGGGTAGTGTTTGATGGGTAGGCATATTCAACTGTTTGGCACTGGTGCATGGAATAGCAACCACATGGAGTAGTTAAAATCAAGCTTGCATTAATGATTTCATTGCCTGAACTAAATTTGTGATGTAAATCATTCTGAGGTGCTCTAAGGCATTTCTATTCTTAGAAGAAAAGTCACAAACTGGAAAGTACGTCACCTTTGCAATCAGCACCCCCTTTAGCCTGTAATGTGGAACACATGGTGGTTGAAGAGGTTACAGTGTTACAGAAATGTCATTACAGAATTTCTCTGTGTTAACATGTATCATCTGTCACATAATTGTTTGTTTTACAATCCATACCTATAATGGGCTAAGTGGGGACTATTTATATCAGTTAACAATGAGTGCCTTTAATTAGTATTTCATGCAACTGGAACATGTTAAAGATTCTGACACAAATCTGGCTTGGGTTGCTAAATTCCATATGAATTTCATTATGAAATTGCTAAGACATTGCAGTTGCTCAGGTATTGAGGTTTATAAGTGCACTTCATCTGTTACAAAACTAGAGCAAGTAAGTCATACACATGTTAAAGAAAAATCTTCCAAACAACAGCTCAGTATCTGACACAGTTGAATGAGAGTTTAAAGCAGGAAACAGGAAAATCTTATTATTTGAAATGTGCCGGTATTTGCTCTAAAACCGCAAATTTGCTAATATCTAGGCAGCTGAAGCATTGTACAAAGAGAAAAAGTTATGACAATGAAGAATATGATTGTACACAAAATTGATAATGAAAATTTATTAAAGATGGATCAGTCAGCAAAGAGATTCACAAGCTGTTGTTAAACTGTAGAATGAAAACACAGTCTTTTGCTGATGGTTGAGACTGAGTGGTTACAAACATATGTCCGTATGGTTTCTGATTGATCTCAATAAACAAAATATTTAGCCTGAGACTCTCACTTCCTCACTCTTTTCTGTGATTGAGGTGGCCAATGGGATATTTTGGAGCGGCAGTTCACACTGAAGGAGACCCCCAGCCCTGTGGGACTTTCGTCCATAGCTCCTCATGAATTTGCAGCATGAAGAATGTGCCAAGGAGCAATGTAACATGCAGAGAGTGATGTGAGAGGAAAATGTGCCTGAGGTTACCATTTTAAAATTTGGGTAGTGTCACGGTCCTTCAGACTGATCGAAAGAACATGCTAGAATCAGGCTTATGTCAAAATTAAAACAGTTCAGGAGATTAAGAGTGGGAAAGCAAAGGATGACAGGAAATCCCAGCAGCTTCGTGCCTCCACGTTATTCTTCTCAGATGTGGGCACTGAGGCTCCATTCCTCTGCGAGCCTTAGTTCCTGAACGTAACGCTTCTTTTTTCCTTCCTTACCTATGTTAGACTTGCAAATTTACATTGTAATGACACACTAACTCAGCAACTGTCTCCAGAACCTTCCTCAAAGCTTTCTTCAAGATTTTGAGATGCTGAACTAGGAAGGAGAAGCAGCTTATGATGTCTCATTTTTCTCCTCCCCCACTTGTATCAGCTACCTGTATCAGGATTGTGTAAACCATTTTCCAAGAGGCAACTACACTATGATGAAATTATTTTACAGATGCTTTAACTGAAATGTTTTGGTTCATATCTGATCTAATAATTAATATACACAATAAAATATTTTTATTACTGGAATGCCAGAAGCCGGTAGGTTATTCCAAATAAACTCACTATAACTTCTTGTGAAATTGCTAATTCAGAGTCCAGCAACAATCTTTGCAGTATAGCTGTTTATTTACCTTCTATTTTCATAGAAAAAAAAACTTCATAATTTTAGTTCTTCCACACAGAGTACATTAGCTGTCCTGTTCCCTTGGAGTGAGCTTGGCAGTAGGAATAAATCTTCATAGTTTGCTACCTTTGTTAAAAGAAAGGATCCGGTTTCTGAAATGTGTTGTCGGTATTCAAGATAGCACTAAAGGAGGTCTGCAGTGCATCTCTGATCTTCGTATATCAACTATTTTTAAACTATTTTACCAGAAATTTGGTGCAGGAATTGCCTTTGGTTTCAACTGCGAGTTAGAAAATTTGAAAAACTGTTGTTCATTTGCAATCATAGTTTCCTCTTCTTTCTATTCATCTGATTCTTTTTGAAATGTTTTAAAGATTTCTGTTGGTCTTATTACTAGCATTCGGGTAGTCAGAAGAAATCATAAAGAATGGAGCGAAAAAGAAGATTGTATAATCTTCCTGTGATTGCCTTTAATACCCACTTTTCCTCTGTTAGACTTATTTAAACTCATATTTTAGTTAAATTTATTCCTTTGTCAAACTATATTTTTCATTAATAACTATAACTAAGTTTCTTATCAAAGTCCTCAGGCATGAGACATCATAAGAAATAATATTCAGGCTGTGTGTGCAATATACAAAGTAGATATGAATTTGAAGCACATCAGCTACAATGAGAAGGCATATCAAAATATCTGAAATCAAACAGTTTCAATTCTGTGCATGAGAGATTTTTGCTGGTGATTTTCAGATATATCCTTCTCCTCTTCTCTTCTCTTCTCTTCTCTTCTCTTCTCTTCTCTTCTCTTCTCTTCTCTTCTCTTCTCTTCTCTTCTCTTCTCTCTATCCTCTCCCCTCACAAGTAATTTTCTCTCAAAACTTGTTTTATGATTTATTATTACTGTGGAAAGCAATAAAATCCTTCTAGAAAATTATGAATGAAAAGTCCCTCCTCAGGAGAAATCCGGAGAACACATCTTGATAAAAGAAAAAATTTAGGGGCAAAAAAACAATATAAAAAATATAGAAATGCACCTCTATATCTGTGCATGACATGAGTAGTGTTTTTAAAAGCTTAAGAATGAAGACACACAAACTAATATTGGTTAGCTGATTTTTGGATACTCGAAAAATATTTCCTGTAGAAGGTCCATTTGAGCACAGTACACTGAAAGAATAGGGAACATTACAGAAACCGGTGAGAAATAGTGCAGCTGACTTGCAACAAAAGGTTTCAGACTAGCATCAAGACTTGTTCCGTTATGATCTGATGAAGACTACGAGTGAGGAAGAATACACTTGTTCAACAGGGATTCCAGTGTAAACCTCAAAGGCGGTTACACTGGCAAAAAATAACTTCTGGACCACTGCAGGCTTTTCAGAATTCCCTGCTGGTCACAGCAAAGCATTTGCATCCCAGAGAAAAGCTTTAAGACGTGATTCATCACCACATAATATTGTGCTTTCACACCACTGTCACCTCTAGGAATAGCAGTTTTCATCCTGGCAAATGAGTTGGAACTGTACACAGGTATCTGGCTTGACACTCCCAGGGATTGTTGCCCAGCTTTAGCTGTGCCCTTGTGAATTGGCGGTGTGTTCATCTGAAATATTATTATAGCATAAGGCATTTATACTCTTTCAGATTGACTGCTCTATGTTTTTTTCTCTTTTATGTGTGTGGTTGGTTAGGTTTTTGTACCTCTGACGTGAACCCACGCTCTTCCACACATCTCAAAAGCTACTGGAAATATAATGTGAACAGTAGTTTGTAAATTAAATATGCTTAAGTAGCAGAAAACTGCAGTAACTAAGGGTGATATATGGACTTGGAAGACTAAATCTAACTTTGTGGATTCAATTATAACTACAGCTGTATGAGCTGGCGCATTGGCAAGATGAACCTGCCAAGACTGGCTTACTAGAAACCGAAGGAAGGCTGACCACATCATCAAAGAATAGCTCTCTGATGACATAGTACCTGCAGCTCTCCAGCTGATGGCCCACAGGTCCAACCGAAGACACTAGCTGTTTTTTTGGGAGACATTGAACAGAAAGGATGACGGTTTGCTGTCAGGGTCAGAGTAACATTTCCCCTTAGTAAGTTTAGGGAGATAACCTAACTCTCCAGAAACAAAGAAGGGAAAATTACAAAAATATATTGGATTTTGAAGGTATACGTATAGCTGAGGTGTGTCAGAGCCAGGTTATAGTTACTTATTAGGAAGAAAAGGTTCAGAAATGCAGTGTTTAACACTCTCTCCAGCTCTGCTAAACTATTTATGAATTGTTAACTATAATTAGAAATCCAAATTTAAAAAATAGTAAATCAAAAAATTTACTTTAAAAAGTGGGCAGATGGTCAACTATTTTTACTGAGCAGCACTGGAATGTTAATGTGGAACATACGCAAAGCTGTTATGAAAAAGAAAATACACCTCTTTAATGCTAATACCCAAATAGAATGAATGAGAATTGCACTAGGCACAAATTGGGAGTCAGCATAGGTCCCTGAGAACTGGAAATCCACTATATGTTACGGGATAAATTGGTACTGACAGAACTAGCTTGACAAAATTTTTTTACAGGAAAAAAAATATGAAAAGGAGGAGAAAACACAATTTGTCTTGCAGAATGAGTGAAACTGTTTTGTCAGTTAGTAGGAACCAGAATAATACCTGTCTAATTTTAGTTTTTAAAGTGCCTTTGATATGAAATGCATGTGATGTGTATAGCCTCCTATCAAATAATGGAATTTGTGAATAATCTAAATAACTGCTTTCCGAACCTGGTTCATCCATTTGGTTAAGGTTTAAGAAAATAATCACCTAAGTCATCAACCTTATTTTGTCCCTCAACACATACCCACACGGAATCATAGGGAGAATTTATGGTGGGTGGAATGTAATTATCTGACCTGGAACTTACCCAGAACATGAGGTTAATAATGCAAAGCTTTCCAGGCACGTATTTCACTTAGCAATCACTGTTTCTCTATGGTGTTCCTGATGGTGGGTAAGCCAAAATCACTGGGGTGAGAATTAATGTAAAATATTTCAAAACATGAATGTAAAGCTTACTGCTGTATTTTGGCAACAGCCACATCAGAGAGGCTTCTTGGGCAGTAGTTTCTCCTGAGCGAAGCAGATCCCGTTACAGAGAATTGTGGCACCAAGCCCAGAGAGAAAAGCTTTGCTGGATCTGTGTTACTTCTCTCCAGAACCAGCCTGAGCGTCTCTGCATCCTGCTTCTAGAAAGGACAACTAATGTGAATGACTCTGGCTGGAGTCAATCACGTCCCACCAATGCTTTTAACTCTGTCTCAGTGCTGTTATCAGAGCAATAACTTAAGCTGGTTATGGCAAGGACAAAGCGGATCTGTATGCATGGAAGAAAGTGAGAAAATAGAGAGAATGTGGTTTTCAGATGAGTCAGGAGAACACCAAAACCTAAAGGAAGAGGGGTATCAAACTACAATTTATTTAAAATTAATTTGTTACACTCCAGATAAAACACTAATCTTTGGCATGTCCCTGCAAAAATGCACTGTGCATTTACATCTTGAATTTAGATCTGATCCAGCATCCACCAAAATCCTTGAGAAAAACAAAGTAAACACAAAGGAAGCAACAGAAGCGATCAGAGATATGGAATCATGTAATGAAATAGAGAACCTAGAAAAAAAACCAGCTGAGAGAGGATATAAAGTCACATTTTGTGTGAAATTTAGTTGCATAAAATGATGTGTTCATTAGAAGAGGAATTATTTTCATTTGTATTTAAGAAATAGAAATATCAGATGAAACCCTCAGGTAGGATATTCAAGACAAATTTTTTTTGTACCACTCACAATACAACAGTGGAATTCACTGTCATACAACGTCAGCATCTTCTGCTGAATTGGAGATGTCCAGCTAGTTAAGGCTACCAACCATAGTGAAATCCCAGGCACATGTGTAAGCCCTGCTTCCCCTCCCAATCAGCCTAGAAAAAACTTTGTGGCAGAAGAAGGAAGAAAATGTCCAGGGAACCCAGCCTTAGGGTAGCCCTAGGTGTTATAATGTACTTAAAATGGATTAGTGAGCTAAAGTGAAAAGGAGGTGGTGATCTCCACCCACCTTTTTCTATGCCACATACAAAAGTAATGGTACATGCTACTAAATCCATGTGCTTACAGGAAAATCACAATGTG
Source organism: Cephalopterus ornatus (assembly GCA_013396775.1). Taxonomy (NCBI): domain Eukaryota; kingdom Metazoa; phylum Chordata; class Aves; order Passeriformes; family Cotingidae; genus Cephalopterus; species Cephalopterus ornatus. The sequence goes on along the minus strand of VZRE01006292.1, from coordinate 50,273 downwards.
TAGTACACAAACCACATTGCAAACTGAATGATTGGTATGTTCGTATCTATTCCATGGCAGAAAAAGAAAACATAAGCTGCTTTATCCTGGAAAACTTTAACACTTTTACTTGAATGTTCATGTTGTCTGTTTAAATAGTCAGAATTTTTGAAAGTAAGATTTAACAGTCCCCAAAAAAATCTTGCAGCCAAGCAAAAGGGAATTACCTGGCTCTCATCTCAACATAAACAAAGCAAGTAATTGTAGAGGTGAAATCTTATAATTGCCTTGAAGCAAACATTCATTATTCCATCTTTTTATTTAATACAGAGCTGGAGGACACATTCTTATCAAAGGGCAGTGCTGAAAATATTTCCAGTTCTACTGCAAAGCAGGAAGCTGATAAATCACTAGATGAGGATGCCCACATCTTCAAGTGGGAAAGAGGAAACGCATGAGCTGTTTCAAACACTGAAGAAACCTTAGAGGTGTGAAAGAAGGCTACACTGTGAAAGTTTAACCATAAGAATGTCAGCTTTGGCATTAATCCCTTTGGCAGAATAATGTAACAAAACATTTGTAATTTCATTAATAAAGAATTAAAGAATTACATGAATATCAGAATGAAAAATTAATGAAAACGCATTTTGTTTAGTGTTTCGTTTGTTTTTGTGGTTTTTTTTTCATATTGTGTCTATGCTTTCATACCTTTGATGAAATTAAACATGCAGTAATAATAATGTTGATATAGATTTTTGTCGGATATCTGACTTGGCATTTTCTTTTACTTTGACAAAGAAACATATATATGGTGGATTCAGAGCATTGCTCCATTAAATGAAGCACTGGTTAAGGACCCATATGGAATTTTGAACAAGGAATCACTTGTGAGACATCTCTGATGAAGTCCTACAAGCTTTGATTCGTGGTCATCCACAACTTAATGTTTTTATTGATTAACTGGAGGAAAACACAGAATTGTCATATATCTTATTTAGGCATTACATAGATAGGAAAGAGTGCTTAATAACAAAGACAATCAGTTAATTTGAATACTTTGCTTTCTGTGGTCAGCTGCAGGCAACTGAAATGGTTTTCAGTAGAAGCAGACTGTATTTACAGACTGGGGAAGAAGTACCTCTGCAAGCAAATGGCTTGTGAGTTGTAAAGGATAAAGAGCTGAGCTCAAATCCCCAGAACAGCACTGAAACAAAAAGTATAATACAGTTCTTATATGTGTGAGGAGAGGAATCTGGAGGAAGCTAGAGGATGTTACATTAGCTCTGGTTCTGGTGATGGTAACCATTACTGGGATGCTGTGCTTTGAGCTGAAGTTAAGTTCTGTGAATTTTATTAATTGTGGAGGTAGAAAGAAGTTTGACATAAAATTATAGGATGGTGAAAGATATTTTACAGCTAAGTCTTGGGGACTCTAGTCCATCTGTATTCTCTCTGAATAAGACTGTTGGCAAGAATCAAGTCTGACGTGAGGGGATGAACAGGTACTTAATAGCAAAGGCTCCTTGTCTTACTAGAATTGGTGACTCAAAATCAATACAATTAAATTCAGCCTTGAAACAAAGTGGAAATTTTAGTCTTTTGTGAGCTAATTGATCACTGAAATTACTTACAAAGTTTGATTTGTGTTTCCTCTGTCCCTGGAAAGCATCAAATTTTGCTAAGTTTTTTCTAGTTGAAATAGAAGTAACCTGAGAAAGATTTATTGTATATTTGTTGAGTCAGTGTAGCTAATTACACCGTAACATCTCACACTAGTGTCTAAAACTAATAGTTCTACTTTATTAATGTTTTTTTCTGAGATATGTTCCCAACCATTTTCCCCATGGTTTGCATTCATGCCAAGTTTGAGACTGGCTTATACTTATTTGGGACAACATTTTGCTCCAGATTGTTTGCAGACAATGCAAACTCAAAGTGATAGATGCACAAATGGACAATCAACTGAAACAAATCTATACTGTGATGTAAAGTTGCTCATGTCTTCTTCTCTGGAGATATTCGAACACCACCTGGGCACGATCCTGTGCAACCTGCTCTGGACAAACTTGCTTTAACAGGGAGGTTGGACTAGATGGTTTCCAGAGACTCCTTCCAACCCCAAAAATTCTGTGATTCTGTGATTCTTGATTCAGTGAGCACACAGAGTTCTTGTTAGTGCAATAGCATATTTAGAATGACCAATAAAAACGACTGTCACCAAGTTTCCTCCTATTCCCTCATGGGGAATCTCCATAGGTCCTCCCAGTGCTTACCAACAGCAGAGCTGAACTAATCACCTGTGAGATGTAAATGTTATCCCTTGTTACTTGAAAGAAAAGTCACATTAGAGTAAGATAATTGACAGTTTAGGATTTTTATGCAATTCTGAGCTTCTTTAAAGACTCTATGAAATCTATCTTTTCTGAATACCAAAGAAAGTCAGGAAAACTCTCTGAAGTTGTCTGTAGACCACCTCTCAGAGTTTCCTGGACCTGAGAGTGAGTGAGGGAGACCATCAGGTATAGATTCTTTGGGAGGGCAGAGCTTTCTGACTCCAAACCGGTGCAGACAGGGAAGAAAAGCAAACAGAGGGACCTTCTGATTTGTTGTGCATGGAAGGCACCTGTATGGGAAAAGAAAGCAGAAGGAAGACAGTTGCACTAGGAGCAGGATAGAATAGAAAGTGCAAACAAACCAGAATCTCCAGAAACAGTGTTCAGAGATGTCTTCGTCCAGGACTTCTAGAAGCTATCAGGGTGGCTGAAAGGACTGAATCATCCAATGTATCTCCTTAGTCTTTCAAATCAAGGTCAGCTTTACCCCAAAGTTGTATCAGGTTCAATCTATCTACAATTCCTTTAGGCTAAGGTTTTCAACCTAACACGTGTGGACTGTGACAGCTCATCCAGGTGTCTGCTGCCTCTCTGACCGTGGTACAAATTCCCCTTGTGCCAGTGCAACTGTCTCTGTGACAATGCTCTCAACCAGGGAAATTATTTGGTTGCAGGGTGGAGGATGAATAAATACCTTTTTTTTTCTTCAAAATATGTTAGTATACAGCTACATAAATAACTGCAATAGCAAAACGGGATAATTGATCAGGTCCACAGAAGCAGAGGGGGTGCATGGAGGAGACCAAGCAGGAAGGACAGGAGGGAAAGGGAAAGGGATCTTTCACCCTCACTTTGCCATGAAAGGCTTCATAGTGTGAGCTTATCTGCACTTCTGTTGTTTCTTTCTCTCTCTCTCTCTCTGACATATAGATACACGTACACAAACACCCTTCTAAAAAATAGCCAACAAAGCCTTCCTCCAAGATATTTCAAATTCCTTAGTGGTCTTGGGTGTGCCTTTGTTTCAGCTCAAATACTGCTATCACATCATAAATGAGCCTGTTTCTATTATCGTAAATGAAGAGTGACGGTCACACCCAGCAGTTCCAACTAGATTTAACCCAGCCTATAACAGTATTAATCCTAGAGCACAACCATAAGCTTCTGCACATGTTTCGAATAAGGGACTCTAGCCTAAACCCAGCACAGTTTTACAAGACGTTGTTCTAGTTCATGAGTGGATGAACTGCAGTTTCAAAAGCTATTTTAGCCTGAACAGGAAACCAAATTATAATAAAAATGACATGCAAATCCTGTTTGCACTGTAATACTTACATCAATAAAAGAATAAACTGAGTTTATCAAAGTACCCTGCAGGTAGCCTCCTTGATAACAATGTCAGCCCCCAACCCCATCCAGATCAGGTGCAGAATTTGAACAGTCCTTCAGCAGTCCTAAAATAGCCTTGTCTCAAAGGAGGAGCTTTCTCAGGAGGAGTGGACCTATAGTAGCACCTATAACAGATCCCTTGGATAAACAGAGTTGTGAATAGAGACCTCTGCATTAACCACTCTTCATTTTCCTTGTGGCTAAAATCAGTTATTTGTCAGTATCAGTAACTTATTGGGACTTTACATGATTTTTTTTTTTACCATAGATTTCCTTTTCAGTGTACTTTGATTAAAAGAGGGGAAGGGCTATATTACAGTATACACTATACAAAACACAGAAGACAACAGGGCACAGACAACAGATACTTAAACCACATAAACAGATAAAATGTATGTTTCGACTTTGCATAGATACTTTAGCAAATATTCCCTTTGATTTGGGAATAAGGAAGCTTGTCTTTTTAATAAGGGTTTGAACAACTATTTGTATCCCTGAAAACAACAGACACAATCTGTAAAAAACTGACACAAGCTAAAAAGTTTGCAATGATAACACAGTTTGACATAGCTTATATTTGTGTTTGGTAGAAATCTACTTGTTTTTGCATCCTTGTTTAATTAAGATGGCCAGAATCCAGTAAAAGCTGCTATGAGACGCTAACACATACCTGAGAATGAGATGAAGTAGAATTTACAAAAACCTGTCAAAGAGTTGGGCAAGGTAAAGTGAGGACTCCATTTATTTCAGGTTTTTACCCTTCTTTAATATGCTGATCAACTGATTCACAGTTTTATGTTAGTCTAGGGTTTAGTCATCTCATGCTTCTTTAGCTGAGGTCGTTTACTAGAGAATTGGAATTTTTCCCACCGGTCTAGGTCTTTGTTATTGTGTTAAGTTATCGATTTCAGCTTTCGGGAAGTGGGGAAGATCTAAAAGAAATGTACTGATGCAATGTTGATTTCCAACACAGTACCCTCATTTAGAATTTGCTGGATAACACAAGTGACAGTTAAGATGCCTACATTTTTTAACTATTTCATTGCTAGCTGATTTAGCAGGAATGGTCTGTTAATGCTATAATGCCACACTTCACACCACCATCCTCCTGATCCTCAGCAGCCCACACGCATTCTCCCAAACCTTATTCCCACTTCAGTGATGAACTTGTGCTCTTATGAATTCAAAAAAGTAAGCACATTCCACATGGAAATTGTAGGAACAGCATAAAATTACATTTAGTATCAGAATAAATAACACAAGGACTATATTACAGGCTACATTGTTCATTTTGCATTTAGTCATGAAAACTTCCATTATTCAATTTAAGTGAATGTGTCACATAATTTCCAGCCTCTTGCTTCAGAGAACTGGAGAATCTAAGCGACTTATTTCAGAACTTAGATCTAGCTTCCCTTTCAGCATTTGGGTCCTGGAGCACACAGATCTTGGGCAGCTTGTTGATTCTGTGGTAGCAGACACAGCCAACCAAAATGGTTTTTTTTCCTTCCTGCTGTGTTTGGCAAGAAGAGCAGAACCTTTCCTGTCACATGTGATCCCTGCTCAAGTTATCCATACTTTTCTTACCACAAGGTTAGATTACTCTAATGCACTCCGTGTGAGGCTACATCTTGAGACCATTTGGCAACTGAATCTAGTATGCACGACTCAACCACCTGTTTATTAAGTGGAGCATCATGCAGAGAGGACATAAAAAAACCCAGTCTCCAAAATCTGCAATGGCTGCCAAAAAATTTCTGGGCTGAGTTCAAGGTGTTGGTTTTAACCTATAAAGACCTGAGTGGTTTGGGAGTTGGTTACCTGAGAGACTGGCTTTCTTTCCCCATGAAGCACTGCTTTTAAAGTTGATATGAACGGAGGAATTTGAGTTGGTATCACTGAGGTGTAATAAGGATGCTGGCAAGAACTTGTATGTGGAAGGCCCTCTGCAGTGAATTATTTTAGTTTTATCTATTGTGAAATACCTCTGATCATGGAAGAATTCAAAACTAACATGCCCAGCCTGGGTCCAAACCAGGGCAAACAACACTCATGCTGAAGCACATTGCTATGCTCTGATCTTCCTGTTTTCTAACTACAGTTGCTACCTACATTAAATGTGATTTGGTAACCTAAGTTAAACCTGATGTTAACAGCTGCTCACCCAGCTAAGGCTCACACTGTGTGTTTAGCATCTCTCTCTGAGTTACCCGTCTGTCCTGACTGACTAGGTAGGATAGTGCAGTACGTAAAGAACTGTCAAAATAGAATAACATGCTACAGCAAAGCAGGCATTTTTCTTGCCACAGTGTTAGAGTCAAGTTGGATTACTCCTGGCCTTCAGACCTGTGTCTACATCTCTACTAGCAAATAAAATGCCACAGTGCCTGTTCTCCAGCATTTCAGTGTCCTGATAAAGTTCACACCTCTAAGGCTGAATTCCCTAAGTGACTGATTCATGCTGTTGAGAGCAACTTCTGGTCAATGAGATCCCTCACAACGTGCTGGGCACTGTGAGGGAGAGTGCTTTTGAGTGTGGGCCAGAACCAGGGCAGGGATCATGCCAGCAGTTAAGTTATGTGTATGGACATGGAAAAATACTTGTGTTCAAGCTCTCATGAGTTTAGATTTCTAGCAGGGAAATAGCCTGGAAATCCTGAAGTCATTGGCCTAAAAAAGTCTTCTTTATGACCCAAGAACCAGGTTCCCAAATAACGAAGGCTGATATCTCCAAGGCTGATACTCCTGACACTGTTGTGGAGTGATGAGCAATGGGAAGATTGAGTTTACAGGAGAGGGCTATCTTGCAACTTTAGTGGAAAATTGTTGGCAATACATCTATTTCCATGAAGACATTTCTCCTTCTGACTTTTCCTGGTGGAAGAGGGAGGTACTGCTTCGTTATATTACTGAGGAAATAAAATACTGCAGAGAGAGAGTCACCTAAAGTCATATTGGAAAGGGGATGGCTGAACCAACAAACAAAAAATCTTGCCTCCAAAGTTCCAGACTTGGAACATGATCTGTACTGGTCCTTCCAATAAAATACAGGTCACAAAAGAATAGGATGTGTCAATAGAAGCAAAAAATTACCTGCCTTGGTGTTTCTTAGGCTGTGCAGTTTCCATTGATGCAGATCTTAGAGAATACCATAGATATAGACAACTCTTCTTTGGGCAAAGGTATACTTTAGGTGACTACCTGAAGTGTCTTTGAGGCATACGATTCTATAACCATGTTTTGCTGAAGTACCTTTCTGTTACTTCAAAATATGACCGAAGCAATATTATTGTATCAAAAGTTGTTTGCACACCGGGGTGAAGGCTGAGATACAGCCTCAGTCTTCAGGTCCAAGAACATTAGAGTTATTCTGAGGAGAAGACAGAATTTTCCAGGGAATTTAATCAGACTGTGGAATTAATGACCTTTTTCAGCATCCTTTGATCCAATTAAACTTTTGTAAAGACAATACTTAATATTAATCTCATTAAGAATAATAGATGCTACCAGTGTGTTTCACACTTTCTCTGCATAAGCAAAACTCAATATACATATCTGAAATCTCCTGCAGTTTGCTTTCAAGGTCCCATCTTCATGAAAATATCATAGAATCAGTTGGGTTGGAAAGGACCTCTGAGATCATCAAGTCTAACCCTTGAACCACTACTACTGTGGTTACTAGACCGTGGCACTGAGTACCACATCCCGTCTCATCTTAAAAACCTCCAGGGACAGAGAATCTATCACTTACCTGGAGAGCCCATTCCAATGCCTCTCCGTAAAGAATTTCTTCCTAATATCCAACCTAAACCTCCCCTGGCACAGCTTAAGACCATGCCCTCTAGCCTTACTTGCAGTTGCCTGGGAGAAGAGACTGACGCCCACCTGGCTACAACCTCCTTTCAGGTAGCTGTAGAGAGCAATGAGGTCTCCCCTGAGCCTCCCCTTCTCCAGGCTAAACAACCCCAGCTCCCTCAGCCTCTCCTCAGAGGACTTGTGCTTGAGTCCCTTCACCAGCCTGGTTGCTCTTCTCTGGACCTGCTCCAGCACCTCAATATCCTTCCTGAACTGAGGGGCCCAGAACTGGACACAGTACTCCAGGTGTGGCCTCACCAGTGCTGAGTACAGGGGAAAAATCACTTCCTTGGTCCTGCTGGCCACACTGTTCCTGATACAGGCCAGGATGCCAGGCCAGGATGCCTTCTTGGCCACCTGGGCACACTGCTGGCTCATGTTCAGCTCCTGTTGATCCAAACTCCAGGTCCCTTTCTGCCTGGCTGCTCTCCAGCCACTCTGTGCCCAGCCTGTAGCGCTGCAGGGGGTTGTTGTGGCCAAAGTGGAGGACCCGGCACTTGGACTTGTTGAACCTCATCCTGTTGGAATCAGCCAATCTTAATCTGGATTAATGTGAGAGATTGAAAGCATCTAAATGAGACCAGACGGGAATTTTTCCACCTTTCTAGTTTTGTTCTGCTGGAAAACTTTGATTTATTAAAATGAAAATTCATGTCCATAAAAATAGCCATATTCCAGAAAATTTCTTTGAAGTTTTTTCATGTTAAGGAATTTCTTATCCTTAGGATCACAGCTGTTTGTCTGAAGTAAATAGCTCTCTTATGAGGACTGTGAAGGTTGTGGGCTAATTCATATTCCACCTGATTCACATAGAAGATTTTAGTCTATGAGAAACTGGAGGAAAATTATCTTAATTACTTAAAATTGAAGAGTTTGTCTACATACTGCAGAATGCAGCAAAAGTTTTGATACGTGTAATTTTTTCCTGTCTGATAGAATAATTTCCTTTCCTGATCTATACCACTCATCAGCCTTTCTTGTTGAGGTTTATAGAAGATTCATTCACTGATTTCCTTTTAATCAACATTTAATCAAATTTTAAACCCAAACTCTGACAGTAACACTTTTATTTGCATTATTCAAGGTCCTTTTGTCATCTGCCTCCATGAGTAGATTTTGTAAGTGCTCCTAACTGTAATGCTCAACATGTCATGAACCACTGCTTTTCCCGCTGTCACCTATGCTGTCTGTTGTTTGAGCTAGCAAAATGTTGGAATTACTTTTACTCTTAGCTGTTTTCCTCTTGGGAATGGTGAGGTCTTGTGCTACAAGACCTTTCAAGCACCATCGCTTATCTCATGGTGAGTTCTATCAGCTGTATCAGAGAGGTTCATGGTTTGTGAAATGGAGATATTTTGGCAATAAGGAGGCTTACAAGTTCTGCCAGCTGTACCAACAGAAAGAGTGATGCCTCTGAGCTACCAGAACAAGACATTCAAATACAATTCGCTTCAACCATTAATGATCCAAATGGTGTACCAGGTGTACCAGTGCCAGCAAACTTGAGTTCTCTGTTAAAGACTTGTGAGCTTTAATGGAACACTCCACGCTCCATTTCCATGAGACAACATGAGGCACAGATGGGACTCTTAATTGCCCTCACCACTGCTTTATTGGAAACAAGTACAGTAGATTTAACAGGAAGCGGCCCCTGCCTTGCCTTTATAATGTGTTTCCTCCATCAGTATTCGTACAGCTACTTCTATTTTGGTGATGTGATTGGCTTGCAGATGCTGGCTTAACACTTTTGTTTTCTGCTTTGTGCTGCAAATAATTGGAATTTAATTAATTCAGATTTTAAAAGCTCTGACCGGAGCATGATACTTGGCTTCAGTCTCATCTTTTGATTTACACAACAATTGCACCTTTCTTACTATGCAGCACTGAAGATTTCTGTGCAGAGGCAAAGTTCAACTATCATCAGGCAGACTGGCAATTCAAGAGTAGGACCTGTACACCAGTATCAAGAAGAAGTCGCTCAAGTTGAGTAGTGATTAATAGGCAATTTGAAGTCATTTGCCTATATTCCCTCTTCCTCTTCATTTGTGCTGCTAACATCTGTAGTTGGAACTGAAAGTGAGTCAACAATTCCTTTGCAAGTGTTTTGGCCTTCAAGTTTTGTTTTTTGCATTCTGTCAAAAGTGAAAGCTGTCAAGACACAGTGGATAACAGATAGTTCACTACACTATTCAAATGAAAAATAACTCTTTTATCTTTGAAAGGTCTTTATCCTAGATCAAAATTTTAAATTTCTCAAATTCTAAATATTGTCTCAAAATAAAACAGTTAGTAGTGATTTTGATATATTTTGGAGGAGGTGAATAGGCACCAAAAAAAAAATTTAAATATTTTGTAATATTTTGTTACATGTTTTTTCAGCAGAGCCTATTTTATTAAATTCATGATTACTTCAGTGAAAATTGTGGTCAGTTCTGAGTTGCATTTTTCAATCTTTTTCATTAACTATTGTCTTAAGTTATTGTTATTGTTAGTATTATTATTACTACCACTACTGTTTGGACATTTTGGAATGAGAGGCTGGAGAGCAGCGCTGAGGTAAGGAACCTGTGAGTTCTGGTCAATGGCAAGTCAGCAATGCCCTGGCAGCCAGGAGAGCCAACCGTGTCCTGGGGGGCATCAGGCAAAGCATCCCCAGCCAGTCGAGGGAGGGGATTGTCCTGCTCTGCTCTACACTGGGGCGGCCTCACCTTGAATATTGTGGCGGTTTTGGGCACCACAATGTAAGAAAGATATTAAGCTCTTAGAGAGCATCCACGAGGATGGTGAAGGGTCGCGAGGGGAAGCTGTACGAGGAGCAGAGGAAGTAATTTGTCCTGTTCAGCCTGGAGAGGAGGAGACTGAAGGAAGACCTTATTGCAGTTACAATTTCCTCGTGGGGGGAAGAGGAGGGACAGGTATTGATTTCTTCACTCTGGTCACCAGTGACTGCACTCAAAGAAACAGCATGAAACTGAGTCAGTGGTTGAAAATCAGGAAAAAAATTTTCACCTAAAGGGTGGTTGAGCACTGGAACAGGCTCCCCAGGGAAGTGATCACAGCATGAAGCCTGGCAGAGTTCATGAAGTGTTGCACAATGCTGTCAGGCACATGGTGTAATTCTTGGGGTGTCCTGTGCAGGGCCGGGAGTTGGAGCTGATGATCCTGATGGGTTTCTTCCAAATCAGCATATTTCTAGAGAATATTTGTTATTGATCACCGAGGTGTCAGCTCCCCTAATGGAATATTTCTAGCACTTTTTCCCCCAGACTGCCCAAACCTTGCTGAACAAAGCAAAGTGTATTGTCTGATTCTCTGGTCAATTGTATATCTCTTTTTTTGCTATTATTCTACATACTTTTGATTGGTCTGTAAATGATCACACTGACTCTGGCAGTACAGTAGCTTCTTGTATTTTCCTCTCCGATCAGCTGAGGGTTTGATTTGTGTAAGACACTTCCCCTGAGCTGTGCAAGACACTTCTCCTTACAGTGCAGGAAATGTGCATTTGTCTTTCATAGAGCTCTTTCTCCCCTACTCTTCCTTCATACCTCTATATAGTTTGCTCTCTATATTATCATAGGCTATGTGAATATATAATCATTGAGCTACCCATACTCTCAGTGGAGGATTTGCTACTGAGAAATAAACCAGCCTTATCACAAGTGACTGAATGGAGCATTTTTAAAAGACTCATCTGGAGTTCATGAGGTGAAAGGAAATTTATTAAGTAATTTTCTTTCTCTCAGAACTGAACCTGAGAAGACTTATTTACTCCTTGATAGCAAGAATAGAGAACTAATCCATGTGTCTCAGATGAGAACATTGAGACAACCTGCAAGTCAAGATGAACTGCCTCTATCTTCCTTGTAAGCATGACAGGAGGTAAAATTTTAAGCTATAGTCCAAACATCATTGCACCCTTCTATTTTTGTGAACAATAACTGAAGTCTAATAATGAGACTTTTTTTTTATTTTATTTTTAAGTTAAATAAAGAACTTTGAAACATCTGTGTACCAGAATAAAGAACATGTGCATTACAGAGGGAAAAATAACAGGAGCAGGGGAGGTATTACATACATTATGGACTGCCAATGTTGCATAAGCCTTGTGGAAGCATCAGATTAAGGTATTCTTTCAGGTGTGGGCAATCTCAAGAAAAAGACAGCCCAGAGAATCCCATAGGTCCCTTCTGGCTCTAAACTTTCTAAATATCAAATAGAGTAATGACTTTGCTCCAAATGCTCAAGGAAGAAATAATTTCTTCCTCTTTAAATGTGGCTGCTGAGGTCAAAGGACTCTGTTGGGTAAGAGTGTGACTGAAAGAAAGTAGGTTACTCACTTCAGATAATTAAGTTTTGAGTTGTGTAAAAGGGATTTAAGATGAAGCATCAAGAATGTATGGCAGTAATCTTCACTCATGCACTGCCCAGTAGTCAACATTCTCTTAGGCTCTTACAAGGTTTGCAGTTTATGAAAAACATTTAAGTGTTTCTGTTACACATTTTGGTTGCCATGTTAACTTGGCTTCCATCGAACTGCAACAAACCCAAAACACCTCCTTACATACTTGCTTTATGACATTTCATTAGAATGCCAATATAACAGTTTTATAGTAAATGTAGGATATGGCAGGAGACTAAAATAACACCATATTCTCTGAACACTTTAATCTAGGTTTAATAATTTTAAGGTTTTTAGACATTTGTAACTTAACCTGTGGGCATAATCTAGTAGTAACAGTGCTTGAGAGAAGTTATGAGCACTGCGCTCTGAGATTACAAGTGGCTCAAATAACATAGTGGTTCCAAGGGAAACTAAATCTTTTTAAAACCCCTCAAACATCAGTTTAAACTGTTAACTTTAATTTTATTTTAAATTCATGTTAGAGTAATTGCATCAAGCTGGGATTATGTGTGTTCTCTGATTCTGTCTTACAGCAATTCTGCCTCTTTTAACCATTTTCTGTATGGGTGATTCTTACTTGTTGCTTATTGATGGAGCTTTCTCCCTCACAGGGTGTATTCAGTTAAAGCAATATCTTACCAATGAAGCTTTGCTGGAGCGTTACCGGCAGCACATGTAATTTATGCATTATGAGGGGAAGTATGTAATGCTTAGTGTATGAGGGGATCAATTTTATTTTGCAGAGGATTTGTCGATTTAAACATAAGTGTTCCATACCAGAAGAATGAAAGATCACCATTATTATGGAAATATACGTTTTTCTTTTATATAGAAGAAGATTGCTACTTTTTGGTGATTTGGATATATCTTCTTTTCAAACACCCATCAGGAATGGCAAAAGCAACAACTTTTACAAGTTTTGTGTGTCAGTGTGTGTCCATGTTTTGGTACTTAACAGAACACACCTCACAGGAATCCAAGATGCAGAAACTGTTGGGCAAGCACCTCTGAAAATCACACATCCCTTTCAGCCAAAATATTTGTAGCTTGGGGAAACTAGAATTGTTCTGTGAATTACTATAGACCTCAAAATAGTCTTAGGGAGGAAAAAACCCTAAACTTTATTACCTTTGTTTTACAGCAGGGAAAGTAAAAACCAGAAAAGTTAAAGCCAAAAATGCCACAGAAGGAGTCAACAGAGAATGTGGCTTCTTGTTTGAACATTTTGAGCAAAACTCCCATTTCAGAGAAGCTGAGGAGCCTACAGCGAGCGAAACAAGAAAGCAGAGAACTTTATTTGTGTTAGCAGAATAGGAAAAACCCAGCACCAGGAATATCTCCCTCTCTGGAGACAAAATTGGGCAAACAGTCAGCACCAATAGCATGGTCCAGCACTGAGAATGTTGTTTGTATATGAAGTACTTAGTTAAGCTTTTGTCCAATTTTTCCATCTCATCTAAAGAGATTTAATTCAACTTGATCTCTCTCTAAGAATTCATATATTAGACATGCCCTTCAAAACAACAATATAAAATACTGCTTAATGAAGAGCTGAGAAAACCTGGAAGAATTTTTACAAAAATCAGTCTGGCTTTTAAAGGAGCCCGAATATGACGTGAATATGTACTTCCTTCAGTCCCAAAATCATGTACAATCCCTATACTTATGGATTCATTTATTGCCTTGCATATAGAAGTTTGATGCTTTGGATTCCTTAGGCTTTACAGCTTCTAAGTGTTTTCTTCAGCTACTGAGCTAAGATAATAAAGAATATATCATAAAAGCAAATTCATTGATCTTCCATGAATTATGTGTCTCAGTAGTGATGAATTTTGTTATTACTTAGGTTTTTGTATATCCTAAGCAGTATTTCTCCTAATTAATGTTGGATAGCAAGCACTGTATGACCTTAACCATAAGTAATTTACTTTTCTGTGGAACCTTTAGCCCCAGAAAAAATTCCCAGTGACCCTGTACATAATAAGTGCTAGGAAACACTATCTTTTGTTTATAATTGCCTGGACTAGTGAAAAAAAAATCTAAGATGTTGGTTTCTCCTTCTGTCCTTTCAGGAAATTACAACCTCCCTCCCTCTCACAGCATCAATTTGAGACTCATCAGAAGCTTGTTTCAAATGAGAGGTGTCATTTCAAAGACAAGAATGGGCTGCTCTTCTGAGAAAGCGGATAAAGCGAATTGCATACAAAGCAGGAGGAAAATAAAAGCCCAATGGTTGGACTCTGCCATAGAAAAAGTAGGTAGAATGAACTGGATTCTTATCAGTTTTCAGTTTTCATCTGCTGCCCTGCTCCATCTGTAATTTAAGTCATCCTCTGGCTTTACAACTTTCTCCTGAAGTTGTGTCTTTCTCACAAGGAACAGCCCGATGGTCTTATGACCTTCAGGGCAGGTATTAGACCAATTATTTGGTCAGTGAGAGCCTCATGTATTCTCCTCTTCCTGATTTATAACAGGAATCTGAATCACAGTATCTCACTCCAGGGAGGAGGCACCTTTGCTCTGTAGGTGGATGTGGCCTGAGGCTCTCTCTCTAGCTTGCTTGATAAAAAGTTCTGGTTTGGCTTGTAGACTGTGTATTAACTGGAAAAATCTCTAGACCCTCCTCCAAAAATATTTATTAAAGAATGTCTGGAAGCTGTGTATGTGCATGTGTACTGACGTTGTATGTATGCAATCATCTTGGAGTTAAAGCTGGATTTAAGTGCCTAAATTGTCAGTTAGACATCTAACTGTTTTTCTGGATTATTCATTGCTTTTTTCCCTCAAAATTTCTCTTTGAACTCCCCCTCTTACTGGAAAATCAGTATGCTACAAATAAGCATATCCCCAGCAGCTGGAAGTAAGTTAAAAAATACTCACCCTGCAGTATTTTAGGTCTTAATAAAGCCACTGACCCAAGAAAAAGAAGCCTATAAACTTTAGTGCTGGCAGGTGAAGAGCTTTTCACTGAACCTATCTTCTTAGATCATGGCATTTGGCTATGCTGTGTTTATACACTCCTCAGTCTTGATACAATATATGTGTATGGGCCACCCTCTATTCCAGGTCTTGTCCAACCAGGCTGCAAGAGCAAAGAATCACAATTTGTTCCCTACACCCCTCAGCCCTGGAAGGTATGCTAATTTTTGTCCAAACAGCCAAAACACACACAAACTTCCCCCACTTTCTCTCTAGCACAGCCACAGTTGCATGGGGAGCTACTCCCCTGCCTGATGGAGAGAATTCACCTTGTAAACACTTTTACTGTCTAAACTTGGCTTTGAAATCTCTGCACAAACTCCCCTGTTAATCGTCTTTGACTCTGCTCCCACCACAGGCAGACCTCCTCAATATGTCCACATCTTCATTGGCTCTGCAAAAGATAGTCCACTGAAGGCAAATGCTGAGGAACAAAATAGCTGTTGTGAGATAGCAAGTGTGTAAATGCAAATAGCAAAAGGAAAGGAACAAACAATAAATCTAACAGAAGTCTGAACAGTCTTAGCATCAAGGAGGGAAAAGCTTTTCCTCCTTGTTCCTGAAACAAGTGAAGACTGAGAGTCTGTCTAAGTCTCATCTAAAGATTCTGGATTTCATAGAATGATTCCAGTTTCCCTAATTGTGAAAAGCAGGTAAAACAGTGTTTTGACTTCAGAGTGCTTCTGTAAGTAACCAAGACATCCACAGTATCCTAAGTAGGACTACTGAGTATTGAGTCCAGCCTATAGACATAATACCTAGAACATGAAAGGTAGATAATCTGAGCATACTTATGCTTGATGCACAGTCATTTCTCTTTAAAAATAGATGGGAACTGCACAAACATCTTTTATTATATTGTTTGCACCTGAGACACTGCTTCAGATCCACCCCAGCCTGAAGATGTTTGAACCTTCTGCTCCCACCCTGCGTGAAAATACCCGAAGTATTAAACTGACAGCGAAAGAAAGTAACGTGTGTTACTCTTCTGTGCACACACACATATACACATATGCACATACACACACATGCTAACACTCAAATGTACCTCTGTGCATCCACAAATGATGCTTGATCATGAAACTAGATATTGGAACCATTCTCTGAGAACTGTGGAAATCCCTCCTTTTGGTCCTCTTTTTCTAACATTTGTAAGAAATGTTATCCTTTGACCCTAAATGGGACTAAACACAGACCCTAAGTGAGTGATATGGTAATGGTGTATGGTGACTCGTATGCTGGGAGATGTATACATTGAATGCTGGGCCAGTGAAGGCCGTGTAGCCCAAGACTCAGCTCCAAGCCTCAGTAATGGCTACGGTCTGTCCATTCAGGCTGTTCTCACTTGCCATGAACACAGCAAAAGATTCTCCCTCCCTCTGACAGCTTGTTTCCTTTCCTCTGATGTGGTGGTGGCAAAACTCATGTCCCACTGCTTTTGTAATGTGAGAAACACCTATTCCAGCAGGCAGTAGGAGATAGGAATTAATATCTCTTATCAAGAGAGCCTTTAAATCCTTCCCTCCAGGAAATCTCTACCTGCTTAAAAGACAACTGAATAATCAATGAACAGATGGCACAGGAAGGAAATTGAACTTGGACAATTTTTCTTCTTGGTTATGAGGCCTGGCAAAGAAGGCTGACTGGAGCCATTCATCCCATCCTCCCATCCCTAACATATAGCCTTTTCAAGAATGAATTCTACACATTCTGCTCTTACACTGATTAGTCCTGTTTTCATGATGAATGAATGGTGGCGGTGATCCTTGCCAAAAAGAAAACCCCTTCAAATCATTAATCTTTAATAAAACTTAAAAGGCTCAAGCATGTTCATATGTTATTTGGAAAAATATGGTTAACAGAAGCCATCGAGTCATAACGTCACCCTCACTAAACTAAACATGAATCAACAGATTTGGTAGGTTCGGGCCAAGTCTTACTGGGCAGGACTGTGCATTGCAAAGGCTGCACCCTACCCACTGGTATTACTTGGCAAAGCTTGCTGGAAGCATCGGCCAAGGAGTTATAGATCAAATGAGGAAAGGATAGGGCTACGCTTTTTACCATCTTTTATCCTGAGGGCCCAAAGGCCACAAGCAATATGAGAAAGTGATCATGTGCCAAATATAGCAGGAGTGTATTTGTGTGCAGCAGATGCTAAAGGAATGGGGTTTAAAACAGGCTGGATGATTAGTACTCTCTGATTGCCTGCTTCTTCCCACTGGTTCCAAGGCAGCTTACTCCAGAGGCAAACTCCTACACTGTAGATTTCTAAAACTGGATTAAGACAGTGCTCTTCCCTGTTGCTTTTCACACTTTCTCCCCAGGAAACAGAATTATTTCAATTATAATTACTGGTGATTACCAGGGATGACTCTCTTGGTAACTCAAGTCAAGAAAGAAAACAAGCAAGTAAATATAAAATGAAAAAAAAAAAATCTTTTAGCTAATTTCCCTATATCATCTATTTTTTTAGATCATACTAAATCTCACACATTTATCAGAGTGGGAAATACTCACTGTGTATCTACAGGCTCCATTACACTTGAAATCTAAGTCCAATATAATACAATGATGACTACCCTTAAGAAGTTGTAGAGACTGAAGGAAAACTTCACTGTAGAAGATTGCTTTGTAGTGAACCTTCAGCCTGACAGTCAAAATCAGGCTGTGCAAATAGTGTAAAAATAATATCTGAGAAGAAGCATTCAGCTAAGGATTCTTGTTCATTTTTTTATCATTATATTCTGTAAGAATGTTTTAGAGACTGAAATTCTGTTTTCATGGAAATCTGGGGAAAGTAGGGGTCCTATAAAAATGTCTACAGCTTACATACCCATGCTGAGAGCTCTGGCACGATATATTGAGTCAAAGTAGAACAATAATATATGATCAGAAAGTTAATGAACATGAGAAAACACAAAGCAGTCTCCACTGCAAACAGCTTGTGTGCAATTCATTGCCAGATAAAAAATGTAATATGCCTTCCATCAAATAATTTTTAAAAGGTCAGATTAAGAAGAGCTTCCATTCAGAATCCACATGTAAAATGTCATGAAGTATGAGATATAAGATACGATCTGAAAAGTTAAGCTCAGTCAATTATTCCCAAGCATCTCCTTTAGCAATACATTAGCTCCACTAAATCTAGAAATAGTTGACTTAAACACTGGCTTTAAAAGTCTGAAGTACTAAGTAAAAACAAAAAAAGGACAGATGCAGTTTTTATTTAAAAAAAAAAAAGTATATATATAATGAGAAGATCTGGGAAGATCTTTGACAACGACAAAAAAGGCGGAAAGGATTCTATAGTCCTGTAAGACAGGAAGTCAGGATTGTATGGTCACTGCAATGCAATACTGTTAGTTCCTGTGAGCAGTAGATGGAAAACATCTAAACTCAACCACAGCTATAAACATCTGGATGCTCAGCTGCCCTGTTGGATGAGAGGAAGCAGGTGCAGTTGTCCTCTTGGTTTGAATTAGCCTTACAGTGTTCATGGCAAACATTACTGGAAGAGGCTAACGGCCCCCAGATGGAAATATGACCAGTCCCAATGCATGGACAGGACTGTCTGGATTTCAATGGAAGAAATGGAGCTTAGGTACAGCCAGCCACAATAAGGATCTCATATTAGAAAATCATAACCTTTCCCATACTCTCTTTCCTTGGTAAACCCTTTTCCTTGAGCCAAGAGAGAGATGAGAGAACTTCAAGATGATCTCTGTTGAGAGAAAGACACTCAGCTGGCCTGTGCACAGCAAGGCTGCAAGCACTGAGGAGTGCACTGACAGGATGTGTCTGTTCAGAAAGCAGATTTTTAACCAATGTTGTTCAGGTCAACTGAATTGGAAAAAGTAGTTAAATTGTACAACTGTCTGGTTTGTGAATAGCACAGTCTTACTTCAAAGGGGACTATATTTCAGATGATATATGTTACCCAAGCCTATTTGTATGGATAAATGTGACTGTATATGCAAACACTGCATGCCCATATGTCTTGGATACCAACACCTTTGGCACTTATATTGCTGTAGAAGCTGCCATTAACACCACAAATTTAAAATGAAGCAGATGCAGAGAAAGTTCGCCAAAAGGAAGTCGGACAGGGAGCATCCATCTTTCTGAACAGAGTTTGTTTACCTTAGGAATATAAAAGCCAAGAAAGAGGCATATCAATGAAGATAAACAGTTTAAATTAGCACAGAACATACGGGTATAATAAACTGCCCATGAGATGTAAGATGTGGGATGTTAGAATCTGAAGTGGTTTTCTAATCAGGATGAAAATATGAATAAAACCCAACAATAATTCTCAAGAACTTTACAACTATGCATAAGAAATCCACTGGAAGACAATTGATCTGGTTTTGACTGGTATAGGATTAATTTTCTTCACAGCGGCTAGCAAGGGTCTGTGTTTTGGATTTGTGCAGGAAGCACTGTTGATAATGCAGAGATGTTTTCGTTGTTGCTGAGCAATTCTT
Organism: Cephalopterus ornatus; assembly: GCA_013396775.1. Lineage (NCBI taxonomy): Eukaryota > Metazoa > Chordata > Aves > Passeriformes > Cotingidae > Cephalopterus > Cephalopterus ornatus. Next base: position 30,846 of record VZRE01006292.1, on the reverse strand, counting down.
GCACAGAGCCAAGGCGTTTTCTGTTCCTCACCCCATCCTACCAGCAAGGAGGCTGTAGGTGCAAAAGCAGTTGGGAGTGGACACAGCTGTGACAGTTGACCCCAGGAGACCCAAGGGATGTCCCATACCATATGGCATCACGCTCTGTATATAAAGTGAAGAAGAGGAGTATATATAAAAGGGAAAAAGAAGGGGGGGACATTCGGAGTGATGGTATTTTATCTTCCTAATCACTGTTACATGTGATGGAGCCCAACTTTCTTGAGGATGGCTGACCACCCGCCTGCCCACTGAATTAGAGAATTAATTCCTTGGTTTACTTTTCTTGTACACTTGTTATTCGTGAGGCTTTTACTTTACCTATTCAAGTGTGTTTATCTCAACCCATGAGTTTTCTCACTTTTACCGTTCCAATTCTCTCCCCCATCCTACTGGAGGGGAGTGAGCAAGCTGCTGTGGGTGTCTGTGTTGCTGGCTGGGGCTAAATCATAACAAAGATACAAAACTGTCCATTGAGCAGGGGACCAAACTGCTTTGACTCAGGAAAACCAGTGGAGTTCAGTTTCTAGTCTCAGTTTGTTCCTGTAACTACAGATCTCAGTTGTACCTTTAAGTTATTTTCCTTCTGTAAGGATAATGTTGAGTCATGATTCAAAAGGCAGCCTCTACAACTTTTAAAGAACATCAAGAAATTTAAGCATTTACCTCTCTTGGATAACTATCCACAGATGTGAAAAGCAGTATTATCTGGTTCCAGCTTTGCCTTTCTTCCTTGGGAGAGGGTGGTAATCATAACAGGGTAGTAACTAGTCAGAAGAAGTCAAGATGTCTGACCAGAGACGAGCTGTTAGTGAAGAGGTAAGATTCGATTTTGAGGCTCCACTCCTATCTCCGAGACATATGTTATGTCCTCAGCTGAGTGTTTTCCACTAGATTTAGAAAGAGTAGAGAAAGTTATTCTTATTCATCTTATTCTGACAGAATTTATCTAAAGCATTCTTGGCCAAATACAAATGTTGTAGCACCTATATTACTGTTTATTCTTGGATTTCTTTCTCTGGCATTTGAATGTAGATGGGGTGAAGATATGGATAAGTTACCTCCAGGTTATGAGCAGACAGTAGCTGCTGCTTCTGCTGTTTTGTAGCTGTGCATCAGTGTGCTCTCCTTGTGCTCTATGACATAGATGGGTATTCTGCAAGTAAAAGCATGAAAGTCAGAAATCAAAGTCAAGTTTTTCCTATACATAAAATTAAAGCATGTATACAATTGTTAGAGCAACTGTCCAACAGACAACAATCCAGTTTGTGCCACAGGAACCGATTTCTGTGTTCTATCTTCTCATCCAAACCCTGAAAGACTTTAATTCAGGGCCCTGCTGGAGTTTGTTCAATGTGGAAGGACATAAAAGCCATAGTCAGCTATCACTGTCAACCATCCCTGTTCTCCAGGCACAGCTGCCACCTGCTCAAAAGGCAGATTACTATATTCAGCTTGACATGAGACCTCTGCTTTTCTTCAGTTCTTTTCCCTCATTTTTTTATGCTTAAAATCAGAAACCCATTACTCTGGTCCTGCCCTAAATTTGCCCCCAAAGAGATGCTAGCAGTTTAGAAGCTTTATGTGAGCGAGGTTTTTAGAAAACACTTAGGAAGTAATTTTAGCAAGCTGACAGTTCCAAACAAATGCTCCCCAAACAGCTCAAAAATTGCATTGTGACTAAACCAGGACAAAATCTAACAGTAGCTGAGACAACGCCAAGTTGAAGAAAATGCGGCACACCAGCAGCTATTTTCCCCTCTGTGAAATATGGTATCTAATATTTTTCTTTACATAATTCCTGGCAGTTAGGTGAGCATTCTTACCACCCTTTTACAGATGGATATACCAGAGCAGAGAAGTGATCAAGTGCTTTGAACAAAGCTATAAATAAGTTTGGGTAGAAGGAGCTGACCTAATTCCACCCCTCTTCATTCGTAGCTGCTTTTGTCCCTTTTGCCCCTTTCTTCAGTAGAAAAGCAAGCAGAAATAGACAACAGGTTAGCGAAGGCATACAGAGCTTTCGGTAAACTCCATAAAAGAGTTTGGTGAAACAATCACTTGAAGAAAAGTACAAAGATCAGTGTTTATAGAGCCATTGTACTGTCCACTCTTTTATATGGTTCCGAATCTTGGGTCATTTACCGCCACCACTTACGACTCTTAGAACGCTTCCATCAACGCTGCCTCCGTACAATCCTAAACATCCACTGGAGAGATTACGTGACCAATACGTCTGTTCTTGAACAGGCAGCAGTTACGAGTATTGAGGCCATGTTGCTGCGAACGCAGCTGCGTTGTGCAGGGCACGTCTCCAGGATGAAGGACTACCGCCTCCCTAAGATTGTGCTCTATGGTGAACTTGCCACTGGCTGCTGCAAGAGAGGAGCCCCGAAGAGGAGATATAAGGACTCCCTGAAACAACATCTCAGCCTTGGCCATATTGATCACCATCACTGGTCTGCTCTGGCCTCCAGTCGAGAGGCCTGGAGACACACTATCCACAACGCTGCTGCTTCTTTTGAGAATACACGAAGGATCACTCTCGAGGAGAAAAGACAACGCAGAAAGAACCGTGTCCTGTCGGTACCACCTGGGGAGTCATTCTACTGTGCCTTTTGCAACCGGACGTGTCTATCTTGCACTGGCCTTTTTAGCCATCAGCGCGCTTGTAGCAAGTGTGGGTAGAGTCCTTCACAAATCTTCGTTCGTGAAGCCTAGCCATGATGATGATGATGATGAGCATTCGCATTCACCATTACACTGGTGACATCCTCTCTTTAGTTGCTTCCAGTGCCTTTGTTTATTCTGCTGCTGTTCTCTTATGATCCTTATTACCACACACTGAGCAGAAATTGTTATTTTGGAGTTAATCTTTTCATTAGACTATTTTCCCATTGTTTTCTAAATGAATTCAGAGGAACCTCTTTTAATTCTTTTGGCTCTTGTAACCAATATTTCTATTTTGGCTTCTCAGTATTATGCTTACATTTCATGTTATATACATGCTTTTTAATTCTTCCATTATTCTTGCTCCCTACAATTTTTTGAACTTCAATACTTATGTCATTTTTGTAATGTAGAGTGTTGAACTGAAATTTAAATGTAATGTCAATTGGAAGTAATGAGGTTTAAGTTTCACGTGTTTCTCTATTGCTCTCTGCCATTTCCTTCCCTTCTCCACTTTGTTGGTTGTATTGATAGATGAGTTCCTATACCTTGCTACATGTCAGCCTCACACTAAGTGCTGCCCCCTTTCCTGGGATATTTGGTCACCAACTCTGGATGAACCCAGCCTTCACTGCTTTCTCCCTTGCTGGGTCCAGAACCTGCTGGCTGTGAATATTTTTTGGTTTCCCTGTGACTCGTGCATTCACAACCCCCTTCAAGAAATTGTAAACTCAATATTCCAATATTAGCTCTGAAGGATGTTCACACTGTGTTTTGGGTTATTGTCTAACGATTTAGCCAAAGTAGATCGGAATCAATGGGAGCTGTTATCTAGTTTATCTGACTGTAGGGTAGAGAGTAAGGAAAAAAGGGGACATCATATACTTGATTTATTCAATTGACAAGAAAAAAATCTGTTATCTCTACTTAATAGTGTAGTGTTGTTTAACAAAATTTCAGCATAAAAAAAAGGTAAGGCATAAGATGGTGAGCTATAGCATTGAGAGGTGTTCCCTTTCCCATTACAGGAATGAGAACTATTTCTAATGAGATGTCAGAATCTCCAGTTACTATTTAGTAACAGTAAATAAAAGTAGTAACAGCAAATAAAAGATTCTGTGGCAACGCAAATATCACAAAAGAAACCACAAAGATTCCTGATGTAATCATAAGGGAGAGAAAGAGGATATATACATTTTAAAATAGCATTTAACAGAACTCACTCATACAAAAACATTTCAGCCTCGAGAGATTATTATTCATGCTAAAACATTTGATTGGTATTATTTTCAAACATCAGTACAAAAAAGTGTCACATAGAGATGAAAATTACTTTTTGCTTCGAGGCAGAAAGTCCCAAAATCAAGGCTTTAACTGAAGAGAGCATGAACTATGAATGATTTCAGCTGCTGTGAAGTGGTAAATAACGACTTAAGCAAATGCTGTTTGGAGAAGGGCAGAACGAGGAGAGGTTCAGCCAGCAGGTGGCGAGTTTTCTTCAGGATTGCGCTTCCAAGAAGAGATTTTTATGGTTCTGTCTCTTCGGGGATGCCCTGACTGTATTATCCTTACAGTTTTAGATACAAAAGCCTATCTCAAAATAACCTTAAAGTTCAGACGTCAAACCACAAATAGCAGGAAGTTCTCAGTTAGAATTGAAAATCTGTTACTACTTAATATTCCCCTTGGACCAGAGTATTGTAGCTTATTTGGTATTTTGGATTGCCTGATGGCACAAAGCCCCACCTTGTTAGATGACCTTTATCTGTAGCACTTCTGTGTATGACAGAAAATTGTCTTTCTGACTTGACTCTTAACTTCCTTTGCTTTTGTGACTTTTAGTTGATCCCTTAGCTTTATTTCTATGTCGTTTCAAAGGGTATTTATACCCTTTTTGAAAGTTAACACTGAAAAAAACCGATCTTTTTTTCTATAGTGCTAGTATATATTTAGAAGCTGCTAAAAGCAGGAAAGCTATTGCGAGTGATTATACAACTGAAATTCTGATTTCTTCTATATTATCCTATATAAACCATTTTAGGGTTGTTCTAAACAATAAAATCCTCACCAAATCAGTATTTCTATATATTTTAGCCAGAAACCAGTTCTGTATTATTAAAATAACACTTTGTGTTAAACTAACACCTTTCCACTGAGTACAAGCCAAGAAATTGAATCTGCAGTGACACAGTACTGCAGTTGTTAGACATTAATGTCACTGAAGTCAGTCATAAAAAGTCATGTAGTTTTCTGTGGGAGAAAGAATACTGGAACTCCGTGGCTGCTTCAGCATCATGCAGTCATGTCAGCAGAGTGCACATGGCTAGCGACCAACTGGCCTCTGGCAATCATCCTGTCATAGAAGAGAGGTGGCACGGATGTGCTTTAGAGGACCAAGGGTTGAAGTAATTGAATTAAAAACGTCCTTGTCCCCTGTGGAGCACTGGCCATTGCGCCTGCCAGCAGTGTTGGTGGATGAGCTGCAGAGCTGCAGCCAAGGGAGTGGGCAGTGGAGCTGGGATCAGCAGCTTTGGAAAACATATTTGTTTGTAGTGGGCAAGGTGACCCCAGCCCACGTGCCTCTGAGTGGATTCCCATCACTCTACAGGAGCTGAAATAGTGGCAGTTCCAAATATTTGCTGAAACAGTGCATGACCCAAACATGTTTTTAAAATTGACTCCCATTGGCTACTGGGCTGGGTTCTGCCCTTCTTGGATGGCTTTCCAAGGCACAGGCCCAGGATATTTAAAATACCACCCACGTTTCAGAGCTGTAGCCTGTGACTCCATAGGCCTGACCCAACAGAGCTGCCTCAGGAGCCTGTCCCAGTCTGCAGAGCGTGTTTGCACAGGAGCTAGCCAGCCTTCAGCACCTCTTCTCCCTCTTTTCTGTGCTGGACACGCCTGGCAGCTGATGTATCAAAGGCACGGAAAGGTCACAGTGCTGGGAAGATTGTCAGAGTTCTATGGCAGAAATTCTGGCTGAATCTCCCCTCATGCTACCGCACATGGATTGAATGTGCCTTTGGGCTCTAGTGTCCGGTTTGTTAGGGTGAGAGAATACAAGTATTGGCAACGGACTGAACTTACTGCATTGTTTCATCACATATCCCAGGATCTGTGCAGTGGACAAAGTGAGAACAAGATCCCAGATAATTAGGATATAAAGCCTGGAGTCTTGTCCTGTTTGTGTTTGTATCTTCAGTCCTGCTAATCCTAAAGGAGATGCTGAACTGTTGCCATGAAATGTTGCTGATTAAATCCTAGGAAAGGGTTTTCCAACCACTTCTTGCACAGAAAATGTTTGTGTGTTTTTTTTCAATTGTAACAAGATTCTTGTTGGATAGGTGTAAGAGCCATCAAGTACTGCAGGTATGTACTTCATTAACTCCTGAAGATAAAGAGTGATAAAAATATCAGAATACAAAATACTTATACCCATCTCCTAGCCTTCAGGACATGAATTGAAATGCCCAAAATAGTGACCATTGGCTCTGTGTATGTGCCAGTATACGATCAATCAAAAGAAAATTAAAGTTTCTCTGAAATGTGAATCAGATCTCAACAGGGGTTGGTTTTACCTTCACTATCTGAAGAATCTGGAAGCTAACATTCCTAAATCAGATGCAACACTTGAATTAGAAGAGTAACACATCTGGACTAAGTTACAGGTATAAGTGAAGTCAGAGAATGAGTTTCCCCTGGTTTCAGGAAGGGCTGAATCCACTGGAGGTTCCTAGCCCAATGTCACTGAGATGAAATCACTCCAGGGACGACAAATCTTGCGGAATCCTGATTCCAGTCACGTGACTGACAGACCATGGCAAGCAAATGCTGCCTTTATTCACTGAAAGTTTGAAGTCCTCCTTTAACTGTAAACAAAAGCTCTATAAAATTACATGTTATTAAAAAAATTTCAAAATGTAAAGGTGACTGACATCCCTTGAATACATGTCCCCCTACTTCTATTGGGCATACTGTAAGCTCGTCTGTGTTAATCTATCTCTATATCTACATATACATACAAAGGTTATTTCCTTTTCTAGGGTACACGTATACTTCTGTATACATATGTAACGCTAAATCTTTACATACCTTTTTTTATGAACTAGAAGTAACTCTTTCACCTCTATGAGATATTGGTCTTGGTGATCCTTTTTTCTGGCCAAACCAGAGCTGGATGAGTTGGAGGATACTCCTACTGAGTTTCCAGGCTTGCAGAAATGTATATTTTATAGCAGTAGAGAAAGGATTTCTCTTTAAAACATGCAAAATGATGTGATGTCCAGGCTTCACTGGCGTTCTACTTCAGTGTCCCAATTCACACAGGTCTTTGTCTCATAGGCCTCTTTGGAACTCATGTCACCAAAGCCTTCAGTTCCTGTGGGATCATTAAATCCTTACTCAATTTCCAGCAGATATGGGAATTGGATGTGAGTGAATGTAATGTGCACAAATCATTCCAGCCACCCTTGTATTAAATGAACTTTTTTAAAAAGCCGTTTTTGACCTGATAGAATATAATGGTTTCAAGGGAACCATATAGCCATTACAATCCATCATATAAATGAATACTTAGGGACACCTAAATCCAAAGATTATTTGACTGTTATACATATACTTGCTCAAAGGGGGCTGGAGGATAGACCCCTCAAATCTGCAGTGAAAACATCTGTACTTTTAAGAATTTTTCTTTAAAAATGAGCACATAGAGAAACTGTCTCAGATTTCCAAAATGATTGATTCATTTTAAATCAAAGTGACCCCTAGCATCAAATTACATTTTGCATGTATTGCTAACAAATTATCAGTTTAGGAAAGCAAAGGATTTCAGAATGATAAAAAGTATTTTATATGACCAGTTCTGATTGCGGACTTCAGTTTCTCTATAACCTGCTGGTTTTTCATGTGCTATTAATTATTGTGCACTGTACTCCTTTAACATCTATGAGAGATACTGTAAAGCTGAGGAAAAGCAAGCAATATAAAATACAAAAATGTTCTGCAAACCCTGCTTTTACTTCCTTTTGTTGCTCTCTTGCAATGTAAAAACAGATAAATGGTTTCCTCTTTCAAATACAACAAAAAGAAATGACTCCTGGGAGGAGCCCTGGGATGCCAAGTTAGAGCCTGGATTGAATTTTTATGACCACAGTAAAAACTCCTGAAAATAGGAAATTATAATGGAAATGCTGACTCTCACTGCACCAGTGTGAGCAGCACCACCACAGCATTATTAGTGATCTAAAGGGGCTGGAAGTTAGGGTGGAATCATTTACACAACCGACTTCACACC
>VZRE01006291.1:286541-321620 GCA_013396775.1 Cephalopterus ornatus | reverse complement strand
ATCGATTCTATGATTCTATGATTCTATAAACTGCCTTAGGAGGAATCTAGCCAACAAGTCAATGGAATTCCTCTCCATTCAGCAGCTCTGATGTTGCATTTAGAGCATTGTGTCCACTTGTGGACTTCCAGTCAAGAAAGTCATTGGCATACTGTAGCAGGTCCAACTGCAGAGGACATCCAGAGGACAGCCACCATTATTAGGAGGCTGGAGTACGCTATTCGCAAGAAGGGGCTGACAGAGCTGCGATTATTTGATCTGAAAAAAACACTGCTATGGGTGTAATGGTGAGAGGGCTGTGTGTATCTTACTTGCCTTTTCAAATGCACCCTAATGAAGAGTATAGGTGAAGACACGTGGAGCCAGGCTCCTCTTCGAAGTGCACAGTAACAAAATGAGAGGCAATATATTTAAGCTGCAACATGGAAAATTCCAATTAGGATTCAGGTAAATTTTTAACCACAGGAGTGCTCCAACACTGAACAGAGTCCAGAGCAGAGGTGTTATTTCCATCCTTGGAAATATTCAGCATACCACTGGATAGAGCATAATAAAATTTGACCCTGCTTTGCACCTTCCAACTTAAATTATCCTATGAATACTAAAGAAGTCTCTGAAATCAAATCACTCCCTGCAGTCTTATTCATATGTATGAAAATCTGGCATAAGAATCCAGGTAGAAAGCTTTGGTTAAAAACAGTAATCATTTTATAATGGGAAAAAAATCAAGTTACCTAATTTGTGTCAAACACATCTGGATTCATGACCATATTACTTTTGATGTCACTTAGAACTTTTCCAGACATTTTCCAAAGTCTGTATTTTAGTTTCTACTGTCTTCTGCCACCCATCTACAAGATGGTTTTCCTTTTAATGAAAATATTAGAGAAAGAAAAAAAAAAGCCTTGTTTAATGAAGTGACATTGAGGTTGCAGGGGAAAAAAAATAGAATACTTGATAGTTTTCCAACTAAATCCAGTCCATTTTTAATTCTGGGGTGTATATGAATGTCGCCATGCACCTGTGCCTGGTTCCAGGAGGGGGAACTACAGAATTATTATCCTATTGCTGTAGTCTCAAATCTGGCTTCTAAACATTGTGTTGTTGGTATTGGTATTTTCTGTGAATGCTGACTAGTTGCCTATTTGGCTAAAATGGTGAAACCCTCATCACAAGAATCTCAAAAGGTGTATGTTCCCAGCATAGCAACAGTTACTCATAGAAAAGGGATTTCAAACTAATAACCTTGTTTTTATCAGATGGCATTAGGAAAAAAACAACCTTGACTTCTCTGTTGTGTTCTAAATTTTTAATACTCTGAACTCTGTTTTAAGATAGAGCACCTTCAAGGGCTAATTTAATTTATGCAATTCATACCAGTTTTAACAGTAAAATTGTTTTCCCTTGTTTTTAAGGAACAGAATCAAGGGTGTAAATCACTCAGACATTTAGTATCTTTTCCTAATCAATTAAGATTATCATCCCAGAGGATGATTCATCCTCTTATATAAAGATGCTTTTATACTAGGAAACCTAGATTACTAGATCTCAGATAACATTAAATGATCACATATTCTCTGGACCTATCTGGAATGAGGACATGTGAGATACTACTTGCCTGAATTGGTGTTGGAGCAGGAATTGGATACCATCTCTCTCACCAAGGATGCTCCTATACCATACCACAATTTCAGCAGAAGCCATTATTAAGAATATTCCATGAGAGTTTTGATTTAGATTAGTTTTCCCTTATGTCTGAAGGACTTAAATCTCACTACAAACATCTGATTTTCATCTAAATCACTTCATACTAATTTTCAAAGTCATTATAGTCTCATATTACTCTTCCTTTAAGCTACTGTTATTAAATAGAAGCAAGGGTTAAAATCACTAAATATTCTTATTTTTTAGAAAAAGTGTCTTCCCTCTTAGATCAAAGTCTTAACTGCAGTGTATTTCAACATCCATCCACATCCACCTACTTAACAACACAGATTTGTAAATTCAGGAGCTGTGTATCAATTTAACAAATATATCTAGCTTCTTAGTATTCATATGAATATATATGTCTATATATACAATAGATAATTTTCTCATGTGCTCTTTAATCCAATTCTCCCAAAAGATACTGAGTAGTTACAACTGACACTGACAAGTAAGAGCAGCGTGAAATGTATTTTCCCTTTGCTTTTTTTTTTTTTTTTTAGTTTTCTGGCTGTGAAAATTAAAATGTTAAGCAAAGTCAATACAAGGTATGATATACCATCAAAAACATCCAGCATATATTTACTACTGTTCCTATTTTGCTGGTTCTATACAGCAAGATCTATCCCTTACTAGATACCTACTCTGGGACTATTCAATTGATTGTGAACCGTTTTACTTGAATAACCACAAAAAAAAATGCATGCAAAATTACTTCTAAAGCCTTCAAGAAGTTAAGACAAAGAAACAAAGTTAAAATGCTTTAAGTTGAAGTCCTAAAGAAGAATTTTTAAAAATAGTAAAGTAAATTAAATGCCTACTTGTCATTGCAGTTCACTGAATTTGGGAACCTCTTTCCCCGTCACTGAAAAAGCCAAATGTGTAGTCTCCTATACAGGCACTCAGTTTTCAGAAAAAACTGAACAGCCTTCATGAAGTGAAAACAACTGCTGTCTACTTTTGAAGTACTTTCTAAAGCTAAAAAAAATTACTAAGTAAAGGCCTAAATCAGGATTTATAATTTTATGAGTAACCCAAATGTTACCACCTCTATGCTGCCCATATGTATTTGGAACAGATTTACAGAACAGTGGGAAAAGTCTAATTGAAAACATGTGAAGACCAGATGTAGCCTTTAAAAATTAGGTCCATTTTTCCTACCTCTATATTTTAACACACCTAAAAGCTTTTTTTCCAAGCTGACACCTGAAAACAGACAAAAGGGAGGAGAAATAAGGAAATATCATGTTTCCTCTCTCTCATCCTTACTCTTTTTATTTTGTCTGATATATGGGTGATTTTTCAGCTGTCATTACTCTGTTCTGGTTGTAAGGCTCTGTCAAGGGCTGCCATCCAACTCTCTAAGCAAAGGTCACTCAGTGGCAGGGATTGGGAAGTATTAGAGAGCTTACAAGGAGGCAGAGATAATGACAAAAATCCAGTGTTTTAAGCTCCCTGCCATACCCCTCCCACAAAATCCTCATAATGAACTTTCTGTGCTATGAGGTTTGGAGATTTTTTTAATCAACACTCTGTTGTAAGTTTCACTGAAAATAAATTATATTTTTTACTACATCTCTTCATAACCTGGTTCAACCTTTTGGATTGTAGCTACCAATGTACAGAACAGATTAAAAATAAGCAAGCCCCAATCTCTAAAATAATCTCTGTACAGGCCTTCTGATTCTCAAACACTTCTTATCCTCAGAATGCAAAATCAGGTCAATAGTGAATTATGTTTTAACCTATTAACATCCCAACACACCTAATAACCAACAGAGTATCAAATGAGCCTATAACCATGTGTGCAGATAAGAAGTCAAGATAGTTTCTCACAGTGCATTGCAACAAGAATGTTTAATGGCTTCTCAAAAGGAAGAAAGCATGAGGCAAAAGCAACCAAAGGGGCAAGTGCCAAATTATAAGCTTGAAACCTCCAAAATTCAATGTGTTAGAAAAGAAACTACAGCACCATTTGATAAGTTAGTTGACTGAATCAACAGATTAATTATTGCAGAAATTATTCAGGTGGTGTACATTTAATTTGGTATGCTTCCCACCTATAGTGTATCAGTTGTCTGATGTAAGGCTCTACAGTTGTTACACTAGTGACAAGTAAATGCAATTATTATATTAGTGACAAATAATTTTGTACGTGGCTAGTTGTACAAGGTATTACAAAGGTCAATTAATAAAAGAAATTAAAAAAGCCTGCATTTTGGTGATGTTCTTGGGAAAAACTGCTGAATTATCTCAGTGAAAATAATTGTAATGAGCAGTAACACAGGGTGCGAGCTGGAGCCTCCAAAATCCCAAATAGTAGTCTATATCACTGACCTGAAGCATCAGGATGAGTCAGAGGGCCAGTCCACATTCCACATCCAGCCACTGGCAAGAATTTAACACACTTTTAGAAAATCAAGATGTAAAAGACAGATATGGACAGGCTCGATTGCTTTCAGGATTTTCTTAGAAGACATTCCCAATCTCAGTCACCTCCTCACTGGAGTATGTGCCAAGTAAAGTTAGGAGGCAAGAAAAAGAATTCTCCATACGTCTCAAATCACATGTCAATGAAAAAAAAAAGCCAATTCATTCTAGAAGCCATCTTAACCTTACCTCAGATTTTAACAAAAATTTTATCAAAATGCCTTAATTGAAACCATACCATTATTTATGGCAAAATTAAACACATGCAAATGTTTGATTCATCAAAAACTCATAACCTGCACACAAACTTTTCCCATTTTCTGCACTCGTAATTCATTTCCTTAAGGTAATCAAAAAGCCCCAAAATAACTTTAATGTCAAAATAATGAAATTCCCATCATCATTGCTGTTCTATCATATGTCTGCAGCATAAAATCATATGCCATGTTATAACCAGTAAGAAGAAAAGCAAAATTCTGGTGTCATTAAGGCTGTAGATGTCCCTGCATATCTTATTAGGTAGAAGTCGGTACAGGCAAATATTTCACAGGAGCTTTTCCCTCCTAATTTTCCATCTGTCTTCCTCTCTTCAAAGCAGGCTTCCCTGGGCATAACCAAAACCATGGTTGAAAATTTTTACCCTGGTCAGAATTTTTAGTTTCTCCTTATGTTGCAATACGATCACATGCCAAGCACTTTGGGTATACTTGATTTACAGTCTCTGCAGTAGTGCTCAAATTCAGGACTCTGCATAGAGAGGAGTATTTCCTGAGCACTCAGCCTCATATTTCAATTACACTGTTTGTAACTTTTGTATTTCACTTTCATCAATAAATTACAATAAATTAGCATATAAATATTCATAAAATGTTCATAAAAGCTGTATTACTTTGTTTACGAAGACAAACATTTTAAGAATGCGCTTCCCAAATCTTTCAGAAGTAAAATTCAGCATTTACAAATATGTACTGCATCAGTCCACCACCTCCTGTTCCACTCATTCTCAATGGGTGAGTTCTCAAAGTAATTAGTAAAGTATGAATAACAAATATTGCCAGTTAACCTACCAGCTAAGTTCATTTCCCGATGTAAATTATAAACTATCCTGATAGAATTGAGTGTTACTCAATCTACTATCTACAATCTACTATCCCACACGAGATTCTCAGGGTGTTTCTGCCTAAGCAGTCAGAACCTTAACACCACATTTTCCAAAACTCAGTCAAAGCAGAGCTGTACAGCTGACTGCAGGACAGGAGGAGCATGAACATAAATGTGATAAGGTCAGCTGAAGGTGTAAAAAATTACTCAGCAAAATATTTTTTGTGTTGATGGTAGTTCAAGGCTATTTTTAACACAATTTGGAAAATGCAGGAAAATAAAGATGAGAAAATGAGACTATTAAGTTGAAAAGACAAAGGAGAGCAGTAAGAATATCCTTGGGTCTAATATTTTTAGATGTTACTGAACAGTTTCCCGTCAGCATTGGGAATAGAGTTGAAGTGTTTGTGTTCCTAGAGTCAGTGAAACTAAAGAAGGATCACAAGCAAAATGGTGTCTTCTTCAGGCAGTTCTAAATCAGCTTAGTGAGTGCCAGCAGTGACTACACAGGCTCTCTGATACGTTACTGGATTACTGAAAGCTAGGAAAAATTCTAGATAAGAGATGTATCACCTTGCTTTAAATGAAAGCAAATTATTTATCCAATGATAATTTAAATGACCTAGAGCTTTTAATTCCAAATATTTTCATTGATTTAATCCAATGAAATATTTTGTTTTTCACAAAATAGCATGTCACTATAACATAATCAGCATTTAAAAACTCCCATGTATTACACAGTGACCTCAAGACATTTTCATCAAAAACTTAACCATTGAAAACAAAAATAGTTTTTGTTAAATCAAAGCAACGATTTAATATTTTAATAAGTTGTAAAATAACAAGATCATGAAAACCTGTCACCTGAAGGAGCCTCTTTGTGGATACTGCTATTCTAATCCATTATTCTACCAGCTCTACCTTATTATTCTACCAATACTAACTCCAGTAAAGGGGTGAAAGATTTTAGACATGCCAAGTGCCACCCCTTTTTTTCATGCCCATTGTGCAATATTCAGCTTTCTCCCAAAATCAGCCTGCTTATTGAGGGCTTTGTTTCAATAGGACCAAGAGGTACTTGAAGATACTTTCGAATCATTTACAGGGGTTAGCCACTGTATGCCTAAGAAGGTACAAGCACAGTGTAATTCTCACAGGAACACACAGCAGAGGCCATGACCTTATGCTGAAGAGAAACTTACTGTCATTATGAGACATTTTTCCCTTCCAATGTGTTCTCACACATACACAGAAGCTTATAGTTTAACACAGAATGTATTTTTGCATTACCATTTCTTCTTACCTTCAGATTAAAAACACGGATTCTGTTTTCCTGCTCTTAAGATCAATTACCTTTCAAGTTGCAGCCAGCATTTCAATCAATTATTTTCATATAATTCTCACAGTCATTTTATTAGAAGAAAACAAATTCTTGCAAATTTCTTCAATCTTAGAGTTAAAAGTTGTATACTGGTTATGCTAGACTGAAATTATTTACATTAGTATTTTAAATTGGCTGTTAAGGGGAAAAGAAATTTTAGACAGATGACCTGGTCTTGGCTTCCAGCTCCATGCTATAGAGCAAGTCAAATTTGTTCCTTTATGGCTATAAATATCTATACTCAATTGTTGCCAGTCAACTGATTCTTGGTCCCTTAAACCCCAAAGTCCAAGAGAAAATAAATATTTATTTATAGAGTCATGTCTCAAATTCACATAACACCTGCAAACAGCAAAATGGGTGCCTTATTTTATGCATCAAGTCTGGTAACAGGTTAATACAAAAAGATATAATATGGGCAAAATACTAAAAATAAATCGGTACTGTCAAAACTGTGATTGCATTCTCAAGAGTATTTTTGCTTCCAAAAAGTTACCATATTAGCATGTCACGAAATATTTTGTGTGTACAGAGCCAGAACGATCTAAATATCTAATGCTCATTGCTCATAAAGGATGAAAAAGTGCTTGTTACAGTTTTATATCAAAATGCCTACAGTTGACGTCAAAGAACAGGTCATATGGGAATGAAATGTTGTAGGCAGCTTACTGTAGGGAGTAGGGGAGCCTGGAAACACTGATATCAATACCAGATTGTGCTAAATATCCCATTTTCTCTTTGCATCCACTGGCACTGTGCAAACAGTGGCACCAATGTTCTTCAGGGTGTATTCTATGCACCCAGGTATACACACACCCACATCTACCAAAGAATCCATGCACGGGCAAATAACAACAAAAAAGGTTAGTCTTTGATACCTTTGGTTTAACTTGGTCATTTAGCACTTGATCCACAGCCAGCTCTGAAAGGCTGTAAAGCCCTTGAGTTTTGAAGGCTTTACATTAAGCCACTACATAACTAACACATGGTTTACATGACATTTTTGTCACACCTTTTACAGATGTACTGAAAATTACTGGAACAGACTCACACACACTATCACAACTATGGATCTAAATACACCTCCAAATCAAAATTGCATTAAAGGGGATATCAACTGGGTAAAATAAATAGGAATAAAGTGTTCTTAGTTGTGAAAATGTGTTGTTAATGTGCCTCTACAGTGTTCTGTTATCTGCCACTGAAGTTCTCCAGGAAAGAATACTTTTTTTCCTCTATCAAGGCCAATTTGTGAGTTATGGAGAAAAATTTTAAAAGGATAGAATTTTTCCTATATAAAAAATAATCATCTGCAAATGGAGCTGAACAAAGACCTAGCGTGTTTAAAGAGTTTCTGATACTCCATTAAGATCGCTAGGGACATAAAAACAGTCTGACAAATACTAATGTTCCAAAACAGATTGTGTTTAAATTGATTTTAAGTCAAAATAATAAATTATTTTTCTTGTACATTCTGCAAAAACTCCTAGTGAATCTAAGAGTGCATTATGTAATCTTGAGAAGGAAATGGTACATTCTTTGAATGTGAAAGAATTGAATTCATCTTTAAAGGGGGTTGGAGTTCATTATTACAACACTAGGAATTACATTATTACAACAAAATTATTTAGTTTTATTTTACTCTCCTCAATATTATGATAATGTCAAATTCTGGTTTGAAATTATAGAATTTATGTAGACAATATAGAACAAAATCCTCTAACTTTCCTGTTTCTTTTATCCAGGAAAAGTTTTGCTATTTGTCTAAATTTTTGAGATTCTTTTCAGTGCAGTTTCTGAGCTTCTTACACATATTAATGGATTTGTTCTCCCCAAATATCTCTAAGACAGAAATATAAAGTGCCCCTTTACAGAGAATACAAATAATACTTCCTTCACCCAAAATCACTCAAAAATACTTTGGGCAACACTGGAAACCGAACCCACATTCAGATGTCCTTGACTCATTTATTAAGTCAGTTTTTCTTCCTAGCAAGGATGGATGTGACAGTAGCTGATGTAATAATCAACACTCTACATGCATTAAGTCTCAGTAATAGGAAAGGAATGGCCTCAAAAAAGGTCTAATCCACACCCAGCCAGGTACTTAAACCACCAGCAGAACTGGAAATAAACTCCTTGAAAACTTGAATCTATAACATGGAAAAGCATTTACAAAATGATTGCATTTATGCATTTTGTAGTATAATTTGATGAGAAAAAAAAAAACCAAAGGAATATATACAGCAAAAAAAGATATTTCACTGCCATTT
Organism: Cephalopterus ornatus; assembly: GCA_013396775.1. NCBI lineage: Eukaryota > Metazoa > Chordata > Aves > Passeriformes > Cotingidae > Cephalopterus > Cephalopterus ornatus. Next base: position 312,731 of record VZRE01006291.1, on the reverse strand, counting down.
GAAATAGAGGCTTAGCCCAAAAGAGGCAAATAAGATGGAAGGGGAAGCCACATTTCCATGTCCCATCAGGTATAGCTTTCTGCTGTTGACAACTTGGGAATTTAGGAGATGAGCGCTTAAGGTGATGTACTCTGCAACTATGCCCCATAATCTTTGTGCTGGCTAGCACGCTTAAAATGCCTATCATTCTGAAAGAAATTCTAACAGCAACAAAAGTGTTCGAGAATGAAAACTTGCTTGTACTGTTGCCTTTGTGAATTGCAGCAATGGCTGCTTTTGAGAAATATCCCTTTAACCTTGAAAAGGATTGATGTCTTCATGCAGTGATGTATGGGGATATGTGTTCAGTAGTTATGAGCAATCACTCCACCTTGCAGGCTACAGGTCTCCATAGAGATCTATGCCATTGCAGGAGCTACCTAATCAGTGCACAGTATGGGCATTGGCTGGATTTATAACCACAGCTCCAATAGTGCAGCTGAACCCGTGTTAGGGGAAATTCTATCACAACTGTGATCAAATGAGAAGTTTCAAGGAAAAAAAAAAATCACTCTGAAGATTGTGTTAATTTGATAATATGATAATGGAATTCTCATACCATAACAAATCTTGCTGCATGCAATATTAATCCAAATAACAGTTAAAGAAGACTACTGTAAGATTAAAAGATCTGACATACTACTATATCCATGACTCAGACATAAAACTTTAGACTATCTTTCCACCCAGCAATGACCCAAATTACTCAAAATGTCATTTTGACTCCTTTTTAACAACTTCTTACTTTTGCATGCCACCTAATAATTCAGGACAGCAAGGGAGTAGCTCAAGGAATGTGTTGCAAGAAGAATACAGATGACACTAGCAATGAAAAAAAAAATCAGAAATAATATTAGTTCCCTAAGATGTAACAGAATAACCTGCTTTTTAGCAGAACATCAAAACCTGCATTTTATTCAGAACATCAAAAATTAAGTCCTCAAGTTTTTTCAGCTAACAATCTGGGAAAATAAAACGAAAACCACTAAGAACAACCCCCTCCCTGTCCCCCAAAAAACAAAAAACACAACCATACTCAAACCATAACACAAAATAACACTCCAACACCCACCTTACATTTTCTGTAACATCAACAGACAGGATTAAGTTGGTTCATGTTCTGTTCCTCAGAAACTGATATAGTTATTCCTTCGTCTTCTACCTACCCAATATAAAATGCAAGCTATGGATTGAGTTGCCTTTGACCTCTATTTTTTTTTTACTGATTTATTTAGCAGTCTCTTAAGGCTTACTGTCACACTTACAAAGGGTCTGACACATATTTGGACTTGGATATTTCTACTCCATATATTGCATGTGTATTCGACACATCTAGTGTACTTGAGACACAATGGTATCACTGCTCATTGTAAAAATATTAATGCATACACATTTCCAACCAAGAAATCCCAAAGCACAAGATGCCATCGTAGGGAATTAAGAATGGGCTGATATTTTTCTTGCTGCAAAGCACCACATTTACAGAGCAACACATCACATTTTATCTCAAAATAACACTAGCAGAGAACTGAGCCATTCGTGTCAAGCAATTCTCCAACTGAGTAAAGCTGGAGAGGAGAAGTCAACCATGCAAACCTCCACCTAGACAGCCTTCAGAGAGAAGCACAAGTAGAGGTTGCACTGTTAAGGCTCCAAGTGACAAGGCATGAGGAGGTAAGTGGGAGGGACAGGGTGGAGAGAATGTTACAAAGCCAATTTGGTAATGCTCAAGAGTAGTCTGTGTCCATATTTATGCATTTGTCTGTCTATACACTGTGTATGATCCTCTCTGTCGTGAAAAAAGTAATAATTCCCCAAGCCCTAGGGAAGATCAGTCAAATAATTAGGGAAAGACAATCACTTTTCCCCACTATAGATGGCACCATCAGCTTTATGGAAAGCAATATTTTTGTCATTACCTCTGCAGAAAACAAACTTTCCCCTGACTCTCTGTACCGTAAGCAATTGCCTTAATGCCAGTGCTCAAAGAGTAGAAGAGAAGCTGCAGAATTGTTGAAAATACATGAGCCAGAGACAGGGACAAAATGAATGAGTCCTATGTATAACGCATGAGTTTTGACAGATCCGAAGAAGCTGCTGCTAAATGATTCACAACCCTAAAAGAACGAAGCCGACAATTTCAGCAGTCTTTTTGAGAAATACTTCTTCTGTCAGCCAAATTTCAAGAATTTCTAAAGCCTTCCAAAAGAAAATGAGCAGACTTCCTCGAGACAAAGCAATAGTAGGAGCAACAGGAGTAGCACTCCTGTGTCAGAAAGATAAAATATAAATTAAGAGGTAAAACCTTAAACATGAAGGATTTAAATCCACTTCTCAGCCAATAAATAGAAGGCAATCATAAACATAAACAGAGAAACATAAATAAAAAAACTCCATCCCTGTAGCTCTTTGGGGCTTAGCTTAATAAAACTGAGATGACAGCAGAACTGGAACAGTTACTCTGTGCTGAGAAAGGCTAAATTATGTACATTAAAACAACAGTCAAAATGTCATCACCTAAAATGTGTTGCAGAGAACATTCCTCAGCAACTAGCTTTATAATCCATTGCACTGAAAAGAGCTTCTCTGAGTGCAGCAATGCTTAAAGCATCTCCAAAATTCTTGGCTAGCACGACAGCTTCGTTATCACATGTGAGCGGTGAAACACTACATGATCCCAGTTTTGGGGGGGCAAACTGGAACCTTTATTAAACACGTGCTTTGCAATATAAAGGTCTGGGGGGCAGGACATGTTAATGAAGGAGATGGGTTATGTTAACTAGAGGACGAGGTTACATTAACTAGATGACTAAACAAATTCTCTGCAAGATGGTTAGTATTTTTCTGTAGCAGGGGGCCACATGTGGAGAGGAAAAAAAGGGTTTCTTCACCGTCTTGCAACATCACTACAAAGCCTTCCCATATCTTGTTAAGGGAGACAGAACTACCAAACATTGTTAAATGTTAACATACAGTCTACTACACCTTGTGGTGAGGCTTTTGGCTCTCAGAGCAAGGAGTTCCCCCCAGCTCCCACTGTCCATGGCTTGCTGCTTAATCCTGTCAGTTCTTTTTCTGCTGATAGCTGAGTTTTGATCCCAGCAATCACAGGCACTACTTGCTTAGGTACAAGGGTAAGGGCTGTACATGTTGAAAGCACATGGTTCTTCAAATACTTGTTTTTGAAAGGTTCACACAATCATTTGCTGTGAGGACAGGAAGGATCACAAATATATTTACCAGGATTGGGAAAAAAGAAAAAAAAAGGTGAGAATGTCTTTCACTCCATATGTATCTACTGTTAACTTTCCCTAAGCAAGAATATAAACATATAAGAGTCCCAGCTCATCTAGTGTTTAGAAATGCACATGGAAATATGTATGCCTTTGAAATCCAGATTACCTCTCCTTCCTTCAACATCACAAGCAGAAACGGAGCCTTAATTCAGCGTTGGATTTGATTCATTTATAATCATTATTTATATTATTATTCCTGGGAATCAATGTTACTGCTTCAGCTAGCCAAACTTTCAAGTCACTTTTCAGTGCAACCTTCCTGCCACAATTCAACTAACAAGAATACAGCTGCATTCAAATTTAAGGGACTTTCTAGGTAAACACTTGCTTGAAGACCCATGCAGAGAGCTGGGAAAATTATGTTAATTACACTCACAGAAACCACTTCTACCCATCTGCAAATTTAAATAAAACAGTTGAACATTTCAATTTTTAAAGAAAAAAAGAGAAAACAAGGTAAGTAAACAGAATAACAAGAATTAATTTCTACAGTATAACTGAACCCATAAAATTTCAGAGTTTCCTTCTGGAGAAGCGACTGTTTATCCACCTGGTTGCTGTAACCACCATTAACAGTTTGAGGCAAAAGCCTTCTAGGTGGGGTGGTACTGGTTTCAGTGGCACTAATCTGTTAGTGTGAATCATCTCACCCACTTGCCCATCAGTCTGCAAGCCATCCTCATGCTGCCATTGCCATTAGCAGCTTCCAGCAGTAATGTCTTGCATCCAAAGCTCCTCTAAACCTCACATGGTCCCCTCTGAGTTTCTTCTCTCTTTTCAAGACTGTTTCCATGTTTAGATGAGTGGCCTACAATTTTTCATTTTTCATTTTATTAGGAATACATCTTAAATATGCTACCACATCTTGAGCAATGTAACAATATTTCAGGTCCATTTCTAACCCTTTCTTGGTGTGTCCTCCTCTACCCCAGATACCTATCAACGTACTGTATCTTCCATTACCATTCCCCTTCCAGTTTTCTGGGGAGGGTCAATGACATGAATTTTGCTTTTTGCTTCATCAGCTTGGCTCCAAGTCTGTCAATTGTTGCTCTTAAAACATTTATCCTTCCTTTTGTTATCCAGGGCTTTCACATGAAGAGACCAATGCACTGCAGAGCAAGAATCTGGTTCAAGGATCCATATGCATTTGCACTCGTATCCAAATTCCTGAGTAATTATTCTAAAACAAAAAGCATATTTTTATTAGGTATGGACAGAGTAATCCCTGCCTGGCCCGTAATGCATTTGGAATTACCTTCTTTCACCCATTAAGTCTGTTTTTTTCATGTTTGTCAAAATAAAAAAGTTATAAAAAAGTTTCTTCTAGGCTTCATATGACTAGTTTGGTACGATGACTGGTTAAAACACTGACATCTGTTTCTATCTCTCATTCCTGGTTTATGGAGGAAGCAGAAATACATTTCTTTGAAGTCCTATTGCAAAAAGCAATAGAGAAAAATTGTGAAAGATAAAGTAGCAGCACTGCACAAACAGTAAAAATATTTGGGATTGGTATAAGGTGTTGTTTTGCATAATCAAATTCCTGTTCAGCATTAGGAAAAAACAACTATTTCCATGAACTTTTAAATTTGTCATACATCAGTATGTCCCAGGTATCACATAAACAGGCTAGCAAGATTTCTAATTGAGAAAATTATATATTAACTACCAGCATGCTTCCAAGGCAAAAGTTAATATTTTGACTTATTTTAACTTGATTAAACAGGGCAATGGGATTGAGTAAAAAATGGAGGAAGAGAAGTCAAAACCAAAAAGTTAAGCCAAAAGGGAGGGTTGGAAGGGGGAAAAAAGGGTAAGATAATTGCTACCTAAACTGCTTTAAAAAGTAAGCCTGTTCCTGCAGTTGTTGACCCTGTGATGATACGGAACAGATTGTTTGGTAAACGTTAATCGATATTTACCACCAGACTCTCAAAGAAAAAATCTCCATGGTTATTTGAATCTCCTTTTGCTTCTCCTAAAGTTGCCAGTGAAGACAGATACCTCAAGCTTTTAGCCACCATCAACACAAAGATAAAATTGGATACATCCAACTCACTCCTAGAAAACGCAATCTTGAGAACAAATGATCCCTCTCCCATACACACACAGATATCCCTGGTGATAGCAATACAAAAAGAAAAAAAAAAACAAAAAAAGAGCATACTTACATGAGCAATAAGAACAAATTGTTTAATAAGCAAAGTTAAAAGTCATCTAATGTACAAAATTGCCTTGTCTGAATCACACATAAAAGTCATTAAAAAAACTACCTATGCAAAATATGGCTAAACTTCCACATTTAAGCACACACAGGTGCACTGGCTAATTGTGTATGTACATATTTATCTTTGCATTTGGAAGTTTCTTCAGAGTTTTCTTTTTCTGCAGTGAATTTAAGCATGTCATACTATATTCAACAGTATACTTGGTAATAAGGACTTCTGTAGAGTTTTATCTTGTACACTGAAGTTATGATTAATACAAAATACCAATTTAATAAGCTGAAAAAGACATAGCAAGTTTATTTTTATTCTACAAAAGATTGTCATTTTTTCTTACAGATATAGCTACCTAAAAGAAGGAGCAAACATTTGTTTGCTAATACTGCTGGGGGGAAAAGAGTGTTGACTTAAAGAACAAAATCACTAACAGTGGTCATTCCAGTGGTCATGCCAAAATTTCAAACCCTCAGTATTCCACAAAGCCTAGGAAGCAATCCTGTTCCTAAAATCATATATTCCAAATAGAAAAGTGTTCCAATACAGCCAAATCTTATAAAAATGGAAAATTTAAAATCACAAATTTGAGATGTACATTTTTCAATAAAATAATCTGACATGTGAAAAGATTATATTTTTTTGTTAATGTATGGACATAGACACTCATTTTGTTGCAAAAATGCAAGACAAAATAAGGTCCATTTCCCATTTCTCCAGCCGAAAAATTACAAGCAAAATAAAAGCACATATCTTTGAAAGGTTGATCCATTTTTCATATTTTCTAGTTTACTTTAAGATGAACTCTTTGACCAGAGCTCTGTCTCTCAGCTTATTCTTTCATTTTTCATCCCCATATTTAAACCAATTTCCTTATTCTTACCAGTTAAGTCCTGTCCAGTTTCTTAAGCCAGTTATCTAGAACTGGGGAGCTGGATCCTCACTTCTGTATAAACTTCCTAACCAATAGGTGAAGTAAGAATCAAGTACTAGTAACTCATTAGGTAGTTACTCCCACACCTTACAGAAATGTGTTAGAAGAACCCTATAAATTCTGTTCCTATGTAAATTAATTCATGTCCTTCTGGTTTTAATTCTTCTTGGCTGACACTAAAAAACAGGAATATGAACCCTGGAGTTTTGGGCAACACAGTTCCAGTGTTCATGCAGGACTAAATGCTGTTTACAGTTCTCTAGAAGGACTTAATCTGAGAGGCATGCACAAAGCACGTTTCACACGCACTTCTAGAATTAAGCATTCTAAAATATTACAGATACAAACATTACAGCTTCTCAGTGAATGGAGTACTTCTTTTGTCCAGTAGCCCAGTGGCTAAATTACTTATTCAGGAAAGCACTACACAATGTAGTCTCTTCAGCCTGATGAGGTTGAAATATATATATTTCCCTGCACAAAGTACAACCTCAGCATACACGGGGTGTCTGGTGTGACATAATTCACCTTCCTGTTGAAGCCACGCCACTTAGCAAACTGTGATTCATGACTTACTGGACCAGAAAGAGGACTGACTCATTGCATGAGTATGACCCTCTTCCCTGGGGATAAGGATGTTCACTTGGGAGAATACCTCAACCCCTTCACCGAGGCTATCGGCAGAATCTCATTCAATTGAATGAACATATGATGGTCTGCTGTCAACAAATACTTGATCTTACTTAGGCCTGTATGAGGCCAAGAGCTAACTAAGCTTGACCTTACCAGTCAAAATATAAGCTGAGTCTGTGATACTAGAGCTAATAATACAGTTACAAGAAAGAAAAATGAAGGATTCATAAGGTGATACTGACCACTGAGCATTAAATATGAAAGAATCCTCACTAATCTCATTCTCAAACCACAGTGCTTATGGTAGATTGACCACAGCTGGCAGGTAAATCACTTAGCCCCCAAGCAGAACAGGGGAGAGAATTAGAAGGGCAAAAACTACATAAACTCACGGGTCAAGGTACAGAGAGTTCAATAAGTGATGAAAAAGAAAGGAAGAAAAGCAATCTCTTGCCACCAGCAGACTGCTGCCAAGCCAGAGTGATGCCCCAGCAGCAGCAACCTTGGAAAAAACTCTCCCCTGCTTTACACACCATGCACCCCCACAAATACACATTTTATTGCTAAGCATAAAATTCATTATATGCCGTGAGATATCCATTTGGTCAGTTGGGATCAGCTGTGCCAGCTGCATCCCCTCCCACCCTCTATCTACTCACTGAGCTGGCAGGAGTGAGAAACAGACAAAGCATTGATGCTGTTGCAAGGGCTGCTCAGCAATAGCTGAACAGTGTTACCAACACTGCTTCGGTCACCAGTCTAAAACAGAGCACTGTATGGACTGCTACGAGGAAAATTAGCCACCTTTTCCACCCCCAGCTGAACCCAATAAATGCTGAATCAACTCAGACTTCCTTCACACTCCTTTTGATTTCCATGCCCCTACATTTGTCATCTTTCACAGAACTAAATGCACAAACAAGCAAAACCACCTTAGGATCCTCAGCTCACAAAAATTACTTTTCTCTCCCACTCATGAAGACTTGGCTTGAGATGCTGCATCTAGCTGCTATAAATCAAGATTTCCTGTTAGTCATTTCCACTGTTATTCAGCCAGTACCCAAGGGAGCACAAGGATGCTATGAGATGAGAAATACTAACATGTGGAAAGGCTGAGGGCATATTAGCACACCTGCTGCTAACACTGCAGCCCATAGAGGGCAAATGAACACAATTCTTCACTTTTTGTATGGCTATAAATAGGCATTTTGAAAAAAGATGCACTGTATCTAAACAATAGATTAATATGTTATAGGGAGACTATACATTATGGCAGGAGCAGCAAGGAAAGGTCTCGTTCTGACCTAAGTCAATACCTACACCAAAAATCACTCATTATCACCAAACTTTGAGAGTACTGACAGTTGGAGACAAATACTGCACCTCTCAACATCTGACCTGTAGCATGCACCAAGACCTTGGTAAGTGGGTTCTACAGCTGCAAAACATTACACAGTCATTTGCATGGTTACAAAATGATCAACAACAGTTGCAGCTTAACAGCAGTGACACAAAGCTGTCAGCACAGGCTGCAGACCAAACACTCACCCCAGCTTGGTTCCTTTAGTGGCATTTTGGCACTGCCACCGGGCTGGCAGCTGCTCTGGCTGGTGCGTTGTAGCACATAAGGTTGCCTTGCGTGCAACTAAACCCAAGGGGAGTAGGGACAACTCCTCTCCCTGGCGGAGGGAGGATAGGACATTGTCGTGCTTCTGACATCTGCTTGCTGCACCAGCTCTGCTAAAGTTTTAATCTGAGAGAAAGGCACCCCAGCCAGCGACACAGAGTTATTTTTATAGTGGTAACTTACCAAGGCTGCAGCCAGCCGCGGGCAAGCACAACATAGATCTGTTGTTTGCCTGTTGTCCCAGGGCAAGCTACGTCTCTAACTCCATAAATAACAAGCTCATTTTCATCTCTTGCCAAAGAACCAGGAAGACTGCAGTTAACATTAATTCTGGCACAGAACTGCAGAAGGGAGTTGTTCTTTCAACCTAGAAACCTTGCCTGCATTACAGGATCTTTCTATAGAAGACATGAAATAGCCTACATCCCATGTGATGCTACTCTCCTATTCAAGCTAATTTGAATTTTTCAAGTAGGATTTCCTGCTACACGCTACCATGTTATTTCAAGATATATTGAGGATGTTCCCATTTTTCCCTGTGTACTGTCATCAGTAAAACCAATTTTTTCTAGGCAAATTTTTTCTGTTTATATTATAGTACATATTGATTAAATACATGATTTAGAAAATCAAATGGGCAGCGAAATCATAGCTCTTTTCTAGGATGAGATATTTTCAAAAGGCAAGATTACTCTTTCTTGTATTAACTTACTTAAAAAGACAAAAAATTGCAAATTTACTTGATTGGTATATCCTAAGATGTGTTAATAAAGACTTTTTTTCATTATTGCTTATAGGATGCATCTATGAACACAAGGTATGATGAACAAAACACCCACTGTGAGAGGGTGAGATGACACACTCCCTCCTAGCTGAGTGAAGTTTTATTAAGGAATATTGCATTCTTCCAGCCACAGAAGAAAGGTTAAGCTGGGCTTCCTGAGCAGAGGAAAGCTATGTCCTACTGTCTAGATCCACCCCTCTCCACCTCTTTGTTTGGATTTCTGTATCAGGTGCCCAAATCTCTCCTGTGTACCCCTTAACAACATATGTTGCCCGTATGTGGCACACGGGAGGAGAGGAGATAGATCCAGTCCTGACAGTGCCCAGCTTGTAGAGGTGTTTGTGAGGAGAGCATGCAGTTCCTTTTACACTTCTCGCCCCAAAGCACAAGGCAGAGCTGACTGTGCAACCACCATCCCTAGGGCCTTATTGTCCACTCCATTTCACATGTCATGGTTGTGCAATGGAAATCAATGAAGTTACACAGCCAGAAAATTGGTGAAACAGAGACTGGCCCTCACCCTCTGAAGGGGTTCTAGTTCACTGGTGGGAGAAACAATCCTTGTACATACATTTGTCAGTCTGGTTTCATTTATGTCAATTAAAAGTATTGCTTTTGACTTCAAGGGAGTCTAGTCACATTTGTGTACTGTTCGGAACGTGCTCTGGAGACTCTTCAAGAGAAAGGCCTTTTTCTCAGGTAGAGGTTAAAAACCTGAACAAACTACTGATACATGGTATTTAAACAAAGTTAGCAATATTCTTTGCATTTGAAGGCAAAAGGTATTCCAATGTTCTAAAGCAAAACAGCAGTTTATGATCAATAAAACTTTTTAAATGGCTATAATTAATCCTCTACATCTGATAGAAATAAAGAGACACTCCTCCATAAATGTATATTTAATCTAGAGTTGATCATTTACACAACGTAAACTTTAAGTTGTGTGCAAATTTACCCACTCTCTGTTAGAAAAACTCATAAAATCACGTGGAACAGAAGATGCCGCACAGTGAACTGCAGTTTACCAGCAGGGAATGGGACACAACGAAATGATGGCTACTGACCCACATAGTGACCTTTGCTTACAGTCTAACCAAACAATCACTGCTGATGTCTGTTACATAAAGGACAGGTTAATAACATAATACACTCTGGCAAAACGGTAACCTCTCTCTCTATTGTTAAAGTTGTTTTCAAGTTTTTCACAATGATGCAGCCAAAAAACTAATAAACTGTGGATTCAGTCTTTTCATGCAAAATAGGAAATGCCTCTAACTTGAATAAAGAAATGGATTATAAACATTATTTTTTGCCTTCTTGCCTTAAAACAGAGTAGATCATGTGACATTGCCGGGCACATAAACTCAACCTAGGACATCAGTTAAGTGAGGAACATAACATAGGAGTAACATTAAAAACACATAGTGTGTTCCACCCTAGAACAAACAAAAAAATACCTTAAATATTTTGCAACAATGATAAAAAAGAGAAGGGGACGTAGAATGAAATAAGTTTTAGATTATGAAAGAGTATGAGAAATTGGATAATTTCTCATAATAGATGGATAATGGGTGGAGCACACATTGCTTCTTCACAGTGAATAAAGGAGAGAACTAAGAACAAAACCACAGTGCTTTTCATTATGTCATTATTTCAGATTCCTCATAAAAGAAGAATCAGTCCTGCCAAAAGAAAGATATGGTGGATTTTTACTCAGAATAAAACCTGTTACAATAGTATCATAACTCTTTTAGGCACGGAAATATGCTAATTAGAATGTGTGCTAACTATGCCAAAAATCTTACTGTGATTTCCAAAAATAACTATTTCACTCGCACAGAGAGTTTTTAAATGACTCTGAGTACTACAGCATTCATTTTTGGAGAGGAATCCCTCCATGTCAAAACCTAAGGCTTTGTTTAGGTTCCATTCTACCTTTACGAAGTATTAGTGTATAGTTTTTCTGTGTATTAAACAAGATTATAAAGTTGTAAGAGTACAGAGAACATTGTGTGGTTTTTTGCACTCAGCTCATTCAAAGATGTTATCTGAAAAGATCTCTCCAGGCTGAAATAATCAGAACATCATTTTTGAAAGGTGCCCAAGGTTGCAAAGGTTACTTCAACAGAAATTGACTGTTCAGACTCCTGCCTGCCAAAGTTGTATCCCCTATTAGCCACATCCAGCCTGAAGCAAAATTAGACCTAAGATAAAACTCTTGACAAGATAAAAAAAATGGGGTTTAAATGAGAAGTTAATCTCTTTCTTTTTTTAAGTGTATGTATTTTGCAAGAGTCCAACATATTACAGAAATTATCAGAAACAAACGCTTAACAGCTATAATCATTAACCACACAAGTTTGTTTACACTTTTCAGGAGGACAGAGCATCTGCTGAGCAGCACAAGTAGTTTACAACAACCATGATGGAAATACCCCAGAGTGTAGTATGTGGAGAGAAGCCGCATCCACTTACACAAATTAGCATTTATTAATGCTGCCTTTTCTTTTTTTTTTTTTTGCTTGTTTGGGGGGTTTGGGTGGGTTTTTTTCTTCTTTTTTTTCTTTTTTGTAGCAGCACACACTTCTTGGGGTACTAAATGCCCTCTGCTTCCCTTGACTTGAAGATCAGCAGCACGCAGTCTGCATCATGAAGGAGAGCTCCGTGCAGGTCTGAGTGCCCAGTGAATTACTGGCTTCAACTAACAAAGTACAGCCGCTTCACATTCTGTTTATAGACACATCATGGTGATGCATAGACCTTGCCAAAGGCAGAGTTATATAGCAACACTCATTACAGTTAAAGAAACTTAGCCAAAAATACAGGTCTTGTAACAAATTGGGCTGCTATTTGCTTGTGATTCCTCCACTAACTGATTCAACTAAACATAGAAGAGTTTTCCTAAAAATAAGTTATTATTAAATCAGATACAGTGTGGCTCTTTAAATAAATCTTTATGAATGTATCTCTATTCAGCTTCACAAATGAAAGAGAGATTTTGATTAATTGTAAGAAACACGGTTAGATGAGACAGCTTTTGGTCTCTCTCACACATGAAGGATTACAAACAAGTTGTGCCTGAGCTTGCACTGTAACCTCCTACTCCTGAGCACCACCCCAGGGACCTGTACATCGATATAACCACTGCCCTTTGAGCATGAACGGAGATCTCCTCCTGTGATCGTTGAACTCGCAATGTTTTGGTCAGACATGAAAGAGGGGAGATGGATCAAAACCAGCCTGACCTCCTCAACATCCATGGGGATACTAAGAAGCTGCAAGCCATCAGTGCACAGACAGGACTATGATACGGATGCTGTCATGAAACTGCAGAGTTGTTGGCACAGTCTCAACCTGATTTTTAATGCAGTTCATCAACACTGTCTGGAAAAGAGAAAGCAGAGGTGAGCTAAGTTGATGAAGTCATATTTCCCTTCTCATTTTGCCAGGGCAAAGAGGACAATCTGGTTTCACTCATGCAATCCTATGAACTGAGAGGACAATAGGTTGTATAAGATTCAGTGTTATTTTAGACAAGGCAAAAGAATTCAAATTTATCTTCACTGTAATTGAGCACAATTTGGCTTTTTAGGAGTGCTGGAAAAGTACCAATGACCCAATGAAGTCCACCGTTTGTGCTAAGAAATACACCCTTGTCAAAGCCAGGACTTACTCATGGGTGCATGATTCCTGTCAAGTTTATGGGAAGAGAATTGCTGTGCACTGGCTCTATGCTCATGTGAAAAACCACATCAAAAACAAAACTTTCTGATACAACTCAAAAAATTCCTGAAAGCTTCTTCTGACTCCACTATGAAAAAAAAAAAAAAATTAAAACCTATGAAAGTGTTCAGAATATGGAGTATTGCCAAACTGCCCAACACTTTAAACTACGCAGTGGCTCCAGCTTTTGGTAAAGTATATGCATCCCAGCTTTCTTCCACTATGGTGAATAAAAGCTTTGTTCAAAGACTTTCACAGAACATCCGTCTTTGTTTCCTTTCTAAACAAGAGCTTCTATTCAAAACACTGATTAACACTCCTTTTGAACAACAAAACACGACTCTACCTGGAAGCAATCCAGTGTTTTATCTTACAGACCTATCACCCATCTCATTCTTTGAGGTTCTTTGCTGTGAGACATTTCAGACCGAAGTACCTAGATGAAAGACTGCCCCGGTATAACGATGCTACAGCAATAAATGGTGGGCAGGCAGTATCCGAACACCAACACAGTAGTAAGCCCTGTGCTCCATTGTAATGAGGAGACTGGGTTGCAAAAGATGATTTCATCAACTGAAGTTTTGAACACTTAGTGGATTTGAAATCCTATGGCGACATTTCCAAAGTCATACGTTTTTAATGTGCTGTTACGAGCATTTTTATATTCCTTTTCTCTCCATGCAGCCTTACAATCAGTAATCACTTGCACCACTCCAGGGGCATGGCCTAGTGCCGACTCAGTGGGAATTAGTGTTGATTGCCCCACTGTACATCACCTATGTTAGCTTTTCCTTAAAAGGTTCCCACTTAGATCCTGTTGTTTTATAGTTCAACTCAGGTCCTGCTGTTTTGTAATTCAGATATAGCACACAGAAGTGTCTGGGTTGACCTCAGGATATGTTTTACAGAACTGCATTTAAAACCAACATTCACTATTATTGAAATCATTCATGCTGTAAGTTTTAGCCTGCCTGAGTGAAAAAGAACATAACATTTCTATGGTGATGAAATACAGGATCCTTTTCTATGCAGAAAAAAAACAAATAAGTGTTGTTCTACAATAAAGACTTAATATTTAAATGTTTGTTCTATTTTTAACTCATTGGAAGTGTCGACTACATCCTTTTTCTGAGGTTCAGCATATGTGGGGTACATTTTGTACAACCTACAGTCTTACTCAAACCCTCCATACAAAGACTAATGTTACCAAACAGTACACAAGTAAGAACTCCTCACCTGGAGAGTGAAGGATTTGCTTTGCTCGACTTTCTTTTACAGGCACCAGACACTGGTATCTTGTTTCAAGTATGGCCTTCACTACAGAGAGTTTGGAGCTGTGAAAAAAATCAGTGAGCTATTATCACCTTTCGTCTGGTATTCTTCACAGCATTTCAGCCAATCCTTTTGAGATCCGAGACAATTTGATCCACAGCCTTCTGCAGGTCAGCTCAACATTTACCAAGGTCTGCATAAAGAAAGATGCTGTGGCTCTGCTGATCTATTCAGGCACAACTGGGCCACAAAGCTGAGCTGCAGCTGGCCCTGGGAACCCCACAGTGTATCACTCTGTGCTCCTAGTGCCATCTAATTCTCTGCCAAGAAAAAGCCAGTTGAGGGAAATTTAAATGCCTTCTTCTATTTCTGGCACAGGGAAGGACTGAGAGGCATTGTTGCATCCATCTGCATTTTCAGCACTGGACAGCATGTTGTTTATTCCATGTCAAGAATCAGATTTTCCTATATGAAAGGCAGAAAATACCTGTGCAGCCACCGAGACCTTTTTAGATTAGGGATAACAAAACAAAATCACAATAAGAACTCTAAGAGGAATCATGCTGGGTCACATCTCTTAACAGTTATCTACAGTGAGCTGATCACAGAGAGGCCGCTGGTCTGCTGACAGCAAGTTAGTTACCATAGTAAATCCTATAAAAATAAAGAAACAAAACAACAATTACAGTAGAATAATAAGTCCATTAAGCCTCTTACCAATTCATTATCCCTGTGGACCACTGAGGTGCTTGATGAAGGCACTGCCACTACCAGGAAGATTTTCTATCTGAAAAAAAACATGAATTAACAGAATCCACAAGATGCAATGCAAATATCAAGGTTTGTCTGGCATGAAAAGTGCTTCTGCTAACTTGTATAACTTCATCAAATTTATGACTGCATTTCAGCTCCTTCTAAATTCTGAGTGACTGGCTGGTATCTGCTTCTCAGTTTTAACATATTTTGCAAAATCCTGAGCTTCTACCCAAAACATCAGTATAGGGGTGCTTACAATAAATTAGTCTTCCAAGTCTCCAGTTAGTAGATCCTGCTCGATGGATTCAAAATTAAACATGTGGTATCTGTTTTAGTTTCCTGACTTAAAAACCAGAAAGAAATTTTTGGAGACTTAAACACCTGATATCCTACTACTTGAATCCAAAGGAGCAGGTATCTAATATTTTTATACATCTAGAGATCATATACATGCTTTGCGCATATACAGTAAATAAAAGTCAGCTCAATGCCAACCTACTTATCTACAGAAGCATATTTTACTGCTCTTTTCCATTTATTAAGCCATATTCATGAAAATCTAGAGCCTAAAAAAAGCTAGTCTGGGCCTCATGCAGAGATGGTTGAGCCAAAACCCACTCAACCACTTCACCTCCCTGTCACATCTCCCTTTATTGCCATTCATTGATGCATAAACAGGGAGGATGTATCCAAGCAAAGTGGCATGTTACTAATTGCACCATCTTCATTAATACTGCATTATGAGTCCCTGCACTATAGAGAATTGACAATGCAAAAGATGTCAAGAGCTTATCAAAATATGCATATAAATATTTGGTCCAATTTTCCAAATGAATATACTAGCAGCCTCTGCTTCAACAGCCCAAACTGGAGAAAGGGTGGTTTATCAGCTGCTAACCAAGAACAAAAGGCAAATAGCCTTAATTTCCCAAACACTCAGAGCTATTTACATCATTCCTGTGCCCTTTATGTAATTAGGCATAACTTCAAAATAAGAAATCCTCACTGTGTTACAAATATATATGTCTGTAAACAGAGCACTTCCGTTTGTGGAAAAGTTCTAGCAATAAAAAGACAGATAAGGAGAAGTCTTTATCAGAGGCACCCAGAACTTAAGGAAAATCACTGCCTAAGGATCACAGGTACTTCAAACTCAGAAGGAAGATGTCTAGACAATAAATACCAAAATAAATAGGAAGGCATCTTTTTGCTCAAGTGTAAGAGGAAGACTGCATCTTAGATTTGTTTCACTTGTAACTGTTTAAAAATGTCTAAACAAACAACCAACCTCAGTCAGAGTGACATAGTGAAGACAAAACTTTAAAGAGTGTGCCCAAAACCAATGTGGACTTAAATGAAAACAACAGTTGTGGACTATTTTCACAAGGGCAATAGACCAGGATAAAGCAAAGTCGTATTGCAGCAGCTCTGAGCACTACAGAGTCTGAAAAGGATCACTCATTTCAGCAAGTGCAAACTGGCAGGTTCCTTGCCCATGTACTGATTAACACTTACACTCTCCATCTCTGAGCAAAACTTTATGTTTTTAGCAATGAATAACATAAACAAGACAAATACATGGAAAACATGCAGAATCTCTTTTGTTCTTTCTACTTTTCTCTGCTTCTCCAGGAGACTAGGAAGTTGGCAAGAGATCTGGCAGAACAAACATTATTACAAGTAACATGTACAATTGTGACCAGCCACAATGAACCAAATTAATAAATATCCAATTAAATACACTATTCTTCATCCAAGTTTAATTCTACAACTGTATCAAACCAAAATCAGCTGCTCCTGAAACAGACATTGAAAGCTTTCCCAGAGTCATTAATGGATTTTTGTATTCCAAGCCTTTCTTCCACTTTGCTACTTAGTGAGAAGCCTCACTGAGCACTGCTTACACTGAACTGAGATCCCAGATGGTGTCCTACTGTAATCTGGGTAATTTTTTTTCAGAACTTCTGTCACTAATAACTAGAAATTAATAACTCAAGGGACATATTGTCCTGAGAAACTTATCAAGCTATCCTTTAACCTTGTAATTAAAGTTCAAACACTTTCTGTCATGTAAAAATCTATGCATTCTAGGAAATATTTCAGTCATTAGTGTATCATTTCATTCATTTACAGACAGCAATATACTAATTAAACATCAATTTGGAGATGACCTAGTAGACTTTTTTCTTCTTCTTCTTCACTTAGTCCCTGATGGTTATCTTTTATACTACCAAGGCGCAAATACAGATTCATGGAGTTAAAATAAAGTTTCCTTAAATCAGTTTGTTTTTACTGAGTTTGCTTGAGATGAAGTTAACTTTCTTCAGAGCAGCCTGTATAACTTTTTCTTTGCATTTGTAGCTAAAAAAGTGTTGGTGCCACACCAATATATTGACTGTTGCTAAACAGTTCTTGTACAGCTCCAAGGCTTTCTCTGCAACCTCACACACACACAGAGAGGCCAGTAGGCTGGAGGTGGGCAAAAGGCTGGGAGGGAGGGTACACAGCTGGAACAGGTGCCCCCCACTGACAAAACGGATGCTCCCTTCCATACAACGCTGTGCTTAGCGATAAAATCTCAGGGAAATAGGCAGGACATCACCACATTCATTATGGCATTTGTCTTCCCAAGAAACCATTACACATATTTGAGACAGGAGGGAGAGAGAGCTGGGGTGGGAGTTTTGGTGCTGGCTGGAGTCAGCCCACCACATTGCTCTTTCTGAATATTTTCTGTAGTTATTATCTACCTTGCCTCCTGTGCATTTCATTTGCTGCATTCAAATCACCACTTCTCTAGCAAGAGCAATTGCCTGTATATCTTCCTCAGTGAAAATAGGCCTCCTCTGATTTCAAGTTGACCTTTGTAAAAAAGCAAAGTCATCAAAATCTCAAAACTAAGCAAAGAATCTGAAACAAAGTTGAGTTAATATAATTTGAAATATAGAATCACAGAATATCCTGAGTTGAAAGGGTGACCCACAAGGATCATCAAAGTCCAACTCCTGGCCCTGCACAGAACAGCCACGAAAATCAAACCCTGTGCCTAAGAGTATTGTTCAAATGCTTCTTGAACTCTGTCAGCATTGGTGCTGTGATCACTTCCCTGGGGAGCCCTCTTCTAGCACCCAACCACCCTCTGGATGAAGAGCCTTTTCCTAATATCCAACCCAAACCTCCCCTGACACAACTTCAGGCCATTTCTTTGGGTTTTGCCACTGGTCACGAGAGAGAAAAGATCAGTGCCTACCCCTCCTCTTCCCCTCATGAGGAAGTTGTAGACTGCAATGAGGTCTCCCCTCAGTCTCCTCTTTTCTAGGATGAAAAAGAACACAGAAAAATAACATTTCAAAGATCTTCACATAACTGGACTGTATTACATTTGATGGAACAGCTTCCAACTTTACCATATTTTCAACACTTCTCAGAAGCAAGCAGAACAGTGATGGCCTAACACCTTAAAAGCGGAACAGAGACAAATAACACACACTTGTTTTTTACATCCATTTTATTAGTGAAGTAATGTAATAGAGAACACCACAAAATCATAAAGCTTCAAGACGTCCTCCAGGAAAAAATGAATAATGCCACAGGAAAGCTCATTCACAGTGCATCATTACATCATAGTTATTCTTAGAGCCCCCAAGCACCACTCGTTCAGGATGCAGAAATGCATAGCTGGACTCTGATTCACCTGCTGAATGGTGGAAAGGGAATAGTAACGCCTATATGGCCTTTACCAAGTGAAAAAAATCCATCATCCTTTAAGAAAATCCTAAAAATAGTTCATTTTCTTCTAGCAGTCTAAATTACATCTCTCATCTCATCTTCTATCCTAGTGTTACAAGGACATCTGCAGCAGAGAGATGAAGACAACAAGCCAGGAGAATGTAGACAAAAAAAACCTTCAAACTGTGCTTTTTTCAAATATCACCCCTCCTCTTCCCTTGTCTTTCATGTAGAGAATAGTTAAAACTCACACTAATAAAAGAATAACTGTTTGCTTGGAAGTAAGAGGTGGAGGAAGCAAACATGGCTTCATTTTTTTCCTAATGTCTGCCCCCAAACAGGAACAAGAACTCCTTACTAAGGAACAGTCATTATTTTGCAAGCAGAAAGAACAAACGATATAGTAAAGGTTACTTTTGAGGCTGGTCAATTTTGGAAGAACAAACCTATTTTCTGACCAGAAAACTCAGTGTCTCATTCATATTTTCTAATGTTTTATATCTAATACTGAAATAGCTTCCTTACTATTAAAATCTGAATAAAACAGTATTAAGCAAAACAGCTGTGAAAGTATTTTCATGCTGGCCTCAGGTCAACAGAAACACTTCTAAAGTGAAGAAGCCATGCAGAACAGTGATAGATTGAGGAATTTCCAGTAATAAATAATATCACAGTGCTTTGATTTTGGGGATGTTTGCTAGACAAGCAAGTAAAAAAAACTGACGAATACCTTGGTCAAACTTCTAGACTAAACTGGTTCTGGCCTAAACTCTGCCTACACCCCTGCTTCTTAGGGTCCTTGGGTCTAATCCTTTGCACACTGTATCATTGTTGGCTCAGATTTGCGAGCAGTTTGCTGCTTTGTTCAAGTTTTAAAAGATTCTGAAGCTGGAACAAGAACTAATTAGAACATTTCCAGTGAAATAGGTCAATGTTTTCACCTGGAATATATCCAAGATGCGCTGGGATTAGTTTCCAGCTAAAGCAGCTCAAATTAAAATCGTGGCCTTTCAAAATTGAAAATGGGCAACTTCTGCGCAATTTTATTGTGCAGTGTCATGAAACCAGTCCACTTTTATTCTAATGTGGGAAAAACAGTGTGGGAACCCATTATAAAGATGGAGACAGAGACATGGAATTGTATAATCATTTTAAGAACAATCTGGACAGTTCTGTTTAAAATTGTTATAATTCCTTATTCATTGTAAGTTCCTCCCCTGTTACCCCTGGTTACCAAACTCCTCCCCTTTCTCCGCCCTTACACTCCAAGTTGGGTCATGTTCCCTCCTTCCCTTACCATATTTGCTAAACTCCTCCCCCTTTCCAGATCCTTCCCTGGCAGACCCCATAAAAGGGGCTGCCTCCCTGTCAATAAAGTTCACTCCCACCTGGTCCTGGGTGCTGTGTGCCTGTGTGGTCTTTACTCTCCTGCGCCACAGTTCCTCAGGCCTGGAGTGCATGCTGCAGCCCTTCGGCTAGCCGAGGCATAGCACTGCTCTGCCCTTGGAGTGGACCAACCCTCCTTTCCCGTGGGCTGCGTCAAAACAGGACAAAGCCTGTGATCCAAAAAAAAATCAAAATCAGAACTGTTCTGTCTGGTCGTTTTTAGTAAAATACACAGTATACTCGATACCCTGTAGTGTTTGAAGTTGAACTGCTTTGTTATCATAATTTTGAGGAGGGAAACAATAAAGGAATCTACTAAATTATTGCTTTGCTACTTTTGTTTCACTGCAAGTACAGATATTGAAAGTTACTTTCAATAGCCCTTAAATTCTAAAACCTTAGGTAACATTTTGAAGTAGGCCCTCCAGAACATTACATGATCTCATTCAAAAGTGTGACATCAGCATCTTCTGAGGATGTAGTAGAGAGAGGCTCACAGCACACAGATGTTCTTCTGCCAGAGACCTCACACAACTCACGTGCTCTAACAAAATAAGGACAAAAGGAAGGATTAACTTGGGACTTTCCTTTGTTTGTTCCTGCTTTACTAAGATATCCTCAACAATAATTTGCATAAAAATAATTACGGGTTTTTGAAGTAAAAGATTTTTTTGAATCAGGTCTTATGGGCTTTGATATATATCTATTTCTTCAGACGCTAAACCTAGTTCCCATTAGCTCAGTCACCACTGAAACATAATTTCCTAATGATCTGGAAGAGTATCAACTGTATGCAATAAAAGCACAAGCATAAGAAATTTTATGCACTTCTAAATATAAATCAAATATCAGTGATAATTCCCCATAGTGCTGAAAAAGCATGTGTAAGAAAAGAATTATATATTCCTTAAAAATCACTGTCCCCATTTATTAAATCCACCAGATGTATTTCACAGACCTTGTCTGTCCCTAATCATCTTTTAAGTTTCTTAATGTAACATTGCCAAATAGCCAAAACTTCCAGTAGGGACACTGGCTTGCATTTGTACCTATGTACCAAACTACATGCCCTCAGAGATTCGCAAATCCCTTGGAGGTGCTTACATCTGAAAACCAGACTTAAAGTCTGGAGATCAAAATATGCAATGAGCACATATGACAGTCTCTTTGCCACATTCAGTGATTCTGTCATGTTCTGTGGTTAAAATAACAGTATAATCCTACAATGAAGGTATTTTACAGCAGATCAACTCCAGCAATGATTTACAGAGCTGCATTGGGAAAGACCAAACTGTTTTTGAATTGATGCTGCTTCTGGAAATTCTTTATAATCTATATATATAGCTAGTATGTATGTCATGATACTTACATATGTCATGGTATTTTGAGACTTGCAATAAAAGGGCCAAAGACATAACTTCAATTTGACACAGGAAGAAGTAAGAAAAAAAAACCCCACAGCCTCGGCCCTGTGGGAGCGCAAAGAACTTGTTCCTTAGGATCCCCAGGTGCTCCCAAGCAGCTGACCATGCTGTACATTACAACACAAACTGCAACTCCCCTATGGTCTCTGCCAGACTTGGAAAATAGAACAGGGGAAAAAAAAAAAGGACTTTCCTTCCTGATCTCCAGACCTGGTACAACAGGTTAACACACAAACACACCCAATCATTCCCCCCAAACCAACCCTCCTCTACTAATAGCTGAGTTAGAAACTTCACAAAAAAGATTAACGCTGTCATCCTTACCACAACTATAGCTAAATGGCAGCACCCTCGCTCTGGCTGGATACGGGCAATAGAACCCATACCACAGCACTTTCATTCCATTACTTCCCTGTTATATGATGAACATAGACTGCCAGAGTTGAGGTGAGGATTTCACTGCTTTTCACTTCTCATTTCCCCTCAGTTCCTCACCTTCTCACAATATTGTCACTGCTTACAAGACTTTCTAGCACTGCAGTTTCTACTACATATATATATTTCATTAAATGTTTGTATATTCTCCTGTTTCTACCTATTGATTTCAATCCCCCTCCACTATTACTGTCTTCTCACAACTGAGTTATTGGTATGAAGCATTTTAAACTCATCTATGTGAAAGAGCCATGGACAAAGAAAGTTGCATTGCTTTAAATGTTTCTTTTAATAGTTCAAAATAGCTACAAATTAATTTTCTGGAAACCTCCACTAAAAATAAAGCTGGGAAAAGTCATCTCATTTCACTGAAAATACCATATTCAAAAGTTAAAAATAAAGTCTTTCAAGAAAAATAATCCAAGTGGGGGTAAAATTTCTCCCTCTCTTTTGTATTCATGAAGTTTAAACTTTCTCTGTAGGTTTAAACTTCTTCCCACTCCTCTTTTCTTTTTTCAGCCAGAAAACCAACAGCACTGAGGTCCTAGGGATGAGGAATGACTCACCATCAAGTGCTGAGTCACAATCACACCAAATACACTCTTACATCTTGATGGAGCATCAAATTCAATAGCTTTGCTTAGTCACTTGAGCTTGCCTAAATCCTGTGATTCATTCAATTTCAAAACTTTGATTTCTGATTTCATATTTTTGCTTGCAATATATATTCGGTTGCATAACTCTTATACAACTCTTAAAGCAGAACTGTTGTAAGCTGTCACTAACCCTCAGTCAAATTCCAAGCTTCAGGCATAAGGTGTGCCACTTATCAAATCCAAGCGGCCAGGGTGCACAGTGGACATGAGTTTGATTTGGAACTGCTGATCTCCCATTTCTTGGACACCTACAGAGAATGCCAGCTGACATCTGAAGACACAGGCATGAGGATTTCATCCTGCCCTGACTCACGCCTGCAACAACCTACCATCAGCTAAAAGTGTGACCTTTCTCTAGAAGGGCTGCTCAGCCTGACAAGGTAAGACACAAGAAGTGAGTGCTCAGCAGTTTGTGCAGAAGGAAAGGTATTTGACCATGATTAAACAAGCCAATGTTGGAGTGGCAGATTTCTGATTCCTTAGTTATTTTGTCTGTTACCTTTTGTCCTATCTGGAGGTAGATAAAGCAAAATTACTTTACCCAACCGTTTATCTGCTCATTCAATTAGTTATATACGGAAAAGCTAAGTTTGGCCAGAATTCAACTAAGGTAATAAATGTATTTCTTTCCAAGGGAATTTACGTAAATCTTTCATCTAATTACTCCTAACATTTAAGCCATAATCCAGAGAACTGCTCTAAAAGGTTGCAGGCAGTCTAGGCATGGGGGGGGCTCAAGGAAACTCCTCACTGAGAGAGGGAAAGGCAGACACAGAGAATAGGTTTCTGATGACTACCACATTGCAATACCTTACAGGATGCAATTATCACCATGCTGTTATTTATTCTTCTGCCTTCAGGCACAGTTTTTGTGTTTCCTCACTGTCCATTTCTGCAGTAGCTGCACTTACAAGTTTTATGCTGGCTTAGTGGTTAATAAGTCTGTTATACTGAAGGCACCCAGTCAGGTAAGTACATTTGGAAAGGTTTCCCTCATGAAAAGATACTGTGAGGGAGGTAGGAGTCAGCTCTGTGGATTTCTGGGAATAAAACAGACCACACGTACTCATATACAGCTCACAGAAATACTACAATAAAGGTTGTATGTCTTTACCCTTGCTGAAGGATAACTACAGCTTTGAAGCTTCTTTGGCCAGCTAGTCTGTCTTTAGCAATATACAATAACAGCATGGGGAAAAAAACAAAAAAAAAAAAAAAAGGAAAGTCAAGTGAAAAAGTAAATATTTGGCATTTGGTCATAAGAAATTAAATTGTAGGCCATAAGTTCTCCATAGGCTGCAGGTTTCCAAGTCCTCCTTCAGGCATTTACACTGAGAAACTTTATTTAAAAAATCCTACTCTACCTTAGTTACAAGTTATTTTCTATAAAGTGTCATCCTTCTCCATTCTGCATACTAGTGTAATTAAATTAAAGACATATCTCAATCCCAGTGAGATATGAACTCTGCAAGAATTGCCTTTCCTACAGGTATCTGAGATTCAGCAAGCTATCCTGACGCTATTGCTCTAAACATCCAAGACCTACTCCCAACACAGAAAGCAAACACAGCTGTGAGGAAATTAATTCTACCTTTCCCTTCTCAACTCCTCCCAGGCTCAATTACCTAATGTCTGCATCAATATGAGCATGAAGCAAAATGCTGCAAGAGAAGAAATAAGAGATCCACCCCAAAACAAACTATATCCTGGTGGTTCAGATGACTGGTCTAGGCTTCACACTATGGTGAAAACAGTGCTATGGGGGTCATAGTAAAAGCAATTTTGGTACCTGCCCATCTTCTTTAACCCAGAAATTCCAGTTTACTCAAAAGCTGAAAAAGCTCACCACAAACATAACTATCATGAAGCTTTAGATAGAGAGGAGTCAATTTTTGACATACTGATTTTGTTTCTGGTGAGAACAATACTTCACCAGGAAAATACCAACCACTTTTATTCAAAACTACCATCTCCTTTGTATATAAATACAAAACACCACCCTGCTTGATAGATATGCACTTGTATTGATTAGTGTAATTGTAACTATAGGTGCCAGAAGTTGTGAAGCAACCGTATGTTCCTTCTCTTCAGAGCTTTGGCATATGTTGGAAAGCTGCTACTGATATCAAAACTGACCAGCAGGAACACAGCTGGAGAGAAAAAAAAGGCAGAAGACAAGGCCAAAAGTCATAAATACTGCATGTATAGCATAATTTTATATGGCTTATTTATTCAAACTGTAAAAAGACACCATTTAAAATCCTTGAATCTTGTTTTTAACCAGGCTGTCTGCTCATGCAGCTCAGTGACCTTGAACACAGTAAAAGCCAATACAGTTATTGAAGACTGATTTCAATAACTTTCTGGAATGGGTCCAAAGCAGCTTTGATGCAGTCTCTGCATCAAAGACAACACAGAAAAAGGAAGGCAGAACGTAGCTGCTCTTGAACCTGGCGTGAGAGATGTGCGGTTTTCTGCAGCCACGACCAACTTCATTACGACACATTTTCTATGGGGTGTTGTCAGGTGCTACACCCCACCTACTACTTACCATGGCCACACACTGTGGTTAGCAACAAACTACCACATTTCTATTCTTGCATCAAATGCTGCAATGCTTGTGCAAGTACAATTATTTTTTTTAGCAATAGGATTTTACTTAAGAATTGTGGGGGTTTGTCCATGACAGGCCAGGGAAAGTGCTGCATTTGCTGGTGTTTTGCCTTTAGAACACTCCATTACTAAGTATCAACTAATTTAAATAGACTCATCCAACCAGCTACCAAATACATTATTCTACCACAGGACCCATCAAAACAAAAATAAACCCCACACCAACCAACGCTGATAATCTATGCAGTCACCAAGCGTATCATGATATTAGTCTATATACACAAATGAGGATCTTCTTATTCAGAATACAAATCTCTTCAATCCTTAAGTGCTCCATCAGGAGTTTTGGACTGCACCTCTCTGCACACAATTTAAGCTGCTTTCTACAGGATACCAAATATATTCCTAGGGACAGAGCATTTATAAAGCAAATATCAAGACACAAACAAACCCAGACTTTAACCAATGATTGAACAGAGCCAGTTCAGTCTCTCTTCAGCGATAGAGCTGCCCTTGATGTCTTTTCACATCTCACTGGAAACTATTTAAACAATGGCTTTTTCATATCTTTGTTCACACAGATCCTTCTGTGAAAAAATGTGCCCATGACCATGTGGACTATACTGCTTATTCATGATTGGTCAAGTGGTCTTTTTTTTTT
>VZRE01006291.1:137626-286426 GCA_013396775.1 Cephalopterus ornatus | reverse complement strand
AAGAAAAAGAATTACCCAGCAGTGTGGAAGGGAGAAAAAAAAAAAAAAAAAAAAAAAAAAAAAAAAAAAAGAAATAGAGTTATAAGGTTTCAGGCCTGACTTTAGAACAAACTCCTTCAGGAAGATGGTTAAGGGCACCCTCAGGTCCCTGAAGTGACCCAGCAAGACTTAAGAACAGGTCTAAGAGATGTGACAAATCAAGGATTCATTATGATGCTGCTGTCAGACACGTCCTCACATGTGGCGAAAAGCCACCTACATGGTCTAAAATCTATAGTGAAGTAAGTGCCTTAAAAACTGTCAAAATTGCAAGAACATTAACTGCTCATCATTATTCCCGAGGGACTTTTGTAATGCATTTATTTAAAAAAAAAAAAAAAAAACAACAAAAGACACCAAACAAACCCCAACTAAAACAAACACCAACCAAATTAGAAACAAAAATAAAACTCAGAAAAACCAAGATCAAAGAAACTATCTTAAGGGTTAACTTGTATTTCTGAAACAAAGCACAAGTTTAAATGCTGTGAAAAGGAATCCACTTCTTCCTGCATGGTCTCTTGATGAGTTATCAAGCTTTGTCTTTTTGCCATCACACATTCCCTTTTCAGGCTTTCATGGGGAAAAAGACATTTCTCAAGCAGAGACAGAATGATGTCTAACCATGTCAGCTGATTGGCAGAACTCTGACAGATGTCACATACATATTAGCAAGTAGGAGATCAGAACCTGGGCGGGGGGAAAAAGTCAGAATGTTCTTCTTGAAGTAATTACCAGCTACATTGGAGCCAAAACTAACATCTTTTTACCTTCCAGTTTATCACCGCCCTCAATTTTCCTGTCAAGAGAGACTTTGCTGCACATTTTGCACATTTGCTGTTTGGCCTGTTTTACTTAATGGGGAGCAAGTGCCACACTTGAGGGATACAGAAAAATAGTTAGACAATAAGTCTCTACTCTCTTATTCTTGAAGTTGTATTTTGACTATCTACTTACTCTTGACCTATTAATAGGAGATACAGAAGAGTAATCTGCGAAGTAAATAAGCTTTGCTGCAAAAGAGAGGTCTTCTCGGGAGAGTTAGTGTAACTGCATTGCTGATTAAACAAGCATTGTATCAGTCCTAAGCCCATAGCTTCTTTTCCCCGCAACACCTTTTCCAAATTATTATGAACACTAGCTAATTATAAATTGTTATGTCTTGCGCAACAAAAAAGCAGACAAAAAAGTCTAAATAAAAATTTTAAAGATATGCTTAAGGACATGCTGTAAGCACAAAGTAGGCAAGGCCTTCATGATCCTGTTCATGATCCTATTGTGCAAGTATAAGATTACATATATCCTTCATCACCTTCGCTCATGCATAGTCATCTTTCCCATAAGTACATTTGAGATTAACAGTTCAGTCCTCAAACATTGCTACATCTTCCAACATGGACTCCATTGTTTCATCTTCCAATACTTTTAAAACAACATCCTGACATCCTTATTTAGGATCAAAACGAAGGTTATATGGCTCCTATTTTCTGCTACAATGATAAAATCTTACTTCTTTGGATCTGTGTTTGTTCCCTTTTATGCTCAAGATAACTCATTAAAACTCAGTGGGTTCTGTCTGCAGTATAAACCTAAGAGTCCTACTTTTCTTCTTTTCCTACCTTCAGTGTAGGTTAAAATATTACACAGTTAAACTCCTAAATACACTCTAGGCACCACCTAACTCATTTTTACAACAGTGTCAATGAATCCAAGTGCAACCACAGTACAAATTCAGAATCCTTCAAAACCTACAAATAAAAAGGTTGACTTTCATCAAACAGTTCTATACAAGAGGTAAAGGACCCCAAAATTTGCATCTTCACCATCATGAAATAACTTTTTTTAAGCATGAACTTCAAAATCCTCAAACAATATCTAGGGCGGACTCCAGATAAAAAATATTAACATTTGTTTAGGTAATTAAAATTATCTACTGAGAGGGAAAGAAAGAAAATCAAGTCCTCTAGGACTAAAACCCCCAAAACCATCCAAGGTGAGTATCTTTTATAATGGAAAAAGTATGAGCCAGACTGAAGCAGTACTCCAGTACTTTTCCCAGTACTGTAGACTCAGCAAAAACCAAACAAATCCCATCACCAAAAAAAAAAAAATTAGGTAGAAATCTACTATTTTACATGCCTTTTAAAATTTTGATGTTATAGAGGCAGAACATGGGCTTCATATTTCTGGCCGAACCAGAAGCAAGAAAAAAAAGAAGGAATTTGAGTTAGGTAGTTTGCATGAAACACGCAAATCAGTTTTTTACATCATAAGGAACTACATATTTATGTATGTACTGAAAATAAATCAGATAAAAAATTTTTGTGGGCTAATTTCAGTTCTCCTATCATCCTAGAAGCATCCATCGCTGCTTGTGTTACCACATTACTGTTCACAGTACAAACAAGCAGCAACTCTTCCAGCCAACATCTAAAAGCTGTGGTGAATACATTTCAAAAGTAAATGGGACAAAACCTGACATATAGCACCCTGAAAGAAGAGGACTAATGATGACAATTCTGCTGACAAGGAGACACCACTGGCAGGCAGAAATGGGCCATCATGTTACTTTCCAGCTGGGCTGGACAGTGATGCTCTTGGACTTTGTTGTGAGTACAAGGTGCCATTGACTTCTCAGATCTAACTGCTCAACCTGAGTAAAAAAGCTGAGGGAGGATTTCAGTTTTGCTGTTAACCAGGTTGTTATTCAAACATCTTTTGTGCTATTTCAGTTTCTTGTTCACACCTCAGATATAAGTGTTACTCTCATAAATCTGTGCTGTAACTACTAACAAATGGCTTGGTTACAAAAGCTCCTACCTTTCTGTAGTCAGATGGCAAAACACGGCATCTAATATAGATGTTGCTGTAAACACACCAGTACAGAATATAAAAAATTCATAAAATCATAGAATCCCAGGATTATTATGGTTGGAAAAGACCTTTAGGTTCATTTAGTTTAACTGTTCATCCAGCCCTAGCAAGTCCACCACTAAACTATGCCCCCAAGTACCACATCGAGACATGATCTGAACACTTCCAGGGATGGTGATTCCACCATTTCCCTGGGCAGCCTGTTCCAATGCTTGACCATGCTTTCAGGGACAAACTTTTTCCTAATATCCAGTCTAAGCCTCCTCTGGCATAAATACATATTTTGAGATAAGGATATACATTACTTTCACCTCCACTTTTCCCACTGGAATTTTACTTTTTTTCTGCACATCATTTGCCAGTCAGCTACAGCAGGTAGCAAAAGTCTTTCCTCTTACATGGACAAGGTAATGTATCAGAAGCAAGGAAGTTTTGGACTGAAGAAACTGATGTCAAAAACAAGATTTCATTTTTTTTTTCAAAGGGAAAACCTATGAACACATTGTGTAAACAAAAACCTGACAGTGTTTCCTCATACCCACGAGAGAACCACAGTGATGGAAAAGTTACCAGAGATTATCTAGTCTGTCCTAAAAATGGCATATTTATATCTAAAGCAGTATGTATTGTATGGCTAGTTCAACCTACTTAAAATAAGTAATCATTTCACACTATTCAGATTTTAGTTATGCAGTATACCTGGGGAGTCATTCTGCTGTGCCTTTTGCAACCGGACGTGTCTATCTCGCATTGGCCTTTTTAGCCATCAGCGCGCTTGTAGCAAGCGTGGGTAGAGTCCTTCACAAATCTTCGTTCGCGAAGCCTAGCCATGATGATGATAACAGACACGGAGAGGAAGGCAGGAAACCCCAAACAGAAATAGGGGGGCAATATTCTGCATATTCAATAGGTGATATCCTAACTCTGGGGCAGGATTAACGCTTGCATTTCTGAAGGCTGAAGGAAAGAGCTGATAGACATGACAGGTATTTTCCATTCCAGAACAGCCCCCACTATTTTTTTCCCCTACACTGTTGCTCCTTTATTCTCTAACCTACTCCTTGAAAAAACAGAACTTGCCTTTCTGAGGTGATTAAGAGATGCAGTCTGACACTTCTGACACTGAAACCCCCTCTCAAGTTTTATCTGGAGTAGGAGGAGCAGTTTGGGCTGGTGATAAGGAAGACAAGCAGGAGTAGCTAATCAGGTATAAAAAACCTAAATGTTCTGCTAAAGTACAGAAGTCTATGTGCAAAACTTTGTTTTATTTTTGTAGAAATAGAAATTCTCAAGGAAAAACAGAATATGTACTTACTCTAGACATACTCCAAATTCCTGCTTTTATTATTTATTTACAGGAAACAACCTACTATATATAGAATGCAGTATTTTTTTGAAAATATACAGATCTGAAAGCTACAAGTTTTATTTAATAAAGCTGGTAGAGAAAGAAACAGAAGGAAAAGGATTTTCCCTCGTCACAAGATTTTCCCTCATTTTTGCCATCTCAGTCAAAAATTCTATAGCTAGCAAAGGCCCCTGCAGTTAGATCAGCCCTAACACTGCTACATGCAACCAGGTTCGCACAAGCTTAGAGAAGCACGTTAAGCCACTGTAGCTCTTCTCAGTAGCATACAGCTATCACACTGTTCATTGCAACACAAAGTGGGACTGGCTTTGGGGAAGAATCAAACCAGTGGAAACATCCCTACATAGATGGGGTCCTGCAGATGAACCCAACTTTGTCAGCACTGTTGAAGAGACATTCTCGCAGCTGCTAAAGAAGATGGATCCGTCCCCATTTTGTGTTACAGAAGAACCAGCTGTTGAAATTCAACCTATGCCAGTCCAGCCCATCTGCTCAACACTGGCTGCAGAAGGGCACACACAGTGAGATACAGAGAGGGAAAGCAAGGGATCCACAAAGGCCATCCTCTGTAGAGCAATGTGTAAGATAAAGATTTTCGTATGTCTTTAGGCCACAAAACAAGTCAGAAATGACTTCTGATCCTTTACTTAGCATTCTTGTCATACAGGTTATTTTGTTCTCTGAGAGATTTTGCTATCCATGCATCATCAGACTAAAGAAAATCCTCAACAAACAGCACTCCTTATCCAAGGTCCAGACAGCATCTGAGTTGGAACAGAGCACAGCAAATGCAAACAGGCTTGTCTGCAATCACCTTCCCAAGACTATCTGTATCTCTCACCAGGATCAGCAGGGTCTTTCATCCAAGGTAAGCACTATTTGTGAAAATCCATGCAGAGCTCTGGGTCCTGCGCAGCCTCTCCCCCTGGCTCCTTCTTTAGGCTCTGGCCACCATCCAGCATCTCTCCTGAGGTGTGCAGCAAACATCCCCGCAGAGCTGCTCCCATTTTCAGGAGACTCTGAGGAGCCAGCTGGATCCAACCTTCCCTCCAGAAAGGTGACATAGACTAGAGTTATCCAGTAAGATGAACCCAGATGGCTTTCCCTGGAGATGATGTTCCTCAAGACACCACCTCATGCAACAGTGAATGACTTTGCACAAGGTGTCATGCAGGGGGTCCAGAGGCTTAGTTTGCAGATGGATGCACTACTATAAAAGCGTAATTAGGTCTCCTGTATACACACATGGAATTAACTCTTCTCTTTGCCAAGGAGCTCAGTCCAATAGTTCCTAAGCAACAAATGTGATTTACTTAATGGAGCTGCCTTTCTTCTTCCTCTCATGTCTCTCTTCTCTCAGAAATGCTGGGGGGGTTTTCAAACTTTAATTCTAAAATATACAAACCATTTTATAAGCCAAAACTAATGTACTCTCCTCTCCCCACCCACAATGAATTTAGCCTCTATTAGATAAAGAAGGCTCTCTGAAAAGAGTTCTATCTTCTAGACTGAGTAATTAATACACATTTATTAGAATGTATATTTTAACATTTCTCTCTTTGGAAAACAAAGTAAAAAGCTAAAAAAAACCACAAACAACCTAAACCAATGAATTCTGAAACAGTGCATCTTCAAAGGTGTTTTCTCAACTAGCAAAATGTACTGAATGATTAATTAATGTGTTCTTTGACTAGAAGGATGAACTATGGCAAGTCACATTTTGTGCACCAATTTCTTAAAAGGCCATGTTGAGTAAGGACATATTTTTTGACCAAATACACTTAGATAAAGATACCACTATTACTTGAATTGATACTGAATATGAAATTTTCAGGAACTCCAACCACCAGCCAAAAAAGCCCTCACCCTGGGATATTACTGTTGCACTATGCAAGCTAACCGAAATAAGCTGTTTGCTAAAAGGCTATTCAGAGAAGCCCATTGTCAGTACTTAATAGCTGATACGGACCATTGAGTAGGCAAAGCATCTATGTTCTGCAGCGTGAAAACTGCTTACCTGGGACAGATCTATTAGGCTGCGCAGCTTCATTGATAGGAACAGAATTATAGACATGACAGTACCACTGAGGATATTAGATCATAAGGGAATGAGACTAAAAGATTACTGTAGTAACTGATAGACTGCTAAGGCCTGGAAAGCCTATTATTTTTTCCCATTTCTGATTTGTTAGCATTGCCATTCCACTGCTAATTACCTAATTATAGGAGCTGTGTGATATTAACAGCACATCTACTTCTTGTGGAGAGCTGAGAAGACTGAAGATTAAGAACACGTGGTCTCCTGTCAGACATGTCAGACAATCACAAAGCAACATTCGCAAAAAGAAATAACATGCTTTTCGTTAAAAAGTCCCTAAATTCTCCAAGAACATAAAGTTCATAATCCACTGACAAACACCTGGGAGTTAACCCCAGCCTCAGACCACCAAGCAAAGGCCACACATAGGGAAGCATAAAGTTTACAATCCCAGTTTAAGAAGATGAGAGGAGGTGACACTTCACAGGGAAACAGACAATTTGCTTTCATTTTAGGTATTGCTTACCATGATTCACATCGTCAGCACACAATAGAAAGCTTTTACCTAGCAACTTGCAAACAGGTTAGGAAAGTCTTAGGGTGTATACAGTGTTCTCTGTTGGCAGTAGGGGCCAAAAACCCTGAAAGTAAGATTATTTCAGAGATGTAAAACAGCAGCAGAACTTAGTATACTGCTTGGAATTTAAACACAGCATTTATTAACTGGAGAGATATGTAAGACAATTCCATGCAGAGGAAGCATGAAAAGCTTTCTGGCTTGAACATCTTCTCTCTGACATTGTGAGTGGGTCAAAAAGTGGGACAGCTCTTCTAAAGTAGTGTTCTTTTCTAAAAGAAAAACAACAACAACAACAAAATAAACAACAACAAAAAATCAAGAAAACAAATAAACAAACAACCATGAGTCAGTAGTTTTACAGATACTTTATTCCTTTCCACTTTGTGCCAAGATTCTTGAAATCAGTTCATTCCTCAACCTTGGCCTAATTCACCATATTCTATTAGTGATACTGAGTGGCTTAATTTTTTGATGTTCAATCAGCAGGATCTTAAAAGAACAGATCTTCTTTTGACAGGCAAAGTAGTAATTGAGCATTTCTAGAGAGCAAAGAGTGCAATACAGGTGCCTAAAATTGATGTATGCAACTGTTATAATTGCTTTTGAAAATACTGGCCTTAGTGTTGAGCAAAATAAGCAATCCATCAAGACAGTTGCACACGTTCTTCTAGCCAGACTTAAAAAAATTTCCTTCATTTTATCTCTTCCCTTCTATTCTCAGTTTTTCTTGCCTTGTCAACAACCCTTCCATAACGTATAGTCAACAGTACCCACAACGTTATTCAAACGAACAAAATCAGAGTACTTGGACAGCTATTGATCCCATCTTTATAATTTTTAGACTGTGCTCAAGAACCGAGAAATGGGTTTTCCTTTGATTGTTCCATGGCCAATAAGCACGCTTCACAGGCTAAAGGACTGATGCAGGTCATCATAAAACATTGCCTTGAATTTCTTAAATAGTGTGAAATTTTTCATTGTGTTATCACAAAGTCATTCATTTGAGCACATATCCATTTGAATAAATAGTCCATTCATACCTGAGAACTATACTTTCAGTTTTATACAGACTCAGAGGTATACATTCTGCTTTTACTTCTGTCAACTTAGAACTTTAAACAAAATCCTTCCAATAGATTCAGTTTAATGATGTTCATCATTACTATCAGTAACAAGTTCAGATTCTGGAATGCTGACAAAGTTTTAGCTCTTCATTGTGCCCCCTAATATTTTGAAATATATTACAGCAACTGATCCTTCACAGCAAATGTCGCCAAGCACAGCCGCTACAAGCTGCGTGAAAAATCTGAACTTATCAATTTAGCCATGCTGAAGAATGTTGTCACAGCAATTTTTCACAATACCTTAGGAACACAGCATTTCTCAGACAATATTCAAATTTACCACAGACTGTTAGTCCTTAAAGTATGAGGACCTCCAAATTAAAAGACAACCAAGTTGGAGCATACCGGTGTCTCAAAAGGTCCAGCTGCAGGTGACCTTAAAACGCTCCAAAACGTTTTGTTAAAGCAGGAAAGACTAGATTTTTCATAGTATTAGCCTGCACTCTGTAGGGTAGAGAGGATTTAACCTAATGGCATATTCAACCACTGAGCAGAGTAACTGCAAATTTACTTCCAAACTCATTGTTTTGAGCACTATAGGAGTTATAGTTTCTTCTAAATTCTGCAATATCCACCATAACAGAAGAAAATATTAAATCAAACCAACCAGTTAATTTGTCTCGGGAGCGAAAGACCTTGTTCAAAGTTACAAACCCCAAAATTTGTTCATTCAAGCCGAGGTCTTCACAGGATAGTTTTACTAACTGCGCCATCTACTGACAGAATCTTATAACTTTTAGCAATCGATTTGCCCTCCATAACAGATTTTGATACTTCAGCGGTTCTCGGTCATCAAACAACCCTTGGAAGATCATAGGCAATTCCTGTGTAGTTCATCAAAAGCAATAAGAAAAGAAAATCTATTTTCAGGCTTAAATCACTAATTAGTGTGCCTTCACCTCAACTGGAAAAGGGTACCTAAATCAAAGAAAACTGAAATCACTTAGTTCAGCTATTAAAACAGTAGTGCTTCCCACCTCTAACCCTGTCCCCCTAAATAAATAAATAAATGAATGAATACATAAATAAATGAAAAGATGGTACATGGTTACTGGGGTAGCCAAGCAGAATACTATCATTTCTATTTTTACTTTTTCTTCTATTTGAAGCTTAAAACTCATATTCTTGTCAAAGCATGCAAAATAAAAACAAGAAAATAAGTCATCTGTGTACCATCTAGCTGATAAACATCAACCAGTATATATATGACATCGGTAACACCAGTGACTAACTACTGGAACATCACAGCAGTAATAGATCACTGGTAGGCCTTCCTCGAATAAAATATTACATATTTCCCAATACTTTGCAAATTTTACAGGAAAATAGTTTCATAATGCAGACTGTCTTAACCTGTATAGCAACAAGAACAGCAAAAAATATACAGTTCATCTTCAGAAAAAAAGTCACTGAAAGTCACAGTAAATTTCTTCTTTCATCTTTATTAGGTTATTTCCATCCACTGCTGTTCTTGACTATATTTTACCAGGCCCAAAGTTTTCCCTACTCTTGCCTATGTTGTCCCTGACATTGTTCATGGGACAGAAAGAAACCAAAGCACTAGACCAGTTCTCAGGCTGGTTCTCTGACACATCATGAGATTTCATTATTTCTAATTGGAAGGGATCTTAGTCTAAAAGCGACACCTTCAGAAACCTAAGTTGAAGCTTCTCAAAATAAAGAAACTTAGTGTAGAGTCTAAGATACATTATTAGAAAGCAATCATGAATCTCTTGCTTATATCTAAGAGTTTGTTTTTCAGCTTCAAGAGAGCAAAAGACATATTTCAACTGGATAGTGTTATGAGAACCATTACATTTTTTGGTAGTAGAAAAAACTAAAAGACTTTTGATTCCGTGACACAAATGGTCATTCAAGACCTTTAGTAGTCTTCACTAACTCTCAAAATAGAAGCACCTTTGGGCAGTAAAAATTAAGACAAAATGGCTCTTTCATGTGCACAAAGACACTTTCCTATTCTAAAGTGAGGGACCTAGAAACACTTCTGAGTTTCCAGTAGAGATCCATGCTGTGTAATAAGACCTCGAGAGGGTTCACTGCTTCCCTCACCTTTCAGCTTCGTTTTCCTTATGACAAGAAGCAGGAATAAGAGGTATCTTATTCTCTGGCCAAGCCCTTGATCTGGAGTAGTCTGGGTCAGAGACCACAGAGCACACCACAAGGGCATTGTGCAGTTGCATTGTAGCACAAAGATGTGCAGGGAGAAGAGAGGAAAATAGAATCAAGACACCCACAAAGATCACCCAGCTGTTTGCCGACACAAGGGATGCTGGTTTCTGAGGGTTAGCATGCTGCATCACATCTTTGCTAGGTACCTAGAGGAAGCTCTGTGAATACTCTCCTCTCTCTCCCACAAAGCATCCATACCAGCAGTTGATCACAGGGACCATACCCTTGCTCATGTGAAAGGCCCAAAACGTAACTATCATATGCAAATGAAAAGAGAAGCTAGTCCAGGCCATCAATAAGAACTCAAATTAAAAAATGGTTGCGTCTTCCCTCGATGTTTTGGCCACTGGTCTAAGCAAAATACGAGTTTAGATAAATCACTGGCTCTATTCACAGAGGCAACGTCCATGTTCCTCAAGATCTACATTACAAATGGACTGTTTTTACCTCAGAACAAGGGGCTAAATAGTCTTCCTACATGCACCAATTGCCACTAAATTACCATGAGATCTACTCTAACCCACACAAGAATCTATTTGTATCCTCACTGCAGTTTTGGCAGTAAATCAATTACTTTGACAACCCTCACAACTGTAAGAATATGTATAAACCTTGATCCAAAGATGAAATACTGCTTTCATTAGCTTAAAATAGCACTAGATAAGCAAACCTGCCAGCCATATTAGAACACTTTGCTGTTCTATTATGTTCTAGGGGAATCATCTCCTCCCTTTTATTTCTATTTTTCTGGTAGCTTGCAGCAATATGCCAGGGAATATAGAAAGCCCAAACCCTGCAATGGACTTCTGGTGTCAGCCATGCTACCTATTCATTCCAAATGGCTTTTATTCAAATTTAACAGCTTGAAAACGTTCACTTGTCCATTTGTTAGGTGAAGGTGAAGTGATGATCTTTTGTTCTGAACAGTTTTAAAAAGCAGATAATTGCAGACAGATGATCGTGGCTATAGCCTGTAGCCTACCACCAAGCCTGAGGAACATCCTGCTGACCTATAAAGAGACAGAAATCAGTGTCAGAAAAATGTTTATGAATTTAAAAGGCTTCAGGGGAGCAGGAAAGGACACACTGTATACCTCTCCATTTCGACTATTAGAGATTATTTCTGATGCTTCTTTTTAGTTTGAAAAACTCAGTGACTGAATAAATTGTTTGTGCTAAGTGTCCTTGCACCTCCTATCTGTGCAGCTCAGTAATTTGACCCCCTGCAAAAATTAAGGCTGTCTTAAGCATTCTCAAAATTATACACGACCAACTACACATCCATTGGTTGACTCTAGTTGCCCCAAGAGTGCAGCTCAGAATTTGGCTTTGCAGCTTCTGAGCACTGCCATCTTTTCCAAACTTACCCAAGTTATCCCTACTAGGATCAAAGAGGCTGCTTTGCCATGGTCACAGCCCTGCAGTTCCTACTATCCTGAAAAGGCTCCCCCTGCTGCAAGGAGCAGCAAACCTTCAGAGTAGAGTATAGCTCTTGAATTCTAGAGATTTGGGAACCATTACTTTAAAGGCTGAGGTATGCATCTTTTTCTGTTACCAGCTCTACATGTGCACCACCAACAACTGGTCTTTCTTTTTGCCTGGGTTTTTCAACTTCCTCCCTGACTCTCCAGCCTTTTATATTGACAGAGCTCTTCCTCCCTACAAAGTAGACTTGCTTAGAGCATATCATAGCTAACTGCAAATTGAAAAAATCAGAGGGTCAGCCAGAAGCCAAGGATTACAGAAAGTGGAAATTTTCTCTGTCTGACATATTCAAACATTCAAACAATCTAATTTGGACAGCAGGTGAATACAGTAATGCAAAATGGCATTAAAAAGAGTTCATCTGAGTTCTCATACTGAGAATGTTGTCCAAACACTTCTTGAACTCTTTCAGGCTTGGTGCTGTGACCACTTCCCTGGGGAGTGGGAGCCTGTTCACCCTNCATCTTGAATATGGTAAAGAAGTTAATTACTGAGATTGCAGTAAGACTACTAAACACCACCTAGCAAACAGTTTGCAGAAAGTAAATTATCAAAGATTATTTAAGAATAAAAGATAAATGGAATGAAAGAGGGACAGGGAGAAAAGAAGTAAAAAAAAATTTGTGGAAATTCCTGTGATGCAGGAGTATTTCACAGAATATGCTGAGTTAGAATGGACCCACAAGGATCATTGATTCCAACCCTTAGCGCTGCATAGGACCATTCCCAAGAGCCACACCACATGCCTGAGAATGTTGTCCAAACACTTCTTGAACTCTTTCAGGCTTGGTGCTGTGACCACTTCCTTGGGGAGTGGGAGCCTGTTCACCCTCTGTGTGAAGAACTTTTTTCTAATATCCAACCTAAATCTCCCCTGACACAAATCTCTCAGGCCATTCCCTTGGCTCCTGTCACTGGTCACCACAGAGAAGAGATCAGTGCTTGCCCCTCTTCTTCCCCTCACTGTTAAGATAAAACATCATTTTCACAATGCTATTATGCCACAGAGTAGGAAAGATTTCACTAGAAATTCATAGGCTTGACTTGCTAAGCTTGAGCAGGCAGAAAGAACTTTTATCTCCATTGTCCCTGACACAATATTGCTACACAAGATAACTTTTTTAATTAGTTCCACATGCAACTCCGTACACATTTGAAAATTAGGAATATAGGGAATGTATTTTTCCCTAAAGTCTTGAAAGAAGAAAACATAATTTTTTAAAGTTCATCTCCAAGTACAAGAGACATTAACATCTGCATGTTCTCATATAACTTCCACTGGTCTCAGCAAGCAGACACTCAATCTTCTTCCTCATAAAAATCAAAAAATAAGAAAAATTATCAAAAAGGCAAAACAGTAAGTCTAGCTAGACTTAAGTTACACTAAAGCATTAGCAGCCACTCATTATTCTCTATAGACGTTTAGATTATTACAGCATAATGTCTCTGCCAATATCTCTGGCATTATGGTTTCATTAGAATACAACATCCATCCTGGATCTGTTCCTATTCCCTCTCTGCCTAAAAGGGCTAAGAAAGCTCTCATTGTCTCAGCAACACAGACTGAACAAAGGTGTAAGGGCATAGGGGGCTCCCCCACAAGGGAAGCCAGGCTGTGGCCACAGCCCAGGCAGGGCACTGCCCCAACCAAACCAGGGACACCCCTGGGAACTTGAGCAGTGCCAGGGTGGTGACAGTGCCAGGGCTGGGGACCATCACACAAGGTGAGGTAGGGTCAGGTCCAAGGTCAGCCTGGGATGCCCAGGCAGCAAGCCAGGAACTGCTGGAGACAGGGCTGCCTGTCTAACCTGAGCTCTCACCAGGGCTCCTTGCCATGGATGGAGGTCCCAGAGGAGGCTGGTCCAGGCAATGCAGGCTCTCAACCAGTTAAGGCTTCCAGTTCTCTCTGGGCCATGACCACAGGCAGTCATTACATTGACATGATGCCATAACAGCACCCCCTTTGCCTTTCTCAGTACAAGTGCCCCAGTTAACTCTCTTTCTTTACTCTGAGAGATACATGATAGCTATTATTTACTCCAAAGTGTTTTCCATTTCCCTCCAAGACAGAAATACCCCTCTGCAAAGCCACAGGCCAAGCCACATGCAGGACTCTCTTTTCTCCCTTAGCTTTAGTCATTGCCTTATCTCTGATCAAAATATTCAAGCCATAACAATAAGTGGTGGTCCTTTTGGATTAGTCATGGGTTTCTTCTTTATCCTGAGATCTTTAATAACACCTGCTCTGGCCAAGCTGCAAAACTGTAGGACTGCAGCCAGACAGCTATTTTAGCTGGGACAGATGCCCCCCCATATTCCAGAAAGAAACAAAACTGCTTTGACCCTAGCCAACTTCAAGTAGAGTGATGCAATCTCCATTCTACAGTATGGGAAAAGCACAATGAAGGTATGGTTTTTCCTTAGAATTTATATATTTATACATATTTAGAGGCAGAAATAATGTATGCTCTGGAACAACTAACACCAAATTGTATTTAAATAATGATATATATCAAATTCAGAAACTCAAAGGATAAATAAGAGACACTTGGAAAGGAAACACATCTTCCAATGGACTAGTTAAAAATACTTTTACATCAGGTTGGTTCCAAACACAGTCTTCAGTGGACCTGCAACTCATGGCCAAACTACTAAAACCTCCCCCAGTGGCACATACAGAAGGAAGAGGGGCCAATAATACAAAAAAAATGGAAGCTTGCAAGAGCAAGGATTTGCAGCAGGAAGAGACTTCCCCAAAGCCTGAGGTGCCCCTAAAGAACCAGGTTGCTGCTCTGCAGACTGGAAAGGAACAGGAAAGACCCATCACATCAGGAGAGATGCTGGAGCTGAGTAAGGCAGCCACATCTTCTTCCTGTGTAACTCTACCGTGCAGGTGGTGAAGCACTGG
Organism: Cephalopterus ornatus; assembly: GCA_013396775.1. Lineage (NCBI taxonomy): Eukaryota > Metazoa > Chordata > Aves > Passeriformes > Cotingidae > Cephalopterus > Cephalopterus ornatus. The sequence continues at coordinate 271,819 of VZRE01006291.1, read as the reverse complement.
AACAGGTTGCCCGGAGAAGCTGTGGAGGCCCCACCCCTGGAAGTGCTCAATGCCAGCTTGGATGGGGCTCTGAGCAATCTGGTCTAGTGGAAGGTGTCCCTGCCCATGGCAGGGGGATTGGAACTGGATGATCTTTAAGGTCCTTTCCAACCCAAACCATTCTATGGTTCTATGAAGGATGAAAATAAACATTAGCAGCTGCCTTCTTCACTTGCCAGTTCATCAAAACAAGGCAAGGTTCCAACTGGAAAGAATTGCACAGATATATTATAGAGCTCTAAAGACAGCAGAAGCAGCTTAACTTTAGATATTTACTGAACTGTAGGGTCTACTTCACGATATAGAAGCTTGTTAACAAAATAAAATCCTTTGTAGTTATTTGAGGGAGTACATAAATTTTGAAAACTCCCTCCTTGGCTCTCCTTCCTCTCCCTACTTAAGTAATCAACAGAAGTTAACTTAAACAAGGCATACCTAGTTGGGAGGCTGGGGTGGTGGTGTAGAATTCTACTAGATTGTAATTTGCATTTAGCTCTAATTTTCTTTGAACACATATTTATATATTCATATGCGTGTATTATATATGTGCAATGATCCAGTTTTTGTGAGCACTTTAGAGAGGACTCAATGATTTTTAGTACCACTCAGAGAGATCCTGGCACCCAGCTAGGGTTTCTAAACAAGTGGATGGTATAATTATAAAACCACTACTTCTATACAGGAGGTTTTCGAAGTTAGCGATCTCATTTAACATTGTTTCTATCACATTCACAGCTGTCCATATATTTCTACCATCCTTTCCAGTTATGTAAACATACTAGCAAAAAAGCACTTTCCAGTGGGACTATTATAGTAACACTTTCTTCAATTTTCAGTTTGTACAGAAATTTCAAACAGCCATAGCTGATACATGTTTTCAGTGATAACCAGCAAAAAGCCTTGAGCTCAAAAAACTCTGAAGGAAAAAATCTCCTGTGCTCTGTTAAGTGATTTTGCAGCAGAAATGGAATTACTCAAATGAAGTGCAAGCTTTGCCACTTCTAACATGCAGTCTTATGTCCTCATCCTCCCATCTCTAAGCCTGTTTGCTCTCTGCCATCTTAGCCTGTTTTAAATCCAGAGGAATAAAGCAGTAACTCACTTCTGTTATGATCCACAAATGTTGTAGTACAAGTGATCCATATCCAGCCTGTAAAACCAGACTGGAACAGCAGTTAACAGCAATTCTAAGACTCTCAAAAATTCACATTGCAGGCTGAGAAGCTGATTTAGCACAGCGGTTTTCTTTAAGGTTTAAGTATTCTGCCTGCAGGAAGAATACCTGCAGACAGAATACCCAGATTGTCCTGTCTGGGTATCTCAGCAGCTTAAAGTATCCTGAATGTGCGTCTGCTCACGGAAGCTAAAAAAATAATTCTGGGTACTTTCTACCACTTGTGCACCTCTAGTCAAGTGTCAAGCCTTTGTAAGCAGTTCTAAAAGCAGATACAGCTCTGAGAGGGAGATGACCTACTAATCAGCATCCATCATGGATGACAGTAGAAATTGCTACCATTAGCAGCCAGTACAGTGGTCAGCATGTTCTCAGAGTGTCCCCAGAACATTCATGCCAGGGCCCAATACAGAACTGCAGAGGTCTATTGCAGGAGCTCTGATTGTATATTATGTTTTGGAGCAATACTATTTTCATGTAGATACCTCTTCATATCATTCCAGAGAAAGGAAAAAGAACAGGATGTGGCAATGGATGCACAAACTCTTCCACAGCAAGAGAAAAAGCAGATAGTGAGCAGCTTTCCTGATAACAGCTGTCCTGACAACAGTAAACCTGCTTTAGTAAGGCTCACACAGTACTTGCAGTCTGGTCACTATGCCACAGGTGGCTGTCCTCTCCTAGCTAATCCTGGGACACTATACATCAGCAAAACAAATTTTCCTGAGATTTAGGAAGATGTATGGTAGCAAAGCAAACATAGGACATACGGCAGTAACTAAACCTGGTGAGAAATAATCCATTCATCTTCACTCATTGAATCATTAATTCAGATATCTTCGCCCAAGGGACAGGAGTAGAGTATAAGCAACACACAAAGCTCTTTTCTGCTAAAAGTTGTCAAATTTCAAATAATATATTTAAAAACCAATGATCTTAGGATAATACAGATAATTGGATTAACTGTTAGAGATCTGAATGTTTCAGAAGCTATTACAAAAACAAAAGACTCTTCTACTAATAAGCTTTCAATAAGCTTTGAAACAAGTCCCAAAATCATTAATACTCGGAAAGTTTACCTATGCTCAATTATTTCTATTCAACTACTCAGAATTCAGAGGCCACATCAAGGAAAAAAATTCTCCTTCAGCAAAACTCCATGCATGATTTTGATCTGCAGTCCATGCTATACTTGTTTGAATTTCTGGGTAACAAGTACAGCAGCTTAGGTTATTCAATACAGCAAGTTCTTCAAGTGAGAGTGATTGTCAGTGAAGTTTTTCAGTAAAAAAAATCTATGAGTTCCTTGAAAAACAAATGCAGATAGACATTAATGCCTCCCTCTAAGAAAGCACTGGTGTTTTGCACTCAAAGAAAAATGTCTGCACTGGGAAAGATTAATTTTATATACTTTGCAGTGCCTTCTGCAGGTATTGTAGATTTGAAACATTGATACCCTGTTGGAAGCAATTTGACAAATCATGAGAAGGCAAAAAACAAGCCATAAACCAAGCACTGTAATCTGTTGATAAAATGGATAATAGCTTCTCTGCTGGATATTAATAAACTTAGCAGCACATTAGTAGATCATCTTTTATCCAAAGGATCTTCAGTCAGCTGCAGGCAAACTGTAACCCACACTTCTGCATCAAACTATATGCACAAATCACGTATCCTACACCATGTGCATACGTGCACACAGCCCCTTTCATTAAATTACAACTGCTGTAACAGTCGCCAGTATAGCAACTGCTTAATGGCATACTCTTTTCTTGCATATCGAATCCACAGCCTTTCTTCAACAGCTGCCAGATTCACCCCACGTTCACTCAGCAGGATGAGAACCTCGCTGTTTAAATGGCTTAGAGTGAGTCAGAAAATAATCTGTCCAGTTACAGTTCTGCTCCAAATATAGCACCAGGCTCATTCCCAAACATTTCAGCAAGAGATGAGCCAGGTGTCTTCCAAGTCTTATCTGCATCAAAAAGCCATGCTAATTGGAATTTACCATATTCATTTCATTTCATTCCAGCTGCAGGGAGATACAGACCAACCAAGGAGGGACAATTCCACAGAGCACCATTCTCTCTGACTTCAGGAGGGCCTTGGTATCTTAATATACATGGATGACTATGTGAGTCAGTAAAATAAGGCACGTGCTTACTATATTATTTCAGCTGTAAAGGTCTAATTTAATCTTACCTCTCTAGAACATGGCTATATTCAAGTCGTCTCAGTTCTTTCCACTAAATTAGATACAGTCCCTTTCTTTCCACATGTAAGTATCACAAATGTAGCATTTTAACACTTGAAAAATCTCCCACATAACTTTGAACAAATCAGATAAGGTCAAGTGTCAGAGCACTTAATTTTTACTGCTAAATGATTTAATTCAGTATTTAAAAGCTTGTGAGTATATTTAGATATTTGGGCAAGAAAATAACAAATTACATTAAGGAAGTCGGTGAAGACAACATTGAAAAAAAGAAAGTTCAAAACCAGAATACTACAAGTCAGGATTAATGGCTGAAATCATCTACTATACACTCCCCTGAAGCAACTCTACATCAAGACACCAAGAGGTGTGATTGCATACTATGGGGAAGAAAAAGATTTGCAAGCTTTCTGTTTTCTGTAATAGAAATAAACATATCAAAAACACTTTTCAAGTGTAGAACCTAATCAAAAATCTGTTGTCAGACCTGTGCTCTCTGAGCAGTCTGAATAAACCAAATGTAGGAACCAAAAACTTCTCCTGAACTCACTTTATTTCAGTTATGTTGTTCTCCTTCTTTCATGACAGTCTAACACCAAAGAAAATATTTAAGTCTTTCAAAACAAATCTTAATAAAGGACTAGCTGACAAAAATAAAACCTTCACTGCTGTAAATCAATATATAAAACTTATTGAAATCCAAGCTCAAGGTGTACAGAAGTCTCAATTTTTGCACCTCAATTTTTTGAAACTACACAAAAGTAGGTAAGGCATAAACTTAGGCACAAAAGCAGATAGTTTCACATTCAAATAAGCAAACCCTCTATAATTTATTGAGATCAGATACAAGGCAACAAAAAAAGTCTATTTCTGAGCTTTAAAACAACAATCAAACATACTGTTGAAATACAAATAAGAGGCTCTTTCCTAAACAGCTAAATATCTTTATTAAGTGCCAGAAAAAAAAGAGGGTAATGCTAAGCAAGTCACTTAACTATGCACATACTCATGAGTAGGGGCTGGGTGATGCAACATATGACAGCATGCCCCACTCTGTGCAGCAGGTCAACAATGGGAAAATAACCCTCTTCCTTACTCTGTCGTCATCATGACAGATGCAACCAACACTCGGGAAACCCCAAGGTCAAAGACAGTGCACTACCTAACTGTGCTTTAAAGTAAATTTCATATTCTCCCAATGTCCTCCAGACAATTCATCCACATGGCTGATGTGAAGCATACCTCCCTTGCCTGACAGGAAATAAAGTGCACTTGTATTCAGTACGTATGTCAGGTAGCATCGCAGGTATTCCTGGCAATAAAGGTGGTGGCATGCCAGCTCCGATAGAAAAGCAGTTTCTTGTAGTTCTTGCAACTGAGACACAATAAAACAAATTTCCCCAACCAAATCCATAAAAGCCAGCCCTCCCAACCTTTCTATCTTTTTTCTTTTAAATCACGAGATCCACATTCAGAAAATAACCTAATTTTTGAGTCAATGTTTTGAAGGTAAGTTCAAGGTAAGGTAGTGCAGTGTATCTTGGTCTGGTGCAAGACTGAAAGCAATGCAGCATTTAAGTGTTTTTAGGAATTTAGCACTGCTCAGGGTAGCATTTCACTTTAGCACCTACTGATGATTTTGAAATACTGGTAAGATGGCATGATCCAGATCACCACTCAAGATATGGACCCTGAAATTGCCAGATTTGTCCAAAATGGTATGACATCTCCTTCTTTAAGCTGATTTCAAGCTAATTCTGTATCCAAAGAGCGATAGGTGTACTATTCCCTTGTATAAAGCCTAGTGGATGATTTTTGCCCATTGAACCTGGTCATTTTGCTACACCACATGCTGACCTCCACCAGAATGCTGGCACTAGAAATCAGAATTTTTATAGCGAAAGCATTAGCATGGCTTTCAACAGCTCTTCATGGGCCTTCCAGTTTTCTGTTTTCAACATCCTTCAAACAGCAGAGGTAGTGAGGAAAGAATCATTTAATAAGAAATCTCTCTCAGAGAAAGAAGCTGGATAAACCTCAGTCTCCAAGGCCAGCATTGTAGCCGCTGAGGCATCCTTCCTCTCTGTGCTCCCTTCTGCTGAAAACTCTTGGCCTACAACAAAGTCTGTCACTGGCAGTTAATTTACTTTTCTTAGATTATGCTATATCAAAGTATTATCTTCACACAAAGGAAAACACCATGAAACAACTCATTTAAAAAAAAAAAAATTATTTGCTTCTGCACTTCTCACTCAGAAGCTCTGTTTGCCTCACTGGGAGAGTGCCATAGGGGAATGCCACGTTTTAATACCAAAGCCAATGCTGAATGTCACTTACTCCCTTGGCAATGACATCTGCAAATACAAAAAAGGCCAAGTGTGTGTTGACATTTTATGTCCTATTCACACATTTATACACCTCATTTGCTGAACTCACTGTTTGTCTTCATTCAAAATGAGACTGAAAAGTACTTGTTTCATTTAAGGAAACTGGAATTAAAACAGAAATAAGTGCAGCTGACTCAAGAAAAATGAAAAAGATAGAAAAAGAGCTTATTCTCAAAATTTCAATATTATTTGACTGCTTTTAAACTTCTTGGCTTATGATTTTCCCATAAGGCTAAGCCAAAACTCATATCAACATCCCTGTCAACTCACATATTTTATGGAAACAAATAGTTATTTAATAACACACTAACTACATTTCTTATGAAAACTCATAAAAAGCCATTTGGTCTCATGGTAATCCTTAAAGTTAGGTTTTGCCCTATACTGGCATTGGAGAGATTTTGTAAATTCACATGAGTGGTGAAATCCTGGCCTAGCCCACGACAAACTGAAGTTCAAAGAGTGTCTCTCTGCCAGAGGCAGAAAGACCTCCACTAAAAACCTTTGACTGAAGCTGAGCAAGAGCTTGAGCCTGTGTATCTCAAGTCCCAACAACCAATCACCAAATTTCTGTTTCCGTCTCTACTTACCGAAATCTCTACTCTTCATGTCTTCCCAATATTACCTATTAATTCTACTCAGATCAAGCCTAACTTGAAGATCTCAGGTGTAAATATAGCATCTTCTACCTCACAGGTGGTTATAAATAAAATGCTACCATTTTCTCAGTGAAAGGAGCAGAGTTAAAGGAGAAGAGCAATAGTCACTAGTTGCAACATTGCAAATTACTGCTAGACATAAAAGGGAATAAAGGTTCACAGTGAGCATGGATAAGCAGAGGAACAGATTGCTCTGAGAGGTCTGAGGATTTACATTCTTTCAGCTATTTAAAATTCAGAAGGACAAGGCCATAAGTACCCTGACCTAACTCTGAAGCTAGTTCAGCCCTTGTTTCAAGGAGGGCTAGATAATCTTCACTGGCTTCTTACAACATTATCTTTCTATAATTCCAAATTTCCAGTCTTTATTTTTAAATATGGTTGCCCAATATTATTCTCTAGATAAATCTAGACAAGTTATTCTTTTGTGTTGACAAGTGCTAAGAATGATTCTACATAGGTCAAGAATCCAGCAGGCATGAAGAAAATCAAGGTAATTCTCATCCAAGGACTCACATTCTGGTGTGCTCATGAACTAGAGCAATGACAGTAGAGACACCTGTCACACAAACAGGTGGAAGAAACAGAGCGGTCTTATGCCAGGCAAAAAACCTTTGTGTAACAATTGTTGGAAAACACATCCAGCCATTGTAGCTGTGGCTTTGCAGCCGAATTAAAAAGGATTATTTTATTTGAATTCCGATCCGTTACCTATAGCCAGATTGTCTCCTCCAATGTCAGCCACACATCAGTAGCACATGTTCCAACCATGAGCTATCACAGAATACAAAGAACAGCCTACACCCATCTGTTCAACCATTCTATAGGTTTCAGTTAACTGCACCTACCAAACTGTTTTATCAAAGAAGTTCAACTTCCCCAGTGCCCCTATCGTGTGATAGAACTTCAAACAATAACTTTTGTGAAAGCCAATTAGAGAGTGAGATCATTCCTGTTTTGGTAAAATAAGAATTTAATTATTTCAAGAGCCAAGCAAATGGAGGACATAGAAGAACTTACAGAAATTGCCTTTTGCAGCAAAGATCTTCCATACCTTTCAAATTCAGTCTATTTGTTCTACCCTACTCTATTTAATATTTACCATACTAAATAATTCATATCCCCAAAGACTATCGTCTGATTTCTTCAAACAAAAGACATCCTTTTCATTAATTAAAAACGAAGAAACCAAACTAAACTTATTGTCTGACACTAGGCAGAGGTACCATATCTTAAAAATAGCTATCAGGATACTATGTCATCATCTAATTAGAGCAATATTCAGGCAAGTAGAAACTGTGCCCAGAGGGAATAACAAAATTGCCAGAAAAGCTCAGTTATCTAAGTTAGTAGAAATATATATATTAATGGATTTAGTCATCAGGATTAAACGTTAATCCAATGTTTCTGTGGAGTATTAAAAAAAAACCCAAAACTCGAGTTTGCATTTCCATCCAGCTAACATTTTTCCTATTTAACATAATATTGATTCACACTTCCTCTTCACTCCTATGAATAAAAACACATTTACTGATAGAAATTTATTTATAAATACGTATCACTCTATTCCTGCCCGCTGGGCCAATTTACTTCTTGTGAAAATCTACACACTCCAAAGTATTTCTTATCTCATTGGGAGAAAATGCACACCTAGCATTCACAGCAACTCCTCTTCTCCCACAAGAATCCTTGTGATTGCTTCACAGATTTCTTCCGGTCCTTCAACTGATTAAGGAAATTTTCTGACAGCACTCTACTGGGAGAAAAAAAGACTTAGCAGTTCTTTGTAAAAGGAAATATCATTTTTGAAAAAGTAATGAACAAGCAGGTGAACAGTTCTTTAGCCTCAAGGATAAGTGATCATTAAAAAGAGTCAGTCTTGGAGTTCCAGTCCATGTTCTTAAGATGTTATTTTTACCCTACTCCCTGGCCCTTGTTGCATATTGAATGGCTGACCAAAAATCAGGTGTCATTTATCTTTCTCCATGCCTGTACTCACAGCAACATGCAGAAGGCCCAAATGAAGAAGAAACAATTAGGCAATAATTCATCATTTACTCACTTACAGAGGGGAAGACTGGTGTTTAACTCCCTCTGCAATTTTTTGATAAGAAGCAGGCCTTCTCCTGTGGGAGACAAACAAAGAATGGTATTACAAACTATTTTTCCAACCATTTTTGGCATACCAACTCAAATCTTTCCTCATGCAACAGGTATAATATGAGACTGACCTTTTCTTGAAATAAGCTGCTACACACAAGATACACTGTTGAACTCCCAGAAGAACCAGAGGCAAGTAAAGTCTTCAGCTTAGGGCAGATCCTACCATCAAGAGTTACAAAACAAAGGCAAACTTCCTAGGAGGAACCTGAGTTCAAGTCAGAGAAAGTCAAAATGCAGAGAAAAGCAACAGGCTCAGAATTTTTTATGTTCAATACTTGAGGGGAGGTAAAGATTGTCTTATTCCTACTTAAGCATCAAAAAGCTGCATAATTTGGATGCCCAATCCCTTTTTCATACATAGCTGCAGAACCAGTGATATTATAGACCAGCCTGACCATTTTGTAATAGGCAAAGACTTCCCAAGAGAAAGTTCATTGGAGAAAGACAGACACTGCTCATCCAGTCAGGATTAAGAGAATTCATCAATCAAGTTTGTTATTTCTCAACAGATAGGGGGAAAAAAATTTCACATCTGCATAATTGCTCATTTGTAATAAGGCCGTGTTCTGCAACTCGTACATGTTTTGAACACTTTCTCGCAGCTGTAGCCTTGTCAGAATCAAACATGACCTTCTAAATTTTCTCTAACTCTTCTAACATTATTCAGAAACAACTCCACTTAAATCAGCAGAGCTGCTTGCAGACCAATGTGCTGCTGTTCTGAATAAAACAAGCAGGTCTTTGCATGCATAATTGTTTAGTACCTCTTATTTTAGAATGAAAATAGGATAGAGGGTCATATATGAATTATTCCTCCTAACAGGAAAAACAATGTCGTGATTCAAAAATTTCAATTCAGTTTAAAAGAAAACACCAAAATAAAAATACAGGTTTTTTTAATTTCTAAGAGCACTATGATTTCAAGGAATGTAAAATTGCTCTGCATTTATCCTCTGCATGTAAAAAGATGCAGAACTGATGGATTGAGTAACAAAAACTTTGAGTCACTGACCTCAAGCAAGCAATCTATAAAATCTTATGGGCTCTTTAAAATAATGAATTAGTTAGAAGGTGTCCTCTTCCCTCCACCCCTTTGCATTGCAAATTGAGTGGTGTAACACAGAGTTTGATCTCATAAATAACAAGTCAACAATCCTAAAGAATGACTGGCCAGAAGACAACTCAAACCTCTCATTCAGCTTACAGTTAACAAAGTCACACAACTCTATCTTCCAGGCAGAAGAGGAGTCCCACACTTACCAAAATGGAGAGAGGGAGGAGAGAGGGAAGAAATTTAGAAGTGCATCTGCAGATCTTGCAAAAGCATTTGCAATACAAGGATTTACTGATGATTCACATTCTACCAAAGCTCATCCTCTCACATATTCAGTCAGTTGAGAAATTGAATGAAAACTGAGAAACTTGCTGGACAACAAAAAAAAAATACACTGTTTGAATAAGGAATAAATTGCTATAAAAATGGTTAATAAGGGCTCAGATTTTAATGGAACATTGAAGTTAGTCTGCTAAGTTAGTAGACCTTATATAAGCAAAATTGAAAGTTCAGATGAAACACAAGTAACAAGTTCTCCTATGTAAAGCAGGTACAACACAACCTAGGTGCAACATCAATGAGTGTTGCCAAGGGAGCACTCACAAGCCTGTAAATTGTTTATAATCACTGCTAAATTAGTTTGTCAGAATTTTCAAATTATTTTGCCTATACACATATGCCTCCCCCAAATTCACTGAAGCAGCGCAGCTTCTGCAGGCTGAGCAGCCGAGAATCAGAGGAAGAGAACAATGACCTGAAGGTTTTCTTATTTTGTTTCCAAATGACATATCGAGCGTGTGAAGAGGGAATAAATATATCAATATCCTGAAGAGCAATAAAAAGAACTAGTCTGTCAATCTGACTAAAAGCATTCACTTTTATTTTGAACCCTTGCAAAAGACTACAATTTATACACTAAGAAACTGATGAATATTACCATGTGTTTGGTTCCTACAAGACGGCACTAAATAAAACTACTGGTTCCAAGTTACAAAGTCACATTTCCTGTGCCAGAAAGTAGCTTGTTTCAGGGACTTAAACACCACTACTATGCCCAGAAAAGCAGAGATATGGGAGACTTCTCCAGTACATACATTCCACCTTTAAAAAAGGCGGAATTGTTTCTACTTCAGCATACAGATATAAAGTATTTTCAGATTCCATTTGTTCCATTCTCTCACCTCCCAGAAATCTCTGCTCAGACACCAACACAAAGCAAGGAACCATCTAGTCAACCAATGTAGCTGTCCTGGTTTTAGCTGGGATATTGTTCATTTTCTTTTTAGTCAGTGCTGTGCTTAGGGTGTAGTATGAAATAATGTTGATAACACACTGTTTTGATTGTTGCTAACTGGTGCTTACCCTATGCCAGTGACTTTTCAGTTTCCCATGCTCTGCCAGCAAGCAGATGCAAGAGAAACTGGGAGGGAGCACAGCCAGGACAGCTCTTCAGAAATAGTCAAGACTTGCAGTTAATTCATCAATTCCTTTACTAATGTGAGATATCACCACTAAACTTCCTGCAATATCATTATAAAGGTATGAAGTATAGTACAGACAACAGCTAACTGGTCTAACATTAGGTAAAATAAATAACAGTAGCAGATTAAATTCTAGTAGTTACCACTACTCCGTATTTTCCCATCTGCTTTTCAACATGTATCTCTTCTTCTAGCTTTCATGAGTTCTATAAACTGCTTCATTTACAAAGCACTGCACCTAAGCTAGCTCTCTTCCCACCCCCAGCACCAGGCAAAAGGGAAAGGAGCACAGTCACTGTTAGCATCTGCCGGTTTTTTCTAGGCTGCTTCAAGCGGAATGGATTAAGAGCAAACACTTGAACAAAGATTTCTCAGCAAGCAATTTGTAGAGAACATAAGTTCAAATGATTGCTTGGTGGATGGAATGGCCATCATAAAACCAAGAAACAAATCTGAAACATCACCCTGTTATGAAATATTTATCCCCTGTTGCACCTCAGTAAAGCTACACATCACTGAAAATGGTCCCCGCTACTAATCATCCTGATTGTTGCACCTCAAAAGCAACTTGTTGATCATCGAAAGATTTCTCGCCACCTGTCAGGCAGACTCCAAAACATCCAGGACAGTAAGACACCAGATTTCTTCCTTTTGTAGAAGGGTTAGGGAATTTCAAAAAGGAGGACTATCAGAAATTTCTCTCTGGACACTTCCCTTTCCCAGATGCTTTTTTCCCAAAAAATTTTTAACTGAAACATTTGACAGAATTTTCTTTTTCACGCAAAGGCTTCAGTTTTGCAGTCATTTACCCCACCAAATCAAATCGAATATAACTTTTTTCATTCTGAAGTCAGCAGTTTGCTTCAATTAAAAATAGTGACTCAAAAATGTTGCAATGCAAAAACATTGATTTAAAATCAAACGGTTTCAAGACGTTTGAAATGCTCTCACTGAAGAATGTCATTCTTCCTAGTTCCATAAATCAATAAGGTCAAAACCAACTGCCCTAGATAGTTGTTATGTCAAATAATAACTAAATGTGTTTTATTTTCACAAGGAGAAAACTGCAGTCATTCTTTTTACCTCTCTGCCAGAAGCAAAAGAAAGAACTTCACAGTTGAATTCTTCGGGAACTCTGCATCCTTTACTACAGAGCAGCAACTCTACAGCTTGTGCCAGTTCTTTTAAACCCAGAGAAAATTCAGCACTGCAGAGGAGAACATATTTAACTAACTGACAGTAGCAGAAATTGAAGGGTATCTGTAAGGCCAGAGAGAACATGCTGAAAGTGCAATTTGCACTTGGCCTGTCCTACATTAATGACTAATTTTACGTCAGCTGCTGTAATTGCTGCTCAGCTCCTCTTATCTTTATCACAGCTAGAGAAGAACAAATTCAGAATTAAATATTTAAATGAAATAATCAAAACCTGCTTTAGATTGCTATTGCATACTCATCAGTTACTAATTTATCTGCACTTTAGTTAGAATATATACCTTGAACTAAACTTACAGCTTTCAATCATTCCATACATACATATATTCTCACAATACAACAACCTTGCACTTTTTAAAATATGTTTATCGTAATAAAAATCCTCTTTGCTTCATTTCTAGAAGCTCAGCTATTATAAGCAAATATCTATCTTAAGTTTCTAAAACTGGAAGAAAAAAACAACCTTGTACTTCAAATCATACCTGTGTTTTACAAAGCCTTCACTGGAAAAAAAATAACTCTAGTCCCAAAGACTGTAGTTTCCTAAAAGTTATCTTCCTCCATTAAAAAAAGGTAACTGGGCTAAGCATATTTTAAAATTCCTTGTGGTATGCCCATTTTGTGGTAATTTGAAACATGCAAGAGTAATTGTTAAAATTGTAGCTCAGTACAGAAATAGTGAGACTCAAACAAGGACAGGCTTAGTATCTCACATCTAATACACCATTTTATTTAACAGATTTTAATACTTCTGTGAAGCAGCAGCAGCCTTCCCCTATTCAAAGGAAGAGCAGCGTCTCTGCAGTAATGTTCCGTGATTTGTCCCCTGGTCTCTCAACACAGTATTAGCAGCTTAATGGCCTTAGGGAAAGTCAAACACACTGATTGAGGGCAAGTCTCTCCCTCCAAATAAACCTTTTTTTAGTATTCAGAGAACTTTCAGAAAAGCACTGGTATATGAGCCAGAAATGTGGTATCTCACAGCTCCTCCAAGTCAGCCAACATGACAGTGCATCACATGGGAGTATTTTTATAGAACCTAAAAAATATTGCAACATCTGAAAAAAGTGCCAGCTTTCAAAAAAATTTATAAAATGTCCATTTATTGGAAGTTTCTGGTCCCTCTTAAGTGACAGGAAAATGTATTACAGGAAAGTTTCTTCCCTTGGTTTGTGGCTAGTGTCGCTCTTCCCTGAACCGTCCATGCCCATCACAGGCATTTAGTAGGGAGCTGCCCCTTTAGCTTCCTGATTAAAAACAAAGTACAAGAGAAGTCCCATGGGAGTAGCCAGACAAATAGAGCACGATGCTAGTTTACATCCACTCTGCCTTTTGGATGAATTTTATTCTCCAACTGTATTGGTAAAACAAAATGTTGCTGCGCAGTCCAGCCCAGCTGCAGAGGGAGTGTCCCTGAAGCATTTACTTGCAAGCAATAAGGCCCCAAGGCATATGTTCTGCCTCCTTGCATATTCAAAAGCATCCTGCTTTGCCAGATAAGAGCCAGTTGGACCAAGTAGCCATGCAGTATACAGCCGGTCAGAAGTGTGACCTTTTTCTCAGAAGGAAATTCGGAGTATCTAAACTGTTCTAAACTTTGTCAGCCAAGTGAAACTTGTGACACCAAGTGCACCGCCCCCTGGCATACAGCTGCGTGCCAAGAACGAGGCCAAGGGCAAGTGTTATGACAGAGCTAAGAAACTGAGAGGAAACAGTGGAAATCACAGAATATTCTGAGTTCGAAGGAACTCACAAGGATCATCGAGTCCAACCTGTAAGTGAATGGCCCATACAGGGATCGAACCTACAACCTCTGTGTTATTAGCACCAGGCCCTAACCAACAGAGCTAATCTCAGGGAAATACCTTTTCAGCCTTTTCCAGCTAAGGATTTAGATTCCATTAAAAAGGAAAAACCAATCAGCCAGTAGTGAAAAACAGAGCTGATTAGCAGTGATATAATTCTGCAATGCAGAGTGTTACTTGCCAATAACATTGAATCAATAGCTGAATGACTCAGTCACAAATCAATACAACTAACTCAGTTGTTCTTACTCATACATAAACATTCCAAATAATTCAAAATATGGCACTAGATTTACTTTGTCAGGGCAGAGTTTGAGAGCAGATGAAGTCAGAGCAGTGCTCAGGCTCTCTGAGCAATATCTGCAAATCTGGAAAGTGTTAGGTAACCTACACCAAAGCCATCAGGCTACTCCCACATAAGAAATACTGCATCTTACCATCCAAACCTGGTTATCTAGAGGTTTTTATAAGACCCATAACTATGAGAGATTTCATTTCCCTCACATCCTTTATCGGGCAAATAGCTATCAGCGTAGAAATTGAAGATCATCTTTGCTCTGTCCAGCTGTGCAGGTAAAAAAAAGAATTTATCAAATTGCTCCACATTTTGCCACAATCACAGAAGTTATTCAAGGACATACTTAACCTTTCAAAAGTCCTAAAAAAAAGTAAAGAAACTTGTATGCCTGCCAACTTCAGCAAGGTACATATCCTGGTTTATGTTCAGACCAAAAACATCTTCAGACCACTAATTAAAACATCAAGGTAGCTGAGTAATCAGAGTGAGATAGCACACTCCTGCAAAACACTGATTTTAGGTATTGATCCAGACATTTAAACTGCATTTGCATCAAGCTTTAGCTAAGGGGGGGGGGCGGGTGGGTGGAATCTATCATGCATAAGAGTCTTTGCACATTCAAATCAGAATAGTATACACACACCTTTAAACCGTAAAGACAAAATTTCTTCCTAGAATTTCAAATTCTTTTGGAGAATTAAGTTTGTAAAGCACTTTGATTACAGAAAGATTGGGTTTGCTTTTCACTGAGTTTTCTAACAGTCTCATTACATCATGAGCTCTTTTTGTCCTCCAAAGCCTTTATGCTACACTTACCAGATACAAGTCTGAAATATTAAAGCTAAAATTATTGAATATCTGACTAAACTCTTTCATCTTCAGGAGAGTCTGCACAGGGTGGAATAAGGAGGCCCAAAATAGTTCTTCAGCCTTTTTCCCACTATGTTCACTGGAGCTTCAGCTCTTCAGCCTCCTCTATGCTCCAGTTTTTAATTACTTAGCCATATGTTGTAGCTTAATGAAGAAACTAACTCACTGGTAAATCAATGACCTTACTGCATGTGACATTTCCCATGTTCCTGCATAGTGTAAACCAGATTGTCATTATGTGGTCCCTAGGGTCCTTTTCCATAAACTAAATACAGGATGTATGTAACTGCCTACATATGGACGGGCAGCTTTCATACCAAGACCAGTCTAAAACCCAAATAGATTTATAAAAGAAATGATGTGTGAACCACTGTGTGAATCCCTCTGGACACAGTACTCACCTATACGTAACTCTAGACAGAGTACAGCAAGAGTTATCACATATAAGACATGATTTAGAGACAGCCACAAGGAGTGGAAAAATACAGAACAAATTCTTTTGACAAAACAGAAATAAAGATATGGTCAAGTGTGAGCTATATGTAAAGAGGCCTGAAATATTCCATAAATCTGCCTCAGATTTTTCCCCAGTGTCAAATATCTAACTCTACTGTCGAGCAGGCAATTAGCAACTATATCTCTGCAAGAAGCAATCAAGCAAAAGTATTACAGCCAAAAAATGTATCCCAAGGATGATTCAAACTAATGTGGACTTCAATGAACAGGTCTGATGTGGTACTGCAGAGAAATACATTAGAATATATAGAAAATTATTCACCAGTGAAATGATGTACCATCTTTTGGAGATAATTGAATCAGCATTCTGTTACACTAGCTTTCCTATAAGGAAACAGATGAACCTTGATTACATCCCCTCACTCACTGACTGGTGTAACCCAAACATCCTAGGTGGATTCATCAGTATGTGCAGAGCAGCAGCAAAATCTTATTTGTAATGTATAAGGTAGGTATAAGCTGTTACTGAAATCTTTACTCCTTTGAAAGGAGGAAAATAATTTGAATTTTTACTTGAGAAGAACAAAACATACTGTGGGAGGACTGGATATGATTGAAGCAGTCTGCTATACCCATTCTATAATCTCTTATTTTGAATGCCCTACATTGGTTCTACAAATTGAGCTGAAACATCACAAGCTCTTAAATTAGAGCTTTAGGCAGAGGCTAAAGCCAGACTGGCAGAATCTGTCTGTATTGAAGTTTTATTTTAGATAGAACTGTCACATCTCTAATGTTAAAATGGAATTGCTTAAATAATTTATGACATGCTAAGCGTGTGAAGTGCGTGATGAAGGTACTGTTTCAGAAGAGGAATATAGGTTTCACTTACTGAAAAATCAAAATATTTTATTTTGAACGGTAAAATCTTGGCATTTGCAGATTCAGATATTACTTGAGCCAAATGAATTCCTATATTCTACCCTTAAGGTTAACAAACGAGAAAGACCAGATTTAGTAACTAAATTATAGCTGCAGAGAGCTGTGTGCTTAATCAGCTTCCCTGGACTTTTACAAGCATAGTGCTCCTACAATCCTCCTTCTAAAACAGAAGAGTGGAATACTTCTAAGGCTTTAAAAGAGGCCAACATATCTACTGAGTTTGTGAATTTGTGAACAGAAGATGTGGCCTCAGAAAGACCAGTGTTACATTCCCTGCTAATTCTGCGTATGAATAAGAAAGTACCAGCAAGCACAAAGCCCTCATGATGTTATTCCTCAAAGCCCGTGAGATGACACTGCGCGTTTGATACACGCATGAAGATGGAATCAGACAGGTACATGTCAATCATTCCTGACCCTCCTTAGATTGCTGAGGCAGAACTGTGATAAACTGTAGCTACTCCAGTTTCTACTAAGTAAAATGCACCTGAGCAGTGCAGCCTGCCCTACTGCTGGGCTGTCCTCGTAGGGCAGTATTTGTTCCTCACGTGCAGACTGAACCTCTTATTTCAGCTTCTGCAAGTTGCCTTTCGCATCCTGCCCACGCATGGCTGGTTTTTCTCCTCAATAACCTCTAGACAAGCGCTCGGCTGCTGCTGAGAGAGCCCCAAAGCTATCCCTGCTCCATACTGAACCAGCCCTGGTCCCTCAGCCTCTCCCCACAGGACGAGGGTTCCCACCCTGAACATCTTGGGGGCCTCTGCTGAATCTCTTTCTGGCACTGGGGACAGGGCTTGTCCAAAGCTGCATACAGTAGCCCAGATAAGGCCTAACAAGTGGCAAGGGAAGTTATCACTCCCCTTTTCTGTAACTGATGCAGCTTGACTGTAGGTTTTGTGAAAGTAGACTGGTTGTTCCTCCCACTTGTTTTACAGGCCTCATGTATTCATATACATACATTTTATACAGGTGTCTTTTGCCCTATTATATCATTCCTGAGGTCTCCCTTATAACTGTCAGTCTGCATCTTCATGTATGGTATCCTTACTTCCCAAGTTGGCCCTTATTTAAGCTCTCCTCAGCAGGTTGGCCAGCCTGTTGGCGAAGGTGCTGTTGCCCCATTTAGTCAGGCAAGTCCTCCTCTCCACAGCAGTCCCTGATCTTCAGAAAGAGTCCTGTAGATGTAAGAGCCAGTTTTCCATCTAAAACACCAGTTCTAGCCAGGAATCCACACAGAAATATCAATTTATTTTCCATCTTTCCTGGTTCTACACAGAGTGCTCCCCTCCCCCTGCAGGCAGGTCACTGCATCCTTCTCCTTTGCCCCAGCCCAAGCTCCAGGGTTCTGCTGAAGGTCCACGCTGTACCAAGGAAGCTGCTGGAGGAGAGACCCTGCGCTGCAGAACAGCACCGTCCAGTGGTGGTCACTGAGCAGGACTATTCCATCCTCAGCAGAGCCTGGCCAATCTCTAGTTGTACTATGTCCTTAACGCAGATTCTGCCTCCAAAAATGACTACTACCTGTCTCCTCATAGAAACAGCCGCCGGCATCAATGGGGCCTATCCTGATTCAACACAGCAATCCCCAAGTGTCATTTTGGTTATAGGAAGGCTAATAAATAAAGTAGGCAGGTAGGGACCTTTATACAGCTGTCTCTTCAAGACACTGTCACTATCCAGTTTCTACTCTGCACTTAGCCATAACACAGGCCCCTCAAATTTTATAGCTTTTCAGTCTAATAATACCTAATAAAATGGGTATCCCAAACAACTCACAGGAGGCTTAGAACAGAGAGACGCGAACAGGGCACGAGCATACAACAGTTGCACTTATCATAGCTACTGAGAGTAATTATTACATAAAATTACTCAAGAGTATCAAGC
Source organism: Cephalopterus ornatus (assembly GCA_013396775.1). NCBI lineage: Eukaryota > Metazoa > Chordata > Aves > Passeriformes > Cotingidae > Cephalopterus > Cephalopterus ornatus. Next base: position 253,177 of record VZRE01006291.1, on the reverse strand, counting down.
AAAAAATACACTTCTTATAAAGTGAAATTTTTCACTCCCAGTGGTGACAGTCAGCGCTGTTGTGAGTTGTAGCAGCCCCCAAGAGATGGCAAATATATAAACGCACTTTTAATCACTGCAAAATGCTGACACTTGGTTCTTTCTCAAATCCTACTGAAAGGCATTTTTCATATATTGACTCTAACAGTCACTCTCTCAATTATTTTAGACACAAACTGTTATTATATATCAATGTTAATATAATTATGTCAGCTATCAAAAGTGGTTTTTTTTAGGAAAGTCTTCCTGCAAAATATTTCAAGTTGGACTTGAACAACCACTTCTCAGCAGAAAAGTGCTCTACTGAGATTTTAAAAGCAACTCTGAATTAAATTCCTCTCATAACAAACCTGACGTTCTCTGCTCCCTGACTTTGCTCAGCTCACTTGCAGACCCTTCAGTTATTCTTGATCTTGCACCTTTCTCAAGCCCTACCAAAGACCATTCAAAATATCAGTATTGGGCAGAACTCGTAACAGGAAAACTGTTAGCATTTTGCATTAGCAATGCAATAAAAAACAAGCTGCGGCCTTACTTCAATGGATCTTGTTTTCCAGGTGTGGCGATTGATTGCACGGACTCCGTTTCGGTGCAACAACGAAGACGAAGACCTTCATTTTAACAATGCATCTGCTTATATACCTTAGGCAGAACAGTTGGTACTGTAAGCAGAACAATTGGTAATTTTCTACTTATGCTTACTTTCTCAAACTACATAAATTCAGCATATGCAATTCAGCCTTAACATATACAAACAGCTACAGTCCTTAGCAACCAAGGTCCTTCTTGCAGTCTTGTATCTTCTTATTCCATGTCTTCTTCTGCTTATGGTTCCCACAGCTTTCTGCCAACCAGTGCAACAATGTCTACTGTCCCGGGCCACCTCCACATCCAGGTAAATCCCTTGGCTTATAAACCTTGTTGGAGAGTCTCTCCATGATGTAAAGTAGAGGCTCTCCCTGAGCTGCCCTTGGAATTCCCTGGGAAATTGAAAAGCCAAGCTAGGGGCCAGTAAGTGAGCTCAAAGGGACTTCAGCACTTGAATTTCTCCTTGAGTTTTCCTGCTCAAGAATGCCAAGGTAAAACTGAGCTTATATGGCTTTGATATGAAATCAGACCCTAGAAGTCTTCAAAGCGAGAACTGAATTAATCAAAATTATTTGTGATTATTTGGAAAACTTTGCTTTATGCAGCTTAAGACGAGAGACTATGAAAGAAGGGGGCCTTCTGCTGTAAGGGAGCAGAATATTAGAAGGCATTTGAAGAGTCCTGCCAGCAGGCTGAGGGAGGTGGTCCTTCCCCTTGACTCAGAGTTGACTTTTATTTCTCCAGCAAGATGGTGTAACTGATCTCTCTCCTGTGCTGCACAGTAAAACTAGTGCTGATCACCAGAGAAAACTTTTACAAAATCTCAGGGGGAGGTCTCAGGTATTTGTTATGACAATGGCATTTTGAAAATTATACAAAGGTAGTCAGAATGTAGGAAGTCTTCCTTAAATTATAAATATTATTTTATTCTGTTCTTAAACATTCAGTTCTGGCTGCTCTCCAACAGCAGAAAACAAGCTAGAAGATTGCAAGAGCGGGAACCCATCTGAATAATCATGGGGGAATGTCACAGTCTAAACAAATCTATTTACCAACCAATAAATAAGAGACTAATAACTGATTCTTTCTAGAAAGTGAAAATTTGGTACTACCAGAAATCATATGAGATTTTTTTCCTAGTATTAAATATATATTTACATCTGATTCCACTGACAAACACTTATATAATAAAAAAATATAGCGATCCATTTTATTAGATATGGAAAGCATTTAATTTTATGCTGGATGCAAGGGCAAACGTAAAGATTTTGAAACAGTGAGTTTTTAAATACTTACTGTGAAACAAAGAATAGTAGCAGGAAGCTGTGAATACATAATTAAATCAAATCAACAGTATGATATCTTACTAATCTGGAAATAAATTTCCCTCCCGTCAAACATCATCACTCATTTAAAACACTTCCGTTATATAGCATTTTGCTTGTACCATTTTCCTTTATGATCATTCTTGTTTTCCTGTTTTAAGTCAAATTGCTTTTTGTATGACCTTAAGAAACCAAAGAATACAAGACCAATATCAAAGAAAACAATATGAAAACTTACAAACTGCTTAGTGAGGTACTCAAAGACTTTTAATTGAAGGCTTAATAGAGATGAGTGTCATTTTCTAGCAGCTAAAATTTTTTTTTAATTATTATTATTATGATTAGTCACACAGGATTTAAGAAGCATGATACATGTTGAAAAAAAAAAAAAGACCATGGGAGCTAATATATTTTAAAACTATCAAACAAAGAAAACTAACAGCATTTTCTGGTGTTTAAATTTATACCTTGTAGAATAGTATACAAATACAAATCAACTTCACCTATTTCACCTAGGTACTTGTGGAAAGGCAGTCAAGAAAAGTAAGAAAATCACACGCATATCTGAAGATACAGCATACAGATAACAGAGTCAGGAAAACTTGATCTTACAGAAACCTGAATTCCTAACTCAGTCCTAGAACAGTCTTAGAACCACGAACGTTAAGGACGCTAATTCCATCTTGGTACGCTACAGTCAAAGAAAATGAGCTCCATTTGAAGGCAATAAAAAAGTCAGTTATGAGCCAGATTTTCGGCTCATCTGTGCTAACTGAGAATGTCAGTCATATACTTGTGCAACCACTGAGTGCAGGTGTTGCTTTACTGCCATGGTAAGAGTAATAAACATCTCTTCTTGGAACTCTTAATTATAGATGACAAACTATAAATCACTAGCTATTGCAACATCGGAAGGCTCACGATGTGATTCATCATGTCAACATCCCAAAAATAAATTAATCTCTCTGTTTTGTTTAGCAGAAGACATAGACTTATTACATTTATTTATGAGCAAGTAACAATTAGGGCCATGCTTGTCTTGAATATTCCTTTTGTCCAGTCTTCTGCCACTGCCTGTACTGTTTTGCACTGATACTATTTGATACCCATCCTATGTAAGCATAAAATAATGTAAGGTGCAAGGCAGTGGAGAAGCAAGTAGTGTATCTTAATGCACATTGAATCCTATGGGACATTTGTTATCATTAAGAACAGTCCTATTCATGAACTTCCATGAACTAAAAAAAAAAAGAAAAAAAAAATCACAATATAACCCAGAAAAATAAATTATTGAATGTTCACTGAGAAAGCATCAGCTACTTACTACATGTGTGTCTGTAACAGTATATATGCATAAAAGTATTTTATCCAAATTACTAGTTATTGTAATCTAGGCAAGTAGCTCTTTAGGTACTTGCTCTTAGATATCACAAACAGCCTGAAACATATTGGAAATTTAACAGCTTCAAATGAACAGTGGCAATCGCTATTCAATGCCAATAAGAAAAAAATCAGAGTTTGACAGGTGGGGAAAAATATTGACAGTTGAAATCAGTTTAAATCCTGGGGTACTGAATAAGGACTTCTCACAATTAGATTTCACTATTCTCTAAGCTGACCCATGTTGTTTTATGTTAAAATGGTAATAAAAGTCAGGCATGCAGACAGGAACTTTTTAATGGAAGGAAAAACTGGCTGGGCTGCAGGAACACTCTGTTAGGAGGAGCAGCAGCTGAACATATTAGTCTTTTGTGTATCATGGGGTATTACAACCACAGCAGTACTAAATTACTCGTCAGAAACATCCTTGACCATCATTACTGTGATCACCAACTTGAAGCTATATACTTTTACTGAGGATACAAATATAAACCTTTATAGTCTATCTGAGCAGAAAAAGCCCAAATTCTAGAGTAAATCTATGAAAATTAAAAAGGCAATGAAAAATGTTTAGTTGTTTCTTATGAGAAATGCATTTAATATTAAGAGTATGTTTTGTCTCTCCTTTTTCAAAAGGTTTTAATTGCCAATTATGTGCACTGTCGTTTCAAAAAGCACAGTTGTGGGTTCATGATAGGCCAAAAGCCCTAAAACAGAAGTATGGTTATATTCTGACATGTTAGCATTTTGACCAAAAAAAAATCCTGTTACTCGACACAAAAAGCCATACAAGCATCACATATTTGAGCAAAGCTGTCGTAGCACAAGACTACTGAGAAAAGCAACCAACAATAACACAAGAGCTGCTTAAAAAACAACCAATAGTTTTAACGATGTACATTCTCTCAGGAAACCTGATATTGCTATAGGTAGTACAGGATCTTCGCTGAAAAGGATGAGTAGGATTATGCAATTCAGGAAATTAATCCTCCGTAAGGTTCCAGGAAGGGGTTGGGGTTTCTCATACGTTTTGTCAAGAAATAAACTCCTGATCATAATCACACACTAATTAAATTATAAGGTGTAAATTAAGCTTTACTGCAATAGATTAGATATTTCCAGTACAAGACCCAGGTCACAGCTGTCTCAAATCCAAGGCTGATGAAAAAAATAACATCAATTACAACCGCAGTAGCACTTCTCTTCCCTTCCAGTCCCTCAGAGAACCAGAATCTACTGAGTAGCTCAAAGGATAAATATGCACAGTGCCACATCCAGTTGCAACAGGCCTGTGTTCCCAGTTAAGGTTTGCCCCATCCTGTATGAGGGCAGCAGCAGACCCAATCCCTTCATTATAAACACTCTGCCAGTTTTAAGATTAGTGCTACAGAAGAGACAAACACCATTGTGTTGATCCTTGCAGGAAGGCAAAGGAGATTGGAATGGATACAAGGCCTAATGCAATTGCAAAAGACATCAACAGCTTATCCACTGCATTAAACTCTGTGTAAACAGCCAATGTACTAAAAGCTGTTTTAACTTTCCTCAAATTCTCTGCGCAATTGATCCACAATCATCTGAGTGCTCACTGAAGCTTAGAAGCCTACTTTTTTCCATTGACTGCAAATAGCCTGTTTGGTTCCCTAACCTGTGTTACAGCCAACACTGTGCTCAGTGGAAAAGGCTGTTGGCAGTGTCTAGCTATTCTACAAACTGTAATACAGTCACGCACAGTATGCTGGTTCTCAGTCTCATTCCTCTGGGAGTACCCTTGTTGTTTTCTTTCAACCCTTGGGGGAATATATAAATGAAGAGTTCAAACTGAGCCCATGTCACAGGTTCCCAAGCATCTATGAAATAGCAGGAGAGCTTAAAAACTTATCTGAAACAAGATTCCTGAACTCACTCCAATCAAATTTCCATGTACAAGTGCCAATATGACAAAAATCATCATCAAACTTGAAAGTAATTGGCAAATCAGCTTGAAAACTTGATAAAGAAGACAACTACCTTCACCTCCAAACAGTGGTAAGGCTAGACACAGAGGTGGGTCATTGTGGAGAAATATACCACTGCCATCACCCCCAGTGTCCGTGCTTCACTAACAAGTTTCAAATACTTTTTAAATACTTTAGCCAAACACTTTTTCTTTAGAAGGCAAGAAAAATGGTAGGTGCAAATAGGTAATTCACATTTTGATGATAAGCATACCCGGGGGGGAAGTCCTTTGAGTTCATATTTAATTGCAATTAATTTCCAAGGAGAAAGCATGGCTGTGTGATTCTGTTAGTGGTGATCAGGGAAAGAAACAGTTAAGGTAAATCTCACCAGATCTGTCTGAACCAAAACATTTGTTTGAAATATTTAAATCAACTGTGTTCTAAAGAGAGAAACATAGCTTAAAAAAAACACTATTTCTGTAAACAGTAGCAACAGTTTCATTATATATTTTAATACCCCTTCCACTGAAATTTCTTTCCCCATATCAGTAAACAAGTAAGCAGCTGTGTAGCCTTTGGGGTAAGGTTGTTATTTGTTTAAAAAAATCATTAATTCCTCTCAAATAAGAGGTGTCAGGAAATAGGGATGTGTGCCATTTTCTTTACAGATAAGCCTAAACAAAGACCGGCCAGAATTCAATGTTTTTCTTGGAAATATTTGAACACAAACTACTTAAGGTATAATTTGTATTTTACTTCAAATAAATAAACATAGCACCCCTAGAATGACACTAATAATGAGAAAATCAAAAAATCATGGTCTAAAAAATTAATTGATTTAAACAGGTCTTTGGCAGTTAGAAAGTGCATTGTTATCTTGTATCTCCCATACCAACTGCAGTGATCTGCAGGATAATGAATCCAAGTCAAAGACGGTTCATTTATTTCTTGACTAGCAAATGCACAGTTGACTTGAGCTCATGCAAAACAGTTTTCAAAGGAAACCCCGTGAAAGTGGAACATATGTTAGTTGTTCTTATATTATTTCTAACAGACCAGCAACATGAAATTCTGAGCTTAATTAAGCTTAAAAATACAATGCTGTCTTTAAAACAATGTACCCATATTTCTCATGCTTCCTTCCTCCATCTCGCTTGTTTTGTAAGGCTAGGAAAATCCTATGCTTAGAAAAGATAGGAAATCTGTAAATTATTGCTAACCTGTAAGTGAGGTTATTTACAACTGCTTTCAAAAGATACTAAGTTTTCTCTTCTGCTGCTTTCTGCAAGGAAGATTTCCATTTCATTGTTTAACCCTAATGATACACAGGGCCTGCACTTGGCACTATTCAGATGCCAGATTGCATCCACAACACCTTCCTGGAACCACTGAGCAGAAAGATTTAGGTTCCCGTCCAGCCCTTCAGCAAAGAGCAGGCATGTAAACTTCAGAAAATCAGTAGTGCCATTAACAGACAGCCTGTGTGCTTAGCCATGGGTGCACGTGTTGTCAAATCAGATCACTAGTAAACTCCTTTTTTATATATGCATATATAAATTCTATATATGCATCCTCACAGGGCAAAGACCAAACAAAACCCTCAAACCACTGAAGTAGTGAATATAATAATGGCACTTATTATTTAGAGTAGGTAGCTTTGGAAGACTTCAGCACCAAAGAAATTCAGGTACCTGTTCACCTTCCGAAATTAACATATTTTTGTAATTCTTTTTTCCTACAGAAACAGAATTAAGTTCACTAACTCAAAACAGGGTTCATTCTTCTTGAAGCTGCAGACATAAGGCATACCTACTATTTCAACCTTGCTCTACTTGCATATGGCACACAATTATATACTACAATAAAAAAATGACAACACAAGCAGGATACTCTACTGTGCTGCACACACTGCATAATTCATTGTTTCACTGTTCATTCACTGTAAAGGTGGTTTTGAGGTTGTTTATTGTTATCTTTTTCTTCTCATCCATTCACTGGCTCATGTACTGATATCAGAGGACTTACAAGGGAGACTTTAGAAATCAGAGGTTGGTGTCTTTTTCCTCAGAGAAGCCCTGCAATCAGAGATGGTGGGAAGTACTGCTTGAGCAATGACTCCCAGGCTGCACCGCAGTGAGAGACTCAAGAAAATCTGCAGCAGAAGGCACAGTGGTAGTAGATGCTCCACAGACAGTTCCCTGACAACAAAAAGAGCTTCTAAATGAATAAAAACCAAATTCAGGTTTAGAGATCCTACAGTGAAAATGGTTAGAGGGTGGGAGAACGTTCTGTGAAATAATCATTACAGGCTTGCTCTAGCCTTCTGCTTTCCCCAAAGCTCACCCTTTTAGCCACTGTTGAGGGACAAAAATAGAAGCAAAAAAAGTCTTCTCAAAGACAAGCTGCTGAAAAAGACTTGGACTGTAGCAAATCAATTCACTCCATGGCCACCACCCTGATGTCTTTAAATTCACATCATCTTATTGTCATTATTACCAGAAATTATGACTTTTAGAATAAATAGTGTGCAGGAATACAAATTCTGCCTTTGGCTGCCACATTCTAAGTCAGTAGACTTGTGTCTTAAATATCCTGGCACAAATTTATTAAAAGAGTAACTCTGCTCAAAGAGTTTGTTATTACAATTTAACAGGTACTATAGGAAAAGCTGAATAAACAGGGAACACTAGCACAGGGTACATCAGTATTGCCTAATAAAACATTGTGATGCATGAACAAGATAATACTAATAAGAATAAGAAGTCTAGATACCAGATAAAGGGGTTTTGCCTTGAGCTATTTAATAAAATACAAACCCCATGCTAGACTCTTTAGTTCAGGTTTACATAAGCTGATGGGAAAGAAAAAAAATGGCAAACTAAACAGGAAAGGAATAAAATCAAGAAGCAGCAATGCAGTTTATGAAGGTCTGAGAGAAATGAGCAGAAAGTAAGTATTTACAGGTTCCAATTATTATAGGCTCTAAAATAAGTATTTATGGGCTCTAAGATCAGGCCAGATTCAAACTAAAATTCAGCCCAAAGCAAGGTCTGGCAGGCAAGTTCTGCACTTCCACTTTTATTGGTGAGAACAGCTGAGAGTCTCATCTACAACTCTATAAATCGTAATTCTGCAGTCCTCTTCCACTCCTAAAGGAAGTTTTACCATACTGTCAAACAAACTTCAGAGCTATCTGCCTGTCTGCTTACATACCCCTTTCACTCCAATGCTGCCACCACAGTGAGTACTTTACAAGGGCTGCAGGAGGTAACGATTTAAGATCTGCAAGGACATTAACTGATTATTTTATATTTAGCTCTAGAAGGCAACTGTAGCTACATGCTGAGTCACAGCAGTTACTTTCCAAGCAAATACTTCCTTAACTGAATGCTCCTACACTTTCAGAAGTAATAATCTCTTGTTTTAATAATCTTTTAAAAGAAAAAATGGTTTCTTCTTTCAAAAACTATTTCTGTGAGAATGTGACATGAATTATAAATTCACTAGTACAATTACAGCACACAAACCATCCCATATATATTCTTTCCATTCATGTTAGAAAATCTTCATTACCAGCTTCTCTGTAGGTGCCTTCCAACTTACTACCTCTTCTCCTGTTTCCTAGTACTAAAACAAAACCTCAAGACAGATATTTTGTGCTATGAAAAACCTTCACCTTGCTTGTAAGTCTATGTCTTGGCAGTTGTAAGTTACTTTGTAAGCCTTCCCTTTGCATTTCAGTAAGGGCTCATTGCAGTGGAACAGTATTTTTCTAATTCTTTTTAACTTATAAAAAGTGTACTACTACATTCCTGTGACAAAAACCTTAGTAGATAAATACAGACCAAGTTTTCATCAAAAAAGCCCACATCCTCTAAGCTATTATTTTGACTTTCATTTTTTAAATCCAGCTTTGACAATTTTGAATGTATCTCCCCAGAAAAATTCTATGACTGAGCTCTCATGAAAGCCTGTGGCAAATGTGCATATCGAGACTTTGGAAATAACAAAGGATATAAATAGCACATTTCCACCACCTCTACATCTGCAGCATCCTGGCACACCCAATTTGCCACTCAGAATGCCTTCATTTTTTAATTCATTTTACTCTGACACAAAGCAAGCCAAGCCAACAGAAACTCAACCGGTCAAGTTCACAGAAGAAAAATATATGCATGTTTAAGCAGCCACCATAGTGCTGGGCATGTAGAATTTTTCTGTTTTAGAAGTTTCGAATAAACTCTTGTAACAGCGTCTCCTGTGGGGAGAGCTGCTGCTTCCACATTCTTCATTCTTGGTTTTATACTTGGTTGCTAATACAACGTATTTGATCTCACTTGAAGGATGATTTTCTGGTCTACAGAAGAGCTGATGTGATATCTCACAAATAAGACTTGCCTGGGATCGAAAAAAAAAAAAAGCTGTATGACAACCAGGCTCTGCAATGCCATGGAACTTGCAACTTTCCTACTTAATCAGGCTCTGTAAACAACAGGGTCCAGTCACAGCTGATACTACAGAAGCTACAGTTCTTTACTTCTCCCTTACCAGATAAGGTTCATTAACAAAGTTGGGGGGGGGGGGNGGGGGGGGGAGAGGAAACAAATGCAAGGTACCCTCAAGATAATACCAAACTTTACTCTGAGAAAAGTTGAAGGAACTTTGGTTTTTAAATGGGAAAATTATAAGACCCAGGCTTTCTTACAGACTTCCTGTTTTTTTGATCAGAGCAATATACTATAGTTCCTTGAAAATCCTCTTTCAAGTGAGATCAAATATTTTGTATTAGCAATCTAGTATAAAACCAAGAACGTGGAAGCAGCAGCTCTCCCCACAGGAGACACTTTGAAATCTGCTATAACTGCAGATTAGAACAAGTAATAAACACCAAATTAGAAAGGGTAGCAATCTTCTATTGCAGAGTTTTAATTGGGAAGGAGGTAAGGGAAAGCGGGGATATTGGGAAACATGAATGCTTTCAGCACTCCAAGTTTTAATTTAGTCTGTAGCTCAGAATTACCAGTGGTATAAGTAGGCTTATACCTAAAAAAGTTTCCCTGAAATTTCAGGAGGTGTTTTTGTGTAGCCTCTGTGAGTCACTGAGTCAATACCATGAATCAATCAGGTCAAAGAAAGCAAATTTTCTATTTGTGTATGAGAATGGGAAGTCTTCTTATTTTTCCCTAGGCAAGCAGGAGAATATGAGCACTAAGACCCTTGTTTCACTCACTCTGTACCTCCCCCTTTACTACCCAACAATATTCTATGATACTATAATATAAATGACGAGAGAAAATAATTTTAGCATACAGTCCTCAAAGTCATGATTGTTGTCAAAATACCAGAAGAAAAGAAGATTTGAAATCATGCTCCAAATTTTAAAGTCTTCCCAGTGAGATTCAGAAACTACAAATAAACTTGACATCTGCAGTTCTTCAGAACAGCATTAGTGGGCACGTGAATCGGCATGTCCCACCAAAGAAGAATTGGCACAGATTTTGTCAAGAGGAGTCACAGGTCACAGATTTCTGTGTTTGAAGAAAGAACCAAGAAGCAAATGGACAAAGAAGATCCAACTGAAAACACTCTACTCCAATTGCTGAAGGCCCTTCAGAAGAATCTATATGGAAAACAAACAGTCATGAGAAGAATGGTTTAAATAAAAGTGGTGATAATAAATAATCATTAAATGTAAAAAGACAAGAAAAGTAGCTGTTTGTTGGCCTACTCTAATACCTCCGTGGAGGGAAGGAGCTGGCAGTCCCATATTTTCTTAATGAACCTAAGAAAAAAAAGGAGAGCCTAGGACAACCATACACAACTGCTATATGCTCCAGTTCTGTCAAATTTTGTCTAGCTGTTTATAAACATTTGAATTCTGAATAAGAGCGAGCATAGAAAAATTCAAGGAAGAGAGGACATTGTGAAAGGAGAACACACATGAGGAAAAAACCTCTTCCAAACGTTCAGTGAAAAAAGTGGCTGTGAAGGAAAGGTCTGGAACCAGAAAAACAAACAGTCCTCTGATCCTCACTGGAAAAAGATATTCTTCCAATGCTGAAATAAAAAGAGAGACAGGAATCGAGACAGAAGGATGGGAGAACATCAAACAAGGGATAGAAAACCTGATACTAAACTAAAAGGAACATATATAAAAAAAAAAAAAACCCAAACAACAAAACACACCCACAAAAAACCCAAAACTTTCCTTTAGCTCTCACATTCCTTTACTGAAATTGCAGTAGTCCCAATGAAAATCCCTACTGTATCCAAGAAAGCAACCAAGAGAGATAGGACAAGCCATTATACCTGAAAGATATAACACTGTGGGAAACTACTACCAGGAGAGAGATGTACAGAAGGCTAAGAGAAGAGAAGGAAATTAGGCAGGGAGAAGAGCAACACAATACTAGGATCTTCACAGCATTTTTCTTCATTCTGTAGGTTCATGATAAACACAATAATGAATCTGCTCAGAAATCAAAACTTCCAGAATTAGCACAGCAGTTTTTGAGACTAAAGTGCTGTTTTTCATAGGAAGAATTTGAGTCCTAAACTATAAAAATTTTATTTTGTTTGCCTTTTTAAAGAGGTGACTTCAAGCAGATCTTCACTTCTTGCTGATACTTAGTAGGAAGGTTCTTTTGCTAAACACCAAAGCTTCTGTAGGTCTTGGTGGCATAAGTGAGCAAGAAAACATTACCAGAAATTTAAAGAACTGACAAAAAAAAAGCAATCCCTACTAAAAATACTGAAGAAAACTTCATTTGCATATAAATAAGATAATGCAGGAACAAATATCAATATTGAGAATAAACTTCTAATTCTGCTGAAAGATTCTGCCGAAACAATAAAATCTGACAGAAAAGGTCATAGTTAATGAAATAATAAGGCCTCAAGATGGAAATAATAAATAATACACAGTTTTATACATTATTATGCAGTTTTGTACAATAAGGCACTTTGTAGGAGAATTGATTATGACACTACATGAGAAAGTCATAAGCCATCAATCTGGTACCAAAGTGAGAGATTATGATTTATTTTAATAATATTCAGATGTCAGCCACATAAGCGTTCTGGGAAATGTAGTATAAAATATCCCTCAGCTAAAGTATTAATGCTGAGGTGAAAGTCACGGAAGTCACTTTGGAAAAGTGAGTAACTGCCATAAAGAGGAAGAAGATTTGCACAACAACCTTTAATCTTTGCAGTTACTTCCTATATATATATGCATTCTAAAAGGCTTTGCACAAAATACTGGACTGAAATATGTAACTCTTATCAATGAGCATTTCCGTAAGTTCACTCTTGCTTCTCAACTATTACAACATGATAATGACAAACAGAAGAATGCATCTGTCACCTGCCTCTGTCAACGCACTACTCCTGCAATCAGGTTCTAAACCCACAAGTTATTAATCACTATGAGAATCTATCTCAATACAAAGACTTTATTCCCTGCCGCTGCTAAAATACTCATTTTAATTGGAGAGAATTTTTGGCAATGCAAATACAGGGTCACAAAAACAAGCTGTAAGAAAAGATTTAGTTGCATTGAGGTCATATACATTGTATGAGACATAGATGATGTCTTTTTTTTCCCCGCCAAGTCAGACTCCTTAGAATCTATTCATCTTACCAGAGCACATTTTAACAGCTGAGCTTTTTGAAAGCCTTAATTATGTTGATCTTCTTATATCAAAGGATCTTTCTATTCTGACCACCCACATTTTCAAAATGTCAAAAAGTACCTGCTTGACAACAGTTTTCTGGTTTGTTTTTTTTTTTTTGGATGGGAGAGGGAACAATTATTTCAGTCATTTTACTGTAAAGCACCTTGCAAAAACAAAAAGGCAGAGTTGAAAAATGTTAAATGAAACTGTAATGCAAACTTCTGTCTTAATATTTCAGAAAAGGGCAAATTTTAAGAAGGGGCAACTATCACCCCCAACAACTCTTTACAGAGAGTATTGAAATTTGAAAGATTTAGGATAACTCAAGTGGTTTCTGTGAGGACACCAAAACATCTCAAAGGCATTCAGCATCAGAAGCACAGGAAGAGTTAGCCTGCAACAGAGCCTGGCCACTTGATACAGTGATCGGATCTAAAAACTGCTGTTACCAGAATCTTGAACCAGTTGCCTTCTAGAACCATGCATTACTACTTTCTTAGAAGTTAACTTCAGATCAGCTCTTATAAAATAATTGCCAGTCATCTACAGCTTCTTTATCCCTCTCAAAGGGATCCTTTCCTCCCACAGATCCCAGAACAGAGGGCACAAATGCAAGGGATAAAATGAAGAATTACCTGTATTCAACATGTGAGATAACAGCACATCCGCTATTATTTTAGAGGTAAACATTACTAAACACAGCTACCTTGGTAAAGAAAGCCTACAAAAAGTGTAAATTTTAGACTATTATTAGTCTAAAATAAGAAGGCAGTTCCTCTTCTCCTCTCTAGTTTTTGCTAGGTGGAGAAAAGACTACAAAGTACACTGAGGAAGATGCACTATGCATTCACATTCTAAAGAAACATGACAACTGCATAAGAGACATTATTAGACTAACTACTTTGGAGCAGTAATTTTTCATTGACAGATGAAAAGACAATTTTCCATTGAGTCATCTCCCTATCTCTGATGCAGTTTTTTGTTCTCTGCAAATACACCTTTTCCCTGTCAGCCAAGGATAGTTTGCTTTGTGCTGCAGTTTTATCTTTATTCCCTACAACGCCTGACAACGGGGTTTTGAGACAATATTCTTTACAATGTCTCGTGTGGTGCAGATAATTATGAGTTTGCACGAGTCTGTGTGGTCCATATCTATCCATTTATTCAAATACATACCAAAATCAGTAGGGTGCACTAACAAGATCCAACTGAGCATACAAGAATGTTATTCTACCTCCCCTAGAATAAACATCTACTGCTGTGAACAATTCAGTCTTTAAATGCCATCAGCATGCATGAAAATAGAAAATTACAAATCAACGTATACCACAGACTTAAGTGCATTTTCCAGCTGCTAAAATAAATTACTCTCATATGCACAACAGAGAACATCTGAAACAAATTGTGCCATGCAAATGCCTGATTAAAACCATCTCCATTGAGTGAAGTATACAGCATGCAATGAGTCCCTAACACTAGACCATTGAATGGGTCAATTTTTTTGAAGCAGTGTGGCCAAAATACCGTAATTTACTAATAATAATAGCAAAGTTTATAATCCATTCTGCAACCAGAGCATTTTCTGTTGCACCATAATGCATTATACTCCATTATCCTTAATAAGTTTCTATCTTATTAAAACTTTGCTGTTACAATGCCCATCTTGCTTCTTAATTCAGAAAAGCATTTATTTCTTGCTACGTGCTGGAATCATCTTTCAGCTATCACTGGCATTGCATACTGCTTAAGACTAATCTACTTACTGCAAATTACATCCACGTGCCATATTACTGGGCTTCAACACAAGCTGAACTATCTTTGTCCATCAGGTATAAGAAATAGTGTACACTTGTGTCACATTACAGCTGTGTCTCATTTAACCTCATCACATACATAATAGACTGCTCTTGGCTACCTTCAGATGCTGTAAATCAATTTCAGAATCAGTGTAGCCTGTAGATTTTTTTTTTTTTTTTTAAATTCAGGAGGAGGACTCCTTAATAACTCAGAATGCTTACAGATTTTCAGCCTTGGGGCTGTCTTTTTTTTTTTTTTTAATCAAATAATTTAACATTCTGTTGTGTGTTGTGCAGAATAATTCAAAAGAACACCCAAGCTAACACTATGCCTCCATTTCTGAATTGTATCAACACAGTCCTATACGAACAAGTTAACCCTGTGTTGCTGTAGCTATACTTTTCTTTGAACCTGCACACAGTTTTACAAATCTACACTAAGGAACCACTTTGCCAAAGGTTGCACTGCCAAAAGCTTAACACAAGTTATCAGACCTTCCAAACCATATAATAAAAATAATACTTGGTTACTCGTTAGAAACTTTACCTTTTCGAGGTTTTTAGGTAAAGCAGAACATTTTCAGAATCTACCCGGCTTCATGTGGCAGAGAAAACTAAGCAGTTCTAAGAGAGAACTAGACAAAAACATTGTTATGATATCAAGACAAATATATAAGTCATTTGCAGAGGAGGGGCTGTGAAGAATTTTAAAATCTATACAAATTGTTGATTCTTGGTTCGCTGATAAAGATCGGCTGGCATAAGAAACATTTCAAAGCAATCTCTTTCTTCAGCTTAACTGAACAATTACATTTCACCCACACAATTTAACTGAGAGGAAGTGAAATGCAAGCCACTTTCTATGCAATCCTTAGCAGCAAAGTCCAACTCTGACTCCACTCACATATTTTACACTGGAACCATCCTGACTCTTCCACCCAAAGAAAATTACTTCATATGCCCTATGGAAGTTAACACAGGAGGACACAGAAACGCTGGGATTGACTCAGGTACAGCGAAAATAAGAAGCCTGGAACAGAATTCACTGATGAGGCAGAAACTGCTAGTTGGGAGCTGGATTGCTACTGAACAAACAGTTAGAGCCTGGTGCTGGTAACACCAAGGTTTCAATCCCTGTTCAATCCCTTGAGGGGCCATTCACTTCAGAGTTGGACTTGATGATCCTTGTAGGTCCCTTCCAACTTGGAATATTCTGTGAAATCTGAGAAAACATTATTCAAGACAAAAAGAGCAGAAGCCCCAAGGTCAACAATGAGGATGAACTAGAACTGCACACTCAGTAAATAGCTCTTCAATGAGTGACTGTAGGGCAGTGATAAACAAGCACATATCATCAAATGAATCCTGACCTACAAACTGAAGATTGCTCATCAGTGCAAACCCATGGGGAGAGCAGATACTTGGAAAGGACATTTGCGTGACTATCCCTAGATTTACTGCCGCAGTTTCAAGATACATTGGCTGGAAAGGGGAAGAGGGAAAGGACGTGAACTTCACTTTGCTCAGCTAACCCAGTATAACCGGAGCAGCAGTTCAGCTACTTTTAGAATTCTTTTCAGCATCCATTTCCAATCACTAATCACTTCTTAGGGAAAGAAAAATCTATTTTTCAGAGAGACCTTAAAAAATTGTCTTTCTCACAGTAATCTGATTATGAAACATTACAAGAAGATGCAATTTACCATTCATTACATGACTGCAGGTGCTTCAACACAAGATCAGTGCTTCCAATGTAATGCTAAAAAGACAGACAAAGAAATTTTCCAAAGAGCACAGGGATACACCTTCTCAAAAAGTCAATGAGGGAAATGAGAATACCAAGAAGTAAATTATATATTGACTAAACTTTAGACATTTCAAATGTATGCTCACGTTTAACTATGCTTATCACTTAAGCTGGGATCACTTTGCTGGGATCAAACTCTTTCCTGCAGATATGCTTCTGTCAATATTCTCACTGAAAAAGAATATGGGACTATGGAAGAAGCAGGTGGTGATTTTATTCACAAAACCCCAAATTAGATGTATGCATAGATACTAAAAGAGAGATTTTGTAGAAAGCACCTTTCAAGTCGCTGGTTAAAATTCAGTCAAAGAAATTCAACATAGCCTTCTTTTATTATCAGATAAGATATGCTACCTTATAGACTTGAAGGCAGCAGGATAAGACCAGCCACATAACTGAAAAGTAGGCAACACAGACACAAACTCCTTTCATGTCAAAACCTGTTTCTCCCCACAGTTAACTGAAGAAATGTGAAAATAATGAAATTGCAGGTTTATGCTACTGCAAGGTGGAATTTCGGGATGATGATGATGATGCTAATATGCTGCATCATCCTTAGTATCTGTAGAGGAAGCAAAGCTGAAAGGACATGACTGCAGAGCTACTTGCCTATGTCTGGAGGTGACATTCCCAGGGTGAAGTTGCTGATGCACCCTGCACCATTCTTGATCCACTTAGAATATCTCTGCCTAAAGGAAGTATTTTACACAGCCTTAAATTCACTCAGAAAAGCATCACCTGTAACATCAACAGGAGTTTTCTAAACCGAATGAATAAGATTAACCAATTTCAGTGCAAATTACAAAATTCCTTTCAGTTTAAATTAACTCCTTAAACTCATTTACATGCTTTCATTAATTTCCCCTTTATGCTAACATTCTTTAGGGGCAGAAACACACACACACAGACACACAGAGGCCCAGAGAAGTTCTGGATCATTACCATGCATGACCACAAGCCCCAAGCCTGCCAGGTTTTATACACGGCACCCTGCTGGAAAACCTCCTTGAGTGTGGTTTTCCTGAGACCAGCAGGTCTGTGAGGGGAAGCCCTTCCCTTGGGGCTGCGATGTCAGGCAAGGACACTTCCTGGGACTGAGTGCCCTCAACCCTTCTTCTGGGGGACTAACTATTTTTCTCATGGATACCCTTGAATGATCCTTCCACCATTTGGGTGAAGCAAACTGGTCTTCTGGGTGCCCCTGAATGAGGGGAGTGGGGTGGTTGGGTGTAGTTGGTTTTCGGTATTTCCATGATAATCAGTAAGCTGCCACAGAAGTTATACTGAGCATGTTCACAACCGGACCCTCTCTTTTCCCCTCTCCCTATTTTACATTCTGAAAGTTCTGCTAGCTGAGAGACATCTCGCATGCCTCTGTGACTTCTCTCACTGCCTCTCATAAAGTTATGGCAGTGTAATGTGAAAATGAGCATTATTGAAAGTGGCAGGGGAAAAGCGCTGGTTTATGATTTATGTCCTTTAGAGAATAGATGACTAGAAAGTTCACTAAGTCCCTGTTGCCAGACTGTAGCTACCATACATATTAAATTAATGCTTTAGTTCACATTTTCCTTACAAATGCCTAAAAATGTTCTATAACCTGTCCAAATCTGCCGGTAGTAAGCTGATGCTATCCGAATGACATACTCTGTATAACTGTGCTGTTTTATAAATTTATATTATACTGCAATCTTCTGTTTCTCAGTTGCTGTAATCTACTGGGCAGACACGGTTGTTTTCAAGGCCATCAGGAGTTGCCCCACAACTGCATAAGACAGTCAGTTCCACATCTGTGGGAAGAGATCAAACAAGCTACGTGGCAAGACAATTTGTCTGACACTGATGAGGCTAAAAAAAGCTAAGGCAGCTCCCAGCAGCAAACCTGCTGAAAATTCAGCAGATAAATTAATCCCGCTATGATCCCCTCTATGAATACCACTTGGATTATCGTAAGACAAGGGCAGTAACTGATGTAAAGTGTGGGAAGAAACAGGTAAAGAAGCAAGAGAACAAAATAAGAAAATGAGGTAGAGGTTGAAGCTTGAAGTACAATACTTTTTTCCACCTTCAGCTGCAAGCCTTGTATGTGCTGTTACATGCAGTGACCTGTATCTTGTTGTCTCCAGTTGTAGCTTCCAAGCTGCAAAGAGTACCATTTGTTGGTTGCATTTGTTATACCAATGCAAGTCCTACGCTGCATTTCCTGTACCCCCCCAACAGTGGTCCACAGCACAGGAGACTGGTATCGTCAGTAACACAATTACACCACAGAAGGGCCACTCCCAAAACTCCTGTAAATTACTGCTCAGTAAACTGCTCATGGGTAAATGTTGCATTCTGAGAGACATCCTGGAAATAAAGGAAATTAACCTCTCCATAAGGATTACAATAAACCAGTGGGTTCCATGGGCCACCCAAAATTACTTTCTGCTTCTACCTGAACTCCATCACACTTCTGGAGCTTGTCTCATGACAAGCTCTATGATAAGCTCTTTACTCTACCTTGGTCCAAGAAAGTTCATGTCTAAGGCTCAAGGACCCTAGAGTTATTTCACCTGCTTTAGCAAGTTCCCAAAGGTAGGAATCCTTGTTACTACAGTCATTTGCTACCTTCATGGGAAAGGAAGAGGTACAAGGAGGGGGAAGCATTCATTTTCCTCCAAGACAGCAGAACTTTGGAACTTGAACTCTTCAGTTCAAGTCTTAGCCTGCCACATGGGAAACACTGGTAGCAACCTGTGCCTAAAAGTTATCAGTTGTTGCCTAACCCACACCCCCTCAGTAATAAGTTCTTTGCTTTCTCATACAAATACAGGAATAAATATATCAGGAAATTAATGGAGAGTACAGGCAAACATTGCAAGACAAAATCATTCAATGGAAACAGATTACAAGGATGGCCAGACCACCAGCTATTTTGGTGTCTTCAAAAGCAGCATCCTAATGGTAGAAAAAATGAATGCTTAACTGCAGGTGACCTTGCAGAAATGAACTGTCATGGGCCATTCTCTATGTGCAAGACTTTGTGTGTAAGTTAGATATATGTTATGTATTACACTGAAAAAAATGAAAGGAATGAGACTGCTCTACAAGGGGCTGCTGGGAATGTCAAATGCCTGGTGCTTCCACACGACTAGAAAAAAAATCATTAAAGAAGTAAAACGAGAATTTGTCACATCAATGATGTGACATAAACCTCTAGAGAGAAAATCACATCAGGGTTTTGAACAAAACAACTTCCAAAAAGTCAGTCCTTGGAAAAAGAATCAAATTGCAGATTTAAAGAAAATTATTCACAGAAAGAGAAACTTATGATGACCTGATAAGTTTATAAGTTTTCACAAACAGATCAACACATACGCTTTACCTAGGTAAGTCTGTCTACACTACAAGTACATAAGCATAACAAAAGCTTGGCAAAAATACTACACAAATATAATTATTAATTAGGGGTAAATCAACTTCTGCTATTCTCATCTCTAAAAGGGAATAAATTATCCTTTCAAAGAAGATTGTGAGAGGAAGCTACAGTAGCTGCTACAACAGTCAAACTGTGTGCAATATTTTCAGTTGATTAAGCAGTCATAAATTTGGCACAGTCTGACAATGTCTAAGGATTAGTTTCTATATAAATTCTGGCACATAAAGCAAGAATCAAGACTGTTTTAATGTGACTACCCAAGCATTAGTTGGAATCAGGTCATTTGCTTAAATTGGACTTTTAATAGTCAAGACAAAACCATCAACACAAATCAGAAAATCTAAAGCTCCCTCTTCTTACTGAATGTAATTCTGTCCAGTTTCACTGCTAGGTAATTTATTTCAGCTCTCACAGAGATATGAAATTATGGTGAACATCTACACTGGAAATCCTTACTGAATTAGTAGGAATAAACATAAAGAGCTGAGCTAAAGCACCAGCTGAAACTCCAGTTCTAATAAATCCTAGAATAAATGTCCCATGTAACACAAATATGGATGTGCAGTCTGACTTGCAGATGGGACTCTTTTTGGACTTCAAAATTTGCAGGCATTTTCCTCTTCGCACTGCAATATTACAGTACACAATTTGCACAAAATTACTGCAGGTGCACAATGAGGGACCAAGGCACAGCAGAAGAAATAAAAGTGCTCTGTGACAGTAAACTGAAATTCCACATGTAAGTGCACTGAGTAGCTTAAATGGAAGGCCCCATGTACCCCAGAGATTAGAGTGAACTTTCAAATAGTGGTTGTGGAGAGATGCCAGAAAAAAAGCCTCTGTCTCTCAAAAGCAATAAACTTTGTGGGAGATTTTTTTTCCAGTTTTGTTTGCTGGCTAACGAAAATGAGGCAATGCATGAGTGTACTTATCGAGAATGGATACATTCTGAATTCATGTTTCTGAGAAAGAACCCAGTGCTGGTTCGATTTTAATAGAATAGAGCAGCACAGAACAATGCAAACTTTTTCATGTGACTCTTGGAGATGGCTCTGTGCAGAGCCAGGAGTTGGACTCGATGACCTTTGTGGGCCCCTTTCAACTCGCCATATTCTGTGATTCTGTGATATACAGTTCAACAACAAACAGGTTAATTAGCACTTCAGTTTGAAAGAGTACCCTAAGAGAACCCACATGTAGAGATCCCCAACTGCAACTAGGGTCCCAATCCTTGCCTTTTGATGTTTCAGGCATACTGAGTAAAAATGGGTAAGAATCTGTGATCTCCACAAATTCCTACACAATTACAAAAATTAGTGAAAATTAAAGGCCAAAATAACTGCCTTCTACTCATGCTTTGAATATGTAAGTTGTAAAACTGAAATGCTGAGATTAAAAAAAGGAGCAGGCTGTCAGTTACTACTACTTCTTAAAGACAGTGTCTTTCCAATTCAGTCTTTACCATATGTCCTACAATATGTGAAAGCAGATGCAAAACTTGAAATTTAAAAATTATTAAATAATTGAATTATTCCACTAATTGTTCATTAAATGTCTTCTCGGGAACAGCAGATACAAGATACAGATACAAGAGTGATACGAAGTTCTGTCCTTCCTCAAACACAAATATTCCACTAAGTACTCTACAACAGAACTAAAACTGCAATTTAAAGATCCTCATACACGTATGTCATTAGAACGAAACACGGTGGACATGTGGCATAGTTACTATGATGAGGTTTTTTTCTCAAAGCATTCTTTTACTTATCGTGTCATACAGGTAGCAAACCTGGAATAAAATTATTTAGTGTCAGAGTATTTTTCCTCTCTTTTGAGGTTTTTGTTAAATGTTTTCACTAGGTACACACTCTTTGCACATTTCTATCAGAAGAGGTAAAGTTGTAAATCAAGGTGTTAAAAAACAAATAACAATGATAATCACGAATAAGAATACTCACTTTTATTCATACAGATTTTTTCAAACATGGAGAGTCTTCAGTATACTTTCTATGTTCTTGGGGTTTTTCTTAAATCTTTAATCATTATTTCCAGATTCTTCTGAACATCAAGAGGGGTTTTTGCCCTATTTGTAAATATGTATTTTGTATCTTTGGTACAGAAGAGATACTTACGATACTGCACTCTGAGATGCTAAGCATTTATGTTAGCTTGAGGGGTTTGGTGGTTAGTTTTTCTGTTTTATAGTTAAATACTTTACAATCCCTGCAGATTAAACTGATGTACAGTATTTCAGTGACTAAACAGGACTAAACCTAGCTATTACATTCTTCCCTACCTTGCATTTCTTTTGATAAGTTTTCACCAAAACAATTGACTTTAACTTTATGTGTGACTAATTCAGGAGGGAAATAATCATTAACATGTATTCTAAGTGGCCTTTATGCAGAACAAAAGTAACTCCACCTACCAACAGATGATCAGTGTCTGACTAGTAGGTGCATTTCCCTTCAAAAGGAGAAATGTCTTCAAAGGAGATAAACTTAAACGCAGAAAGAGTACCTCCTGCTTTAGTTGACTTCAGTATGTTTAAAAGCCTTACAGTTTTCAACTTCATTATAAACACTTCTACAACTGAAGCAGCATTAATACTGAGTAGTATAACTCCTTTTTCACAAACATTTTAAGAGGCACAGCATAAGAAATTCTCTTAAATGGCTTAGAATTTGAAGAAAGAACAAGTAATGCTTTGACATTCAATTTCATAAATTCCTCACCACACCCAACTCACTAGTTATCCTTGTTGCCACCATTTACCCTTTTGATGTATGATGGATGCAAGAGACAGGAAACAGGGACAGGATTTAGCTTTTCATAGTAATGTCCCTACAACTCACTACACACAAGCAGAGATTAAAACTCATAGCTTGTTCTCATTTTAACTTCTTGAAACACTGTTTTATCTGTGCAGTTTCTAATACAGTTATGTTTGAGCTCAGATTCAGTTATCTCAACTTAATTAGACGACGCGTATCAGCTGAGCTGTATTAATACGCCAGAAAGGCAGAAGAGCAAGTGCTTTTACCTAAATCTCCTTCTAATTGTTTGAATATCTTGGAACATCTCATAAATACAAGGTAGGCTACCACATGACTGTTGCCGGACAGTAACTCATTAAGACATACTGAAGATATAAAACTTGATCACTTGTCTAGATTCTTAATCTGAAACAGTATTAATCCATTTCAGCTCATGATATCCTTATACTATATATATATTTTTGTTAAGTACTCAATCACTAGTATCAAATAGCTATGTAACTGAATAAAAAAATTAAAAAAGGAAGACAGTCCTTGCCTCAAAAAGCAAGCACAAGACAAAGAGACCAGTTTCAACCAAATCAAGACCACACTTAAATATCTAATGGATGAATGCAAATCAAAACATAGCTTCTAAATAGACAGAGAGAGTCCAGGCAGGAGAAAAAAAAAATCTGTGATGAGGCTATACACTACACAACTACATACTGTATTAAACCCCACGTATAAAAAGCACACTAGAACAGAAATGCATTACGAAAGCAAATGTTTGGTAATAGAGGAGGTTTTCTAATAGAAATTGCAAAAAGGGAAGAAAAATCAAAACAACTGAAAGGCCAGTTTGAAGAAAACTACTGTGATTACTTGCCTACACTACAAAGAGTTCAGAAATATATAGCTGCTATTAGCTCCCCACTAAAGTAAGCTAACTGCAACTGCAGTAAAGAGCAATGATTCCAGAGTGGCAGTGTTAAAACTAAAGACAGTTGTTCACATAACATAAACCAACACAGTTCCAGCTTGTATCAATGGAAGATCACATTAAGTGCCCAAAAATATTAATGAATTGCTCATTTGTGACGTTCTCCCTTTAGAAATCTCTTTAACAAAATAAAACCCAAGAACACAGAATACGGAAGCATTTAGGTACACAGCAGACATCTGGCAAAACAAGGGTGAGTGGCAGGATTAACATTTACAGGTAGTTCTATTAGAAAGACAACTCCTCCACTGCTGGAATACTCTCATAAAAGCCCTTTCATTAAATCACTTTTTCATACTAACTGATTCCTTTTCAATGCAATTTAAACTCATTACGTTAAATGAGCACTATTATATTTGCAATAAAATAAACATAAGTACTGTTTTTATGCTTGCCTACCAGGTAAATCACCCTTTAAAAATATTACAGTTCTGACTGTTGCAGGCTGCTTAAACATACACATTTAGAAGTTGTTAGAGGCTGCTCTCCTTTTAACTAGATGAGTCACTACCCGAAGCACACAAACACAAGTAAAACCTTTCATTTTTTTTCCCCTTACAAGTGCTTATACTCTCGCTCACTGAGGCATTAAAGGAAAAATGTGTTATAAGGCTTAGTGTCACAATCAGTTGTGTATTTTGATGATCAGATTTCAACTGGTGCTTCTACTTTTCCTGTTCGTCTTAATAATTGTCTTTTATAAATAAGAATCTTTTATTGCAGAATGCGGCATGCAACTCAACTCACTGCCTTTTGCAATAGGTATACAAAAGGGAACTCAGAAGATTAGATGAAAGCATGATCAAAATGTAGCGTTTTGGAACACATACCCTCTTTCATGAAATGGGCCAGTGCAGTTACCTTATGTAATCCCTTTTCTTTGTGGAGGTTTAGCATATCTCCTTTCTTATACAAAGAAAGGAGGATGTTGAAGAAATGCAAGTTTGAGTGAAGGCACAGGTAGCTTTCCAGATTTGATCATACAGGTGGTCATTACTGAGTTTACTTCTGCTGTGCAAGTTAAAAGCAAGTGTCAGCTGAAATCAAAGGAGTGGTGACATGGCATAAATACTAAAGCAGGTTTAGGTCCATCTAAGGCCTATCTCAAGACATAAAGAGGGATTATTAGCCTTCATATCTTAAGAAAAGAGATGATTACAGTCCTTTCCTTCAGCAAAGATGTGTGAAAACAGCTCTGCAACAGTTGGGTCCATTCTTTAAGGTCTTGGAACAGTTTGCTTGGGTTTGCTGCATACACACGTTGTTTATGAACAGCACAAGTTAGCAGTAGTCAGGAAACTCTGCTATGCCTTTTATTACTTTTTAGGTTGATAGTGCTGCTAAAGACTTACCCTCTTCCTCATCAATTCAGATAGTAAACTTTCAGGCTACTAGAGCAGCATACCAGGGATAGGGACAGTATTACTCTCCTGTTTCATTTCCAGCAGTGGCACCAAAATTTTCTATAAAACATTCAACTGTATAAAACCATCAATGCCTTAGATACAGCAGTTGCTTATTAAAGAAAAGCAAGTACTTTAATTAAAAAAAAACCTCAAACCCACTAGCACTGGAAATGCAACAAAAATTCAGTTAGAATGAGCACTGATAGATCTTTTACCATTTTATGGCTGCTGGGTGTCAACTGACTTTGCTACCTTTAGAGCAGGTCAGAGAACATACCTGCATACCTCTAAGGATCAGTGCAGCCAGAATAATTCTACATCTTTGTTTACAAGTTTGGCAGTGAGGCCAACGACTGACAGGGCATTGGGACTGTGCTCCCATTTCCTTGCAAAAGGTGGTACCTCGAAGTTTAACTTCAGCCAGAAAAAAATCTTGACTGGCCACTTGTCTGTTCAGACAAATTTCAGCATCTGTTGTTCTGGCATTCATCATGCCCAGTCCATTTGTTAAAACATTTATATCACTTCAAGGGATCACAGTCACCATCAGCAGTCAGCAAGAAAGGACACAAAATGCAGCTGATCACGCTTGTTAGGTTGGCTAACGACCAAGCACAGAAACATTTCCACTTCTTCTTCAGGCAAGATTATACAAGGCGAACTAGAGCTGTATCAGCCTCAGCTTTATTATCTTGGAAAGTTACATTACGAAACAACTTCATGGCTGTGGTATATATCTCCTGCTGTCTCTGCAGCATAGAACACAAGTACTTACATATTGCTTTCACAATCCAATTAATGTATGTAAGCAAATAAAGAAAAGAGAGACTTTATTATTAAGGAAATCACTACCATAACAAAATCACAGCAGTCAACAATATAATTGTCCTTTTTTCTTAATAGAATTCTGTAAAACTGAATTTGCTGTGGTTTGTAACACCATAGGTAATGACACTGCAGTTCCAATATCATGTAATTTTTTTTTTTTAATCCATCGAGTAAAAAATTTGGTCCTAAAGATACTTCAAGGAACCAGAAAGATCAGGCAGACACATTCAATTTTTATATGAACATGTATTGTTAGACAAACAGTATCAGACATGCATTGTTACATACATTCAGTAAGAGCAGGTATCAGCTCAGGTGAGCTGATAATTGGGATCCAGTCATAGACCAATATGTGAGGCAATTATCTAGACTCAAATTAGACAGAAGGTTGGAACATGGGAAAACAGAACAAACAGGAATTTAAAGAAATGTCATAATAGACATTACAAGTGATTTTCTTGACAAATGTCTTGACTGCCATATTGTTCGGATCTGTGACTTCCTGTCTACCTTTTCAATCCTTTACTAGAATACATTTAAGTACTTTCTGGGGAAAAAAAAAAAAAGGGAATATTTCTCCATTTAACAAAACCTGTCATTTAGCAATAACACTGCAACAAACCTAAAGGCAACAGCACACATGCTGTTTTATTACTATGCATAAAAGCCAACGTTCTCAAAAACTGCAGCTTACATCACATAAGGCATCTTCAAAGTATGGCTCTCAAAAGAAGCAATTTTTTAACCACAGCAACAAGTGTCTATAAATATTCATAAAAATAATTTCAATATACCCAGTATCAGAAACAGATTAACCATGTGATGTTCAACAGAGTAGAAAGACTATCATTTATATCAGTATGTCTCTTTGATCTCTCCAATACCAATTAAACAAATTATGCAATTGCACCTTTTACTGAAAACCTTGCACGAACAGTCTTGCTTGTTGGTATCAATAAGCATCAAAGGTTTAGTGTGTTTTTTGATTTGGTTTGGTTTTTAAAGCAAGGAAATTAGTGACCCAATTAAGTCAGTAATTTGTTCCATACCATTTATTTACTTTTTTGGTGCTTACATAGAGTACTAAATTGACTATAATATACTCCTTGGTTTCTTCCAGCCATACCAACTTAACACAAACTTTACCCTCTGAATCTGCATAGTTTGTGGTATAGATATGACCCATGTAATCATAAAGCCCGGATGTCTTGGAAGACACTTCCACGCAGACTGGGGCACTGAAACACCAGAAGGGCTCTCCAATTTCATCCAAGAGAGTAAGATTCATCACATAGCAGTCCTACAAACACAAGCAGAAGAGATTATTTCTCTATGTCATGGCATAGTAAGTAGATCTGTCCCCGATTTTAGGAGGAGTAGGAAGGATTCAGAGAACAATTTTTTGTATGAAAGCTAAAAATTCAAAACATAATTGACAGTGCTCCACTGATTACTGCAAAGCAATAAATACTTATCTAGAGGTCTCCTACAGAAATCAAGATTCCAATGTACAGACACTCAAAGCTGTGCTATAGAAGGTAGCACTGCCAACCCAAATCAGACATTATTTCTAGAACAGTTTTAAGCCTTTAACATCTGTTTCTCAATTATTAGTAACCTTACCATGCAAACAAATGACAGTCCTTTCAATATGAGAAAGCAGCCTAAGTTTAAAATCAAGTTTGGAACTTGCGTGAATGCAACAATGTTTGCAGAGATACTCAGAGACCACCCCAAGGAAGCGTACAGACACTATTACCCCTAATAGGTCAGCTGTAAAAGGAAGCTTTACAGCACATTTTGAATGGCTCCAAGCTTTGGTTTCCAAAAAGGTAAAACTAATGTATCTTTCTACCCTCCATATAATTCCTCCTTTTACAATTTCTTGAAAATGTTGCTTTACAATGTTACATAATTACATCATTTTGTAATGCTAATGTCAGGAAGCCAATTCTTCAGCACTTGCAAACTGATAGCTTCACACGTCCCTTAAAAGCATAGAAGTTGTGTGTCACTGTTAGTATCAGCTGTTACTTATTCTCATGAGTTCTAAATCACTAAATGAATCAAATTATCTTAATTATGTAGTATATATGCATTACTTCCAGGAGTAATGCTCCAAAAGTTTAAACAAACCAACATCACATATTCCACGCCAAGAAAAAAATTATTTGGAATGTTTTATTTCTCTGTGCTACATAGCCATGTTTCGGTTGCTTTAACACTGCTTTCATAATTACTTTACTTCAATCAAACAACAGAGAGCAGATGGCACAAATACGAGGCAATATGATACATACAATTTTCCTAAGCTTTTTTCTGTAGACTGTGCTGAAAATACAAAATTCACATCAGACCTAATGATGATGTAATAATCTTACATAAGCTATAAAATCAGTTGAAACAAGAAAGAATTCCTGTTTTCTGGTCTGACAACTGGCATATATAAAAGGCCAATTACGAAAAGTAAAGCAGCATGGTGTTGAGTGTTGGAACGTTTGGATTCTTCCCATGTATTTCTCTCCTGGTTCCAGCCACAACAGGGTTAATTTTTGCAGTAGCCAGGAGGGAGCATGACTAGGACCCGGAGGTTATTCTCACACCATTGCCAGGGAGAGGGAAGGGCTCACTTCCAGGTCAGGGCAGCTTGGTTCCAAGGTGAGCATTTCCATGGAAATCACTCGCCTGTTTACTGTTCATTTTCTTATCTCATTGCTGTTTCCAGTAAATTGTTCTTATCTCAACTCGTAATGTTTAGCTTTTGTGACTCCAGTACTCCTCTCCAGCCGCTGCAGGGGAGGGGGAAGAGGACAGGGGAGGGATGAGTGGGGTGTGCTTTGGAGTGTTCGCAGTGGGAACACTAAATTTGAGAATACCGTTCCTAAATCACAACAATTTCAACTATCTACACTTCAGCAATTATTTTTTATAAAAAATACTCAGAAGTGCAAAAAAAAAGCTTTTTCGTTTGTTTGTTTGTTTTATTTAGAGCACTGAACAAAATTCAAATAAATTTAAAGGAGTGGCATGTTCTGCTTCTGTGGCTGTTGTTATTTGGCCTCCACATGTTTTAAGAATTTTAGAGATTTATGTTAAAAAACACACTGAATTCTACCCACAGCTTTATGTTGACATGTTCAATCTCTCACTACAAAATGAGGGTTTTAAAAAAAAATACTGTATTCTTTATTTTTTCCTAGAAACAAATATTCAATATAACTTATGCTGAAACCACACAGGTCACAGTCTAAAACTAAAAAACTAAAAACTACAACCATAGCTCTCTGTTTTCTCTGACAGTTAGCTTCCCAAATTCTTGAAAAAAAAAATTCTGCCAAGCAGCTCTTAATCCCACAGAATGGTTTGGGTTGGAAGACACCTTTAAGGATCATCTAGTTCCACTAGACCAGGTAGCTCCCAGACCCATCCAGCCTGGCTTTGAACTCTTACAGGGATGGGGCATCCACAGCTTCTCTGGGCAACCTGTTCCTGTGCCTCACCACCCTCAGTGTAAAAAAACCCAAAAAAAATCTTTCTGATGTCCAATGTAAATCTATGCTCTTTCAGTTTAAAAACATTGTCCCTTGTTCTGTCACTACAGGCCTTGGTAAAAAAGTCTCCCTCAACTATGTTATCAAACAATACTCCATTCCACATTTATGCAGGATTAACAGAAATAACAGTTTTAATAATTTTTAGGTTTTTTTCAAAAAAAGTGCCACAATCAAAACCAAGTGTTGAAATAGATAATTTTTCAGTAGTGCTTGCATTACATTTATCAGAATTTTTGTACCTTCTGAAATATACATGCAGCTGAAGTACATTTAAAAATACGTGCCTTCACCACTACTGCAAAATCTAATGAACTACTCTCAAACTTTCTTTGAAATAATGCTGTTACGAATTTTATCCAATAGAATGAGTGAGCATTCCTCTAAAATACAAAGAGTTAAACCAGCTGACAGATGCACACGACTCGAGCTAGGTGCTGACTGTGTGGACTCTGCATGAGTCCATTGGCATTTTAACATTCTCCAGCATTTCGTAACTTCCGCTGCCTGTACGTACTAGCACAGTATTTTCCCAGGGGTTCAAGGCTTACTGCTTGCAAAAAAACTCGAAACAAACAAAGAAAAAAAAAAAATCACCAAACCAACTAAACAAACTCACAAAAAGTACGTCTGCATTACAGGGCTTTTTTGTCCAGCATTTCCAAGCAGGGCTGGTCAGTCACAGCACCTTGCGGAGTGGAAAGCACTGGAGTCATCACATATGCACAATGGTTCTTACCATGCAATCTAGACTCCAAGAGAGAAAGGATACAATTTTTTTTTTCAAAATTCACATCTTTTTTGCAACATCTGAATGGAGGTCTTTTTCTAGTTAAAGACACCTTCTACAAATAAAAACATCGTTTTAAAAATTAGCATATTTAGGATGCACAAACTTAATTCCGTTTTGAGATAAGCGTTTCCAGAAACAAAAAATATTTCTGACCTTTACATTGCCTTTAAACACATCTGTTTCCCAGGATAAGCCAAGTGTCCCAACAAGAGGCAAGTGCTTCCTATTATCCTTTAAGCTTACAACTGTGAGCCTCAAGTATCCATTTGCAATGTCACCTGCAAATACCAAAAAATATGTAACGTTATACCAGTACAAATCAAGTACACTGTAAATGTTATTTTCTCTCCATGTCTTTATTTTCTTCCCACTCACCAATAAGGAACCCTGACATACTTCAACAGCTAGATATCAAGCACATTATAGAGAAATTAAGTTGCAGTTCAAGGCTTCGATTCTGTGATCCACAGTAGAAGCAGCAGCTTCTTGTATTTTTTAGTATAAAAATATGAATGGCACCTAAAGAACTTACACAAGGATGCAATATTTCATTTTCATGCCACCAATGTCTCCATCACTGCCCACTCCCCAAAAGTCAATCTCAAAATGTAATACATGAAACAAATTATGAGATACCTTCCCTGCCCTTTTTTTAAAATTATTTAAATGTCTCAGCTCTGACTGGTAACTCAAATAACACAATGCAACAGGGTATAAGGATAACTATCAATCCTCCTTGGAAAGGATATTGCATCATTTAAACTGACATGCAGTATGCTTTGATTTGAATCAAGTTTTTAAATTATGGATTTGTTCATTTTTTAAATAGCTTTCCAAAGGCTCACTTTCTTTTTTTTTTTACAAAATTATTATGATTTATGATTTTTTTTATTACTACATATAACCATATTTCTTTGGTATCTCTTCCTCTCTTTTCCGAAGAGATCGACTGTTTTTAATTGTTCTTTTTCCCTTGTTATCGGAGAAGGAAAGTTAACCAGGGAGTCCAATGGTCTAACTATAACTTGGGGTACATCATAATGAACGTGATCTCTGACTACAAAAAAAGTAAAAATAAAAGCATCACATCATGACACAAGCAGATTTCTTAGTAGGACATCCCTTAAACAAGTTTCCTTGAACAAGTGACACCTACTGTCGTTGCAGTGAAGTCTTCAAGAACTCAGTGAGAAAAACGTAAGCAGAATTCATTTCCAGGATCTAGCTCAAAGTGTAAAAATGATACTAAGTTGATACCTGCCCAAATGGTTCCGTTCCAAACCTCAATAAATCAAATCCAATGACATGATTTCATTCAAGGTGAAAATATTTTAGATAAACAGTTTACTGAGTGAACACTAAAAGTTCACATTAAAATTGAGCTTTTATACAAGAGACTTGAAAACATCGGTCGACGAGCATTTTTGCAAAGTTATCTGCAATTCTGGTTTGAATGAAAACAGCTATTTCTCTTACTCATTCAAAATAAATTAAAATTTTCATGGAATAAAAACAGGTTGTAAAAAGCATACTGCTAATAAATTCACGACGCCCAGGACATCACTACTATAGCACGGCATTAATACAGCATTGCTAGATGGGTCACCAGGCTAAGGTTACAAATCCCCTACTGCAGTTACTTCTTAATTTTAGCCAGAACAGAAATAGGCAACAGATCAGGAATCTGAAGGCTAATTATTCATGGGTTAGTTAATCCAATCCTTATATAATATTTTTTTTTAATATAAAAGCTCCATTGCAGTCCTCATAACCAGAAAAAAGGAAAAGTCTGCCTAGAAATGAGCAAGAAGTTGAAGGCTAAGTACTAAAGTCTCCTCTTCCTCACCCTAGTCAGGTGAAAAAAGGAAATTAAGAGGCAGAACAAGCTATGTTAAACATACCAATAGAAACACAGAAGCAGCAAAACGGACAGGGCTTTCTTCAGCCTAATCTATACTTTGTTTCATTGCCCCCTTGTAATACTTACAGTCCAGGGTTTATGCAAGACATACATAGCAGCAAAGCAGCAGAATAAGTAATAGGGAACAAAAATTTTCAGATAAAGGTAATACCAATAAAAAGAATACATATATCATGTAGACAAACCTCGAGGGAAAGAAACAAATAGCCCAATAGTTCCACGGCACTTATCTTAGCTAAAAGCCAAGGAAGTTTGTTTTGCTAACCAAGCCTTCAGTGCAAGCTGTAATTTGGTTGGCATTTTCAGAGGAAAGGATGTGCTTAACACTACTTCTGGTGCCAACAACCAACCTTACCATATTGCAATGGTCATTTAAACTTGCAAATCAATCTTCAAGGTCAAGCAAAACATTTAAAATACATGATATGAAATTTTACAAACAAATCTTAACAGCTCCCTAAACAAACAAAAATCACCCTTTATATTTTGCAAGCACAACACATCAATTTGCATCAACAAGAAATAACACTGAAAAACCAAAGCTTACACTTTGTGTGGCTACAAAGCTACGCTTAAGGTTGAAAACCTAGGAAAATACATTTCAGGAATGTTTATTAAGAAGCTGGATTCATGGCCCATCATATGAAAAGCCTGACGTAGCTTCCTGAAAACAAAGTAAGTTTTCTACATATTTTCAATTCAATTTTAAAGTATTTAGCATATTCACTCTACAGTATCTGTTAACAAGACGGTATTACCAATGCTGTTTACATGAAAGAGAGCACAAAATGCTAAAACCTAACCCAAACAGAGTGACAAAACAGCTAGTTACTGCAGTGCAAGTATTAATAACAGAAAAAAAAAATCTGAAGCCCTATATACTCCATCTGCCTGGTTTAATGAAGTGTGATATAACTTTTTAAATTTAATAGTAAGAATTCTGAAAAAAGAACTGAAAATAGAGCAGAAAAATGAAGCACAGCATTAATAAGCACTAACAAAAAGCAGACAAAAATAAAACTAAACTCAAGCAAATATATCAGTTGTTTTGCAGAATACAAGTGGGTATTCTCTAGTAACCTAGGAACGCACAGATTCCTAATGGAAACCAATAATAAGTAAAACACCAGTGTAATAGCTAGCAACTGTGTCTCACGTTGTGGAAACTGCCATTGGCATGTCACATCCATAATTTAAAATAAATCTGGACTGGGTAGAGAATTTTAAGAAATAGCAAGACTTCTCAGTATCTCTGAGACCTTGATGCTTCAGAGTCCTCTCAGAGAATAGGATAAAGGGAGCATGGAGCCTACAAACAAAGCACAAATCCTCAAAAACAACCAGCTTGGACAAAGCTACACTGTCAGCCACATTCAGAAACACCATGTTTACCAGAAAGAGCAAAATGAACAACAAATCACAATGAAAATATGTGAAAGCAGACAGCCATAAGCTGCCTCACTACATTTTTGTAGGAAGTCAATCATTTTCCAAAAGTAATTATTGTGCAAGCACAGGGAAGGGACTAGATGACTAACGTGCTTTTTGTCTGCAGAACCACAGCTTCAGATGTTTGATATCCTGTGAGACCACAATCTAGTGGCTGTCACACTGCTGAAGGTCACAAAACCAAAACAATTCAGAAAACATTAGTGATCATAAAACAGATTCTGTAACATGTAAAGTGAGATGGCATCACATAAACTGTAGCTCATAAACATTTGCTCCAATTTGCATAAATATCAGCATAATCTTTTAAGGAAGTAGATTCTAAGCAGCAAAAAACTGAAGTGTGCCACATACTGCTTCTTTTTGTGCAACTGTATTGCTAGGAGCATAAAATTTTAATTTTAGAAAACAAAACATGATATTTATCTCAAAAATTAAAACCAGAAACCAAACACAAACCCAAGACCCCACCATCTGGCCAATTTAGAAAAGAATTTTCTTTTGAGGGTATAAAGAGGACTCCTGTATTGCACAACACTTCATGTGAGATTTCTTGCTACATGGATGGACTTTCACTGAAGTTTTAGCCTTAGAAGTACTCCTTTATTCCAAGCTTGAAGCTTTTCCAGAATTTGAAAACATACATATTTCAGATTCAAGGACTACAACACTCCACACTGCACACAAGGTTGAACTCTAAATGACGGTTTTTGGAGTGACCAAATACAAATGGAAAGAAAAACCCAAAAACCAATCACGGGGAATTTGTTGTAACCCTGTAAATGCACTGGAGCCTGACAACGTCGCCCTCTTCTGTCTGCAAAACGCCTCAGTTGTGCCGTTCCACGTAAAATACTGGGAAGCAATGATTAACTTACAGTATTTAATTTTAATTGCTCAATTTCAATATTGTAATCTGTCTGCTGGCACAAAGACAGCCATGTAGCTGGAGGAAGGGCTGTGCTGAAGTTCAGTCAAAGGAGAGATCACCCTTATCTGTGCAAAACCACAGTACAATTATGAAGTTGGGCTGTACAAAAACAACACAGATGGTCCATCGAGTCTCATGAAAGGAAATGCTGAGAACCAAAAGAAGCAGCAAAGTTAAAAACAATCACTGGAATTGTTTACTACACAATGAAAGGATGTCAGAGGAATCTGAACCTTAAGCTGACTGAGATAAAAAAAACTCCAAGTGTTAAGAGTTCACAGTAACTTCTACAAACATATTTAAATATTTCACCTGTCAATGCACCTAAAGTATACTTGAGCAGAATTCTACAGAAATAGGCCTCCGAAATGTATGAGGACAAACTGTCTCTCCTTTATAGTACCCGAGTGGAAGGAACATCAACCTGCACCGAAAGCTGTGCCGCTGCATTAGTAACACAGCACTGAACCAAATGAAAACACCCTGACAATCTGCAGAACTTGTGTCTCAGGCCTGACACCACATCAGTGTAACAGCAGGCAGAGTTCACACAGAGCAGGCTTACTTACGATGCCACACAACACCCCATGCAGATATGAAGAACTCACACAACGAACGGAAAGACAGCATGCTCTTAAAAATGAATTTTAGTTTCTGCCCTTAAAAAAAGAGACACTGGATACAAGAAGGAAAGACATAACAGGGATTATTTTAAAACTGGACATTACTGTTCCGTCAACTATACCTTTTCTGCAGAAGAGGTTCCTGAATGTTCCACGCAGGTAGGTGCAGCTCCTACCATGCATTTCCAGATGCAGATTGTAGTCATGCAGTCCATATTCTGGGTCAATATCATCCAATACAGGTGTATTAGGTGGAGGGGCATACTGACTTTAAAAAATAATAATAATGTGATTAGGCAAGAGGAAACGACTTAATAGAAAGAGATATAATACACAGCCCTACACTCAGACTATCATCTTCAGAGAGTTTTGAAATCAAACATGTCTAGTTTATCACACTTCTTTTAAGCTACCTTCTACAGTGTCTAATACTTCTATCAGCTGTTCAGCAAAGGCAAAAAATAATGGCAGTCAGCTTTAAAAGGTGCATCTGTTAAACTCCAAAATATGGACTTGTCTCCAAAAAAAGAAAAAAAGTATCAGCTTAAGTAAAAATCTAAAAGCCCACGAACTAGAGACTTCTCTGAAATAGCAATTACTGGAATATTTTTGTCTGTGCCTAACCAAAAGAAAAACTACTGCCTACAAATGACCTGAAGAGACCAAATGCCAGAGGCAACTAAACAGCTTCTACTTAGGATCCTATTTGATACTATGGGAGATGGTGTTAAATCTTACCTTCTGTGCTAAGAGCCACACTAAGTTATAGGGGGCACATAAGACTACCAGTAGATACAATAGTATCTGAATAGAAAGCTGAGGGGAAAATAAATTCCCCAAATATTGTTGTAAAGCTAACAAACGTCATCCTTTTAAACAGTTACAGTGTATAAACAGGTATTGTATTATATTACATGCTGCAATACACACATATACATAAATACCTCATAAGAAGTCCAGCTAATTTCCCAAGAGCACTGAAAGATAAATGCAGGCACCTTACCAGTTTATCAGAATTTTTTTTCCCCTCTTACACAGCTAAAGATTACTTTCCT
This sequence comes from Cephalopterus ornatus, assembly GCA_013396775.1. NCBI lineage: Eukaryota > Metazoa > Chordata > Aves > Passeriformes > Cotingidae > Cephalopterus > Cephalopterus ornatus. The sequence goes on along the minus strand of VZRE01006291.1, from coordinate 216,889 downwards.
ACTTCCTAAAATGTCTCCCTCTTTTCTATGTCTTTCAGATTGGAAGAGGAAATAGAAAGACTGCTTGTGAAAAGGGAGGAAGTATTGGCAGTGTATTTCTGACCTTCTCAATACAGCAACTACTAGCACACTTGTAAAACTAAATTATCTCCTTAGTAGCATAACAATTGCAACATTTTAGTATGAAATGCTTCTACAGTCTTGTATATAGTTACTGTAACTTGTTTATATTATATTATATTTAGGCCCTATTTAACTATATAAACCTCTTACCAGCAGCCAATTTTAACTTTAAAACTCAACGCTTTATTCAAAAGGTTATCTTTATTACCCACAAAGGAGAAACCAAACTTACACAGTAGCAGAACCCAGAATGCTTCTCTCAAGAAGTTGATGATAATGAAGACTCACCATAACAAAAGCAATTTCATTTTTCTCCTGAAAAGTTAATTAAAGTAGATGTATTTTCATCTGGAAATGCGTTTTTTTCCACAAAGTCTTTCTGAGCATTAAAATTCATAGATAAATGCTGCTGCTTATTACTCTGGCCTTTACTGTAATAGTGTTAATAACAGTTTGCTTTAACACTTAGACTCCTACAACTGCTAGTGTCTTTTCACAAGAGCACAGAACATGTGTAAGAGATTACAACATTTCTATATTGGAGGAGAAGAGAGGGAAACTAGCTATATCAGGGCAAATGTTATCAGAGAAATCCATGAATTGTACTCCTCTAGCCTCTACTTACCACTTTAAAATGGATACCTAATCAGAATCAAACACGACTTACCCCCTACCTAAGCATCAAGTTTATTTTCATATGTAAGGAACTATTTGCAAAGAGGGCTAACATTGCTGAGGAATACAGAACTGTTCAACAGAAATGGTAAATTTCAAAGTAAAACCTCAGGTGTCTTCACCAGATTACATACTCCTGGGAAAACGTTAAGACATAACCCTCTATTGGTCTAACATAGCACAAATAAAACATCAGAGCTCAATGTGAGAACTAAATACAGACAAACAATTTATTCAGCTCTTTTTTTTTTAATGCATTTTTAAAGTCCTACATTTGCAAACACGTAAGTCAATAGCAAAACTATTCACAGCCAGCAGTCTACTACTGTCCTGATATGTGGGCAACTATTATTTTCATCTCTGGGTTACCAGAAAATGGCATCCTCTGTTTGAACTTTTGGGTTCTTAACTACTCTTGTACTTTTGTAGTGCAAAATTACAGCTCTAAAAGATATAACAGAGTTTTATCAATCACAGAGTCTCTCACTCTTTCTCTATCAAACTATCACAAGGCCAACATAACCTGTCCTTGGTTGCCAAAACCACCAGCATCAACAGTTTCTGCAATGCTGAGCTGTGTGTAAAACACCAAGACGTGTGGCATTTGCAATTCCTACACCCATCTACAGTTAACTGCCTACACAGAGAATAAGAACTGCTGTTCGGAAAAACTCCTAGAGAGAGGCACCGATGCTTAACAACTGTGTGAAACGTTGTTATGATTGAACCGTTTCCAGGTGCTGAAAGAGTTGTCTTTGCAAGCACGGGAGGTGGCACTGCACTAGCAAGACTATAGGGCCAACAACACGGGGACAACAACCCAGTGAAGTTCTGAAGACACAAAAGAAATTGCTGTTCATTTATCGGAGCTCTTCATAGATCAAGACAACTTGTAATAGGCTTATGCAGGTCAGCCAGTCTCAAGTTTTCTAGGAAATGGACTTTCACTCTTATCTTTATGTAAAAGAAATATTCCTTCTGTGGTTTTAAATGCCTCTGGTGATCGTGCACATTTGAGGTAGCACATTTCCAGCTAGATATTAGACACAGCTTTGAGCAACTGCTCACAGGCTCCCTTGCCAGAGGGAAGTTCCTTGCCAGTGCCAAGTAACGTAAGTCTACGTCAGTAACACAGCTGAGGGAGGAAGAAAGCTGCCACCTCTGAAATCAGACTAAGAGCAGAACCCCTCAGCTAGGCTTCCACAGCACCCAGCCTGATGTAACTTCAGATAGTCGCCAAGGTCTCAGAAGATTCTCTGCAGAGATACAGATTCCTTGCATGTACAAGTCTACTTCAGATGTTCTGCACTGCTCTCTAAAGACATTCATCTCTACACACAGCCTACAGAGACTAACTGCTTACCTTAGACCCTTAATAGCAAGAATTTAATACCCCCAAAAGGGCATGATTTACAGCATTCCTACTGCTGGCGCAGGATACAGCTACCTGGTGATGTAGATTAAAGCTAAGTTGCCTTGTGGGGACTCATCACTTTGAGTGATGTGGACAGGGCATGGCATGAATCAGGGGAAGAAGCACATCTCTCCTCAAACCATTTTATTTAAAATGACTCCAGGATATCAAACTTCAACATGTGAAGACTGCAAAATAAATAAAACTGAACGCAGTATTTAATAGAGTGTGATACATAATTGATCTTTTAATTAGAGGTGGATTTTTTTAAAAAGTACAGCTATTCCTGTGACAGCTCTTTAGAGTACAATAAATCATCAACTAGGTGTCCCTACCTGCCTTTTCTTGTTACTAGGTTAGACAAGATCTTCCAAAATGTAAAGGAAAAAAAAAAAGAGGATAAAAAACCCCTCGAAATCTCCCAAATCCCAAACTACAAGGCAAAAAAATATGCTCTTTCAAGTCATAATAAAATATGAAACAAAATGAAATGTTATCTTACCTTCCAAATTCCTACTAAGAGTCCTGGATTCAGGCTGAAGAGCTGAACAAGCCTATCAGCGCCAACTGCTACACTGCTTTCAGTCAGGTTAGCAAGATGGTATTCAGCAATTAAGGAACGTCTTCGAGGTCTTTGAACAGAACATAAATGTAGCAAAAAGGCTATGTCTCCTTATTTATGTTAAAGTTCAACCTAATTTCATTTTTAACTCTGAAATCTGACCAACAGTATTCAAGGGAAATGGTTTCAGCTTGCACAGTCATAAACTGTACGTTCGAACAACTACAACGTAGTAGCAAGATCTCAATCCCCAACAAGAAACAAAAACACCATAAGATGTTCTAATATACTCTTAAAAGTGAAGAAAAACTTACATGCTTGCCAAGTTTTTCAAAATATCCACAGAATTACTTTATAATTTGTTTTTAATACTATGATGGTACTAAATGGAACCACTGAAGTTTTGTCAGTATGAAGCAGGGTGCTAATGCAAATTCTTCCTCCACAGAAGCAGAATTCAAACGAAAGGATCAAACTGTACATATAATAAATTAAAAGCTTCTGTTAGAGCAAGCTTTTCTTTTTAAGCAATTTTTTCTACATTTTTCCTGTAATTAAAGATATTTTATATATCTTTATATGTCTTCATTTCACATAAAATCCATAAAACCCTTTAACTAAACCCTTTAACTAAAGTTCAGACTTCGCAGACATTGTTATTAACTAATGATGCACTAAGAAAAACCCACCAGAAAGCAGAGTCTGTGTTACCTATTCAGAATGGAGAAAGAAGTCTTTCTAAAACCCTCTGCAGACTTGGGCTCTTATATTCAAAACAGTTCCTAGACTTACCTATCACACACAGCAACCAACAGGAACTTCATCACATTACCCTGAACTGTAATATTTGGGGCAGTGACACCACATCATAGAATCACAGACAGAATGTTAAGGTGTTGGAATGGCCCTTAAACATCATTTAGTTCCAAGCCCCCTGCCGTGGGCAAGGACACCTCCCACTAGACCAACTCACTCAAGGCCTTATCCAGCCTGGCTTTGAACACTGCCAAGGTTGGGGTATCCACAGCCTCCTTGGGTAACCTCTTCCAGTGTCTCACCACTCTCACAGTAAAGAATTTCTTCCTAATCAACATCAACACTTTCCATCTTTACGTCAGTCAGGCTCATATCAATACAGGAACATTCCCAAAGTCCCTGCACTAGCTCGTTATAGTCTTAACACTGACATTCTGATATTGGTGAAAACATTATCTTCATGTATATTCACAAGCTCCAAAAGCTTATTCTGTGAAATAAATACACCAACTGCCTGCAAGTTTTCTTTTACTATTTTCTACATATGAATCATCATATTAGTATATCAACTATATTTCCCATATAATTTGACTGCAAGACTTGTTCAGCTGACTTTACACAAAAGGCTTCTCTTGATTTATTTCTTTCTTAAGTAAATACTTGGCTTCTGCTGGAGGAACCAGGTTTTTTGTAGGTGAATGAGTCTCTCTTTTCAGAGCTCACATGGCTAGGGGCTTTCTGTAAGAAGCATGTAGCTGATACTGCACATACAATAAGCATAGACCCAGATGTGCTAAACTCGTTGACAGCAACCAAATACCTCAAATAGACACTTTTCATTTAAATATCTTTTCTCAGAATATAATTCCAGAAAAACATTGTACAACTTAACTTACAAAAAACCAGATATGCTCTGGACTATTTTCTTAAATGCATGTACTTGGATTGCACTCACAGTTACAAACCAAGGTCCCTAAATTCACATACCTATCAGACAGAAAATGTATGTTAACAACATAGATTACCTGACTGTAGCCAAATAAATACCGGTGAACTGTTCCAAGCTAAACGTCTCACATCAAAATCTCCTAGATTTACATGTTTCTTTCACACCCATTTGTATCTATGCCTTAGATTCAGCTTTCCAAGGCAGGAGCTATCAGTCTGTATATCACATGCCAGTAGCTACATTAACCTATGAATAATGTCATTGCTTGTTAGACTATACTATTTCTTGTTAAAAAGCTCTACTAATGAAGAGAAAAACATAGGCTTTGGAAGAAATGCTACAGAGAGGCTTTCTAAAAAAGAACTAACTTGTTGAGTCCAACCAAGGTCAGATAGCTCCTACAAATACATTATCAATCGGTTACACCAAAAAAACCCCTCAAAAATCCTATGTTAAAACTCACACATTCTTGTTGGAAGGTCTGCTTTGGTCAAGAAGCAGCGGTGTAACTCCAAATAGTTTTAGTGTTGACACGACGTCCAAGCACGGCCAGCTTGTACCATACCAAAGTATGGTAACTGATGTGTCCTTAAATGACAGGTTAGCCTTCTCCATTACATGTTCTTTTCCATTTTTGTCCTTTAGAACAATTATCCAACTCAAGCCAGAGACTCTGTTATTTAGGAATTGAGAGGGGAGAGAAATATTAAAAAAAAAAAAAAAAAATCCCAAAACTTAAACTATGCTTTCAAGAGAATTTTCAAATTTCTATTAGCTGCTACTTGTGTTTCTCAGGCTCAGTCATTTATCTCACCTCATATTTTCTCATTATGATATACATGTTATACATGTTATAGCTCTATTTCCATACCCTCTTCCCAGCATTTCCAAAGCTATTACTATTCTGTACACTGTTCTTGAGTAAACCACTTCTGTAACAAGGAATTGCTTACTTCATCGCTTCTTTGTTTTTAAATGGAAGACCTGTATAAGGATCTAGAGGTTTAGCAAGTCGCATTACTCTAGTTTTGACAGCAGCTGTTTGTTTCAAGATGTATTCTTTCTTCCAGTACCCAGGCTTTTTATCATGTAGAGCAGCACAGCCCAAGGGAACAGCTTCTGTTTGTTCAGACTTCATTTTCCAAATTGTCCTTTTTGGCTGCAAACAACTGGAATAGATTTTCAGCCAAATTCCACTGAAAATAAAAATAGAATAAAGAGGAAAACCATATACATTTCAAGAATAGTCAATTTTTTATACTCGTATCTCGGCTACGCTTGAGCATTATGTTAGCAGAAAAATACGGAGTTCCCAGATTATCAGCAAGCTATAAGTTTCTAGAAGAGCAGAAACTGGAGCCTCCTTACTATGAGTCAAGAAAATACAAGGGCACATATTGTTGTACATATTTCCCCATTTTGACCTTCCAAAAGCCCATATAAGGTCAGTTTCCCTGGTGCAAACATGAAGGCTCAGGAACCCAAGGATGGTAGATGTCAGCATTTCTCATGGGCTTATTAGGCTACCTAAAAGACTGTGGAATCTCAGAACACATTTCTTGTTCTAGATTATACATACCAAATGAAATCAACTTAAAACTTTCTGCTCTACCATGGGGGGAAAAAAGAAAAAGTTATTCAGTTCATTCTTATGATGCTTCAATCAGATGATAAACATCTCAGCTACACACACAGAAAATGTTTGACTAGTGCTCCAGAAAGTAGACTAATTGGATATGGAGAACTTCCCCCTGTTTTACATCTCTCAATAGCACATCAGAGCATGTGAGTTTTAAAAAGCCTTCCTTCCCCTTATGCTGCTACTTCCTTCACAGATACTCACTGAGCAGATTTAAAAATAATAAAAAAAAGGATAACACAAACAACAACAAAACAAACAGATCTGAGATAAAGCTACCATGAGGAAACTATGAAAAGTTAAGTCTTGCCTGTCTTCCTGAAAATACGGGATCCAGAATGAAGCTCAGACTCAGCAACTGAAGTGAGAACTGATAAGGGTTAAGCAGTTACTTTTGAAAATGCCTCCCCAAAACAACGATGCATCCTCCTCACACAAAAGCAGCTAGTGGAAAAAGTGGTTTAATACCTCTTACTCAACAAACATAACCTGTACCCCTCAAGTTTCTCACACAACTGAAAGTGAGGTAGAGGAGGACAATCAGAATCACCTATGTTTAGGTGTACCAGTGTCACATCAATCCCTTCTGCACTCTCTTTGGAAAACCTCAGACAAGACATGACCCTCTGAATACAAAGAAACATGTGACAGGAATAATGGCTTCATCTCTTCCATGTCAGGAAAACTATGAGGTTGCATTTCCACCCCTCATATCCCAGTATCTCTACGACAGTTCATGGAACACTGAGTAAAAGAAGTTACAAGAATTCAAACAACAATTTGTGAATAAAGGTTTCCAATAAGTTTTCTAATTTTGAAGTGCCAGACACACAGTTTACATAACTGTACTAAAGAAAATTAATAGCAAGAGAAACAAATTCTCAACAGACATTTTCTACCATTTATCAGCAAGATTACCTTTACCAGTCCTCACTTACCCCAGGCAAACCTACATTAACATGTTTTGTAATGCATTTTCCCTCTCCTTAAAGCATTAAAGCATTCAAGGACTGAATCCATCCCACACTGCCTCCTACCCATCAAAACTATCCTCAATTCATCAGCTGCTAAGAATAAGCCCCCACATGTTGAGAGTCAGGCTCTGGTTATTGATGAAAACATACTAAGGAATTCTGAAAAATACCTTCCAGCCTGCTGCTGTACAGATATATACAGAATGCTCCACTGTCATTTTTTGAGACAAAGCTGTTTAAAACACACAGACCAATGAGCTTCCATGACTGGTAAAGGTGGGTTCACAGTCAACGTGACCATCTGACTTTCATTTCTATGAAATCGGGGCAGGAGAACATGAAGAACAATTACACAAGTAAAACAAGGATTTAAGATATTTCTATTTTAAGACCAGAGAAAGCAACCGGGCTATTATATAGTATAAAACATTTCCGACAGAGGGAGAAAATTTTTATTTCATTCCAAAGCAGTTTAGAATTGTGGGGTAATGAAAACAGAGATGTCCTTGACATATCATCATCAGGGGAAACTGAGCTATATATCATCTGTCTTAATCAGTCTAAATAGTCCAGTAAGATATTCTCTTATAACACTATCCTGTTAACTAGAAACCCCTCCCCAAGAGAGACATCCTTTCTTTCATGGGGAGAGATACTCCACATCTGATTGCACGATGCTGAAAAGACAGGGCTCAGTAGTAGGCATTTCCAGCATTTTGAAGGTTCAGGCTCAGGCAATACAGGTGACAGAAGACAGACTTGCCACCAATACCTAGCAGACTTGTTCTCACTCTCAGCTACAGGATGCTTGTTCCTTTTCCAAAAAAGCATTGTGTAAGCAGATGAGAAATCAGTTCAAGAAGCTCAAAAATTAAGTTAGGGCAGGGAGGCGGAGGAGACAAAAAGGACTTGGAATTCCAAGTGTTTAGGAAGGTATCACTGCCCCTTCATCCTCAACTTCTGAAGAAGTCAGGGCAGATAAATCAAAAAGGCATCCAACAGGGTAGCACACGTTTGCCTCTTTCACAGCAGAATACACATACTTTTTGCCTCAAAATGTTAAGTTAATCTCAAAGCCTCTTATTGTATGTTACTACAAGCCAAACAAAGATCTTACTGCTAATTCAAACACTAGAATCAGACACACATCATCATCAATCATCACCTGACCACAAGAGCAAAAAGATCTGCCCGCATGCTCTAGCTTCTCACTTCCTCTTACACGTGCACAATCTGCAGGTCATCAAAATCCTCAGGCTTTCAGAGAGAACATCTACGCGAGCTTCCCACATGGCACGATAAGAAAGCTGCAATAACACCACATGGGGCAAGGAGGGTGCAGAAAGGGGGCTCAGAAACATTTCCTTGTCTTCAACAGTTATACTGAAGTCATCAGTGCCAAGGAACTATTCAAGCACAGACGTAATTTGAAGAGTCCAAAGACAAAGCACTGCATTAGGCAGCACAGACACATCATAATGAAAAACTGATGGTCCTGTTGCACCAAGGACAGCACCCTGTACATCCAGGACAGAAGAAAAAACCTAAAAGAGATATTCTGCCTAAAAAGCAAGATCAGATTTGTCAGAGAAATATGCAGGACTTCAATTAAAACTTCTATTAATTCAAAACAAGATTTGGGGTCTCAAGAAGGTCCATGAAAATCCAGGAGGAAATGACCTGGTCCCACTGAACCAATCTCCTAGATAAGGGAAGTATCTCTTCCCCAAATCCCATTTGTGCACATACAGTAATCTCCGCAGAGATTAGAAAATGGAAACAGACATTGCTGAGATGGAGACAGATGAATCATCCTTCCCTGTAGAGCCACAATGATTTTATCCTATCTTACTACCCTGAAATGGAAAACACATGCTAAGATACATAATTTGTCAACTATGCAATTTTTATCTACCCTTACCTGCTGACAGCTTCAAAACATAAATCTGGATTTCAGTCTTCCCTTTAGATTAATCAGTTGTACCAACTGATCATGTACCAACCCAGGCCTTTTCTCTCTATCCTTTCACAGAATTATCATGATACTGGTACGAGCCATTCTTGAACTCTGTATAAACAATCGCTTACAAAAAACATGTTGGTATTTATCCCTGTCTCCTTTGTTTTCATGTAGAAGTCACCAAAATTTGACAAAAAGAGCAACAGATAAAACCTACTAGTGAATCATTTGATTAAATCAATCCCTTTGCAAAAACCTTATGAAAGACCTAATAACTAGGACTTCAAAATTATGAAAGCCACTGGCTACACATCACTAAGGATTGCCCAGTCCAAAAAGCTTGTGCTGTGAATACAAACAAATACGTGCAAATTTTACAACAAAACAAATGCAAATAGCGACATTTCAAAGCAAGGTATTTAGTTTTCACCTCATAACTCCCATTAAACAACAGGGCTTGCACAGGTAGAATTCCATACAATACACTGTACTGTGGGCTATGAGGTATATTTGCAACAGAGTAATTGCTCATAGGTTCATGCATCAGTGCTCTGGATTCAGAGAAACTAAATTAAAAAGACTCATAACTCAGGTAAACGCAACAGCTGCCCAACTGAGACCAACACTTATACCTTCCCTCTTCCTTACTTGTCATTAGCCAGATCATAGAAGAGTTTATTCACACAACCGACAGACAACAGGGACACAGCATCCAAATACGAAAATATCTTCAGCAGCATTTCGGATGGCATGCTGGAAAACAGGAGAAAGAGGAACACTGTTAGACTTGCCTGCAAACTCCAGAAATTACAGGGCAAAGAATTTTAAATTCAAACCAGAGCAAAACAAAAGAGGTGGAAACTAGCAGCTTGAAAACACTTGAAACAAATCAAAAACTACCTGAAGAGTTAACCTAGAGTTTGAATTCTGATTTCCCTCTATGATATATGGCATTTGCGTAAAACAATTCATCACAACTTTATGAAGTGGCACAGAACAATTACATGAAAAGTTATGGGTTTGCATTTTCACTAACTTTGTTAACTTTAACCTAGTTTGACATGACACTACCTCATTTAATCTCAGTTTCTTACTGCTTGTTCCATGATTTTAACTATTTTTAGTCCATAACCACCAGTATTTACCAAAACTGCAGATACATTTCCTCCTGACTGTGGCATCAGGTCTCAGGACGCACCAGGACAGAAATGTCCTAGTCAAACAGTAAGATCATGCTCTACTTCATCATAATCTTCAAAATGCATGTGCTCAGGGGTCTCATGCAGTTTTCAACAGAAAAATGTAAACCTCAACATAAGAGCCAAGTGGCATCTTGAGATCATTAAGGTGTCTGTGCATCTGGAAGGCTGCCTGAAATGCAGATGCCAGTCTAAGCATGATAAGCCCAAGATACTATGGAGATAAGCCACCATGGTTTTATTATTAACAGACAGAAACCTCATACCCTTCAAGTAGCGCCTCATAACTGCACAGAGTTTAAAATAGATGCATTTTATACTCTAATTTTTTGAAGCATAGAGTATGGTCACATCACAATCACCACTGCAAATACAAGGTCCTATGAAAGTCAACGCCCCAGCTGTACCTCATCCTTTTACTACTGTGTCATTTACAACAGTTGTTGATTTATAATACAGTATTCCAAAAGCGCAGGGCTGTCAAGAGTAGCATGATAATGCCAATACTCCAATGTTTGTATTAAAACTCAGAATCTTAGTTGTAATAACATCGAGGCAATGTGCCAAAACTTGCAACATGCCAAAACTTGCATGGTTATTATGCAAAAAAACCCATAAAATGAAAGCCCAAAGTAGTGAGTGCATTTATTCCAGAGAGAATTTAGAAGTGATCCCTTAAAAATATGCAAATTAAATAAAATAATACACTTGATCCAGAATTCTCAACAGCAGTTTTCACAACCATATTAACTTTTTCTTTGAAGGAAGCTGAAAGGATTTTTTTTCCTTTTTTCTCTCACCTTTCACACCAGACTAACAGCGTAAAGGTATTGGACTGGCCATCCAATGCAAAACAGAGAAATCATTACATAGGAAGCTACCAAATGAATAAAACAAGGAAAAATAGTTAATCTTTCAGGTAACATATTCTTAGATGGGGTTCTTCGTAAAAATGTAACTAATTTTCAAAAAGAAAACTCAGGATTATATTGAAAGTGCCCTTTCATTATCAAATAGGAAAGGAAACATTTACCTTTCAGCAAATATGCAACAGTCACTTATTCCTCCCCCCTTATCCCACTCCACCATCCTCAGCCTCTCTATACAAAACAAAAACCAAGAATCAAGAGAAAAATACAAAGTTTAATTCTGAACTGGCTTTTATTGAAGTAATAACATAATAATTTTTATTCTCAAGGAACAACACTGCCCATGACATGCAAAGAAGTTGCTGAAGGCTTCGCATGACTTGGAAAAGCTACATACTTCATATGAACCTAGGAAAGGAGGCAAAGGACAACCATGACAGTAAAAAACTGTTTAGGTGAATACAAAGTAGGATCACAAAGTAGGCCAGGAAAGGAAATCTTTTCAACTCAGAATATCTGACATAGAAATCTTCAAAATATGAACATAATTACTGTAAGCAGGCAAAAGATGGCTTAGAGTCTGCACTTCCACTCTTACTCACCTCTCAATGCACACACTTGGTTTGCGTTTTACGGCAGGAGTCAAATATAGACTTTTAATTCCAGCATTTACAGTTTGAGAACATGCCCCAGGCCTGGCAGCAAAGGTCCTTAGCCCATTTCTAAGAAAGAAAAGCCATTAGGAGTCGCATCTTCAAGAAATGAAGAAATATGCATATTGCGCACATCTAGACACAACATTTCAATCAGGGCAGGATTCAGGGAATACATCACATGGCAACTCATTATTATCTGCTCACAGATTTGAACAATTATCACCAAGTTAAAATACCTGACACCAGGAAAATGTCAGATTTAAACTCATAACTGTCTCTCGTGACATCAATCTCTCACAGTAGTCAGAAGGGAGTAGTGTCACTCCACCAAACCAGTTTGAATCCACTAGAGATTTATTAGGGTCATACAGCTGCATCACTGTGGTCACCACAACCAAGCCCCACAGACATCCCTGCAGTGAGTCCAACTCACTGATTAATCTTCTGTTTTGCAACATTACTCCAGAGACATTTATAAGCCACCCAACTTTGCTAAGGTATTAAAAGATGCCAAATAAAACAATACCTTGAACCTTTCTCGAAAACTTTTGAGGTTCAAAAATAATTTCCTTGAACATACAACAGAATCATATTTGAAAAAAAGTTATAGTCTCATTTCAGACTTTCTCCTGCTAAAATATTCAAAAATCTGAGAGCTAAGTGCTAGTTCAATAGGCAAGATGGGTATCAATGTTTTTATAGCTCATTAGCACATCCCAATTTGGATAGAAATTACTTTCTTTTATTAAAGAAAGCAAATACACATTTCTAACACAAATTCTTGAGATCCAACTGGCCACATATTTTACCAAGTTTTCTGATAACAAGGACTTTGTAACCTGTAATCATAGAATCATAGAATCAACTGGGTTGGAAAAGACCTCTGAGATCATCAAGTCCAACCCTTGATCCAACACCGCCATGGTTACTAGACCATGGCACTAAGTGCCACATCCAGTCTCTTCTTAAATACCTCCAGGGACGGAGAATCCACCACCTCTCTGAGCAGCCCAGTCCAAGGCCTATTTACTCCCTCCATAAAAAATTTCTTCCTAATATTCAACCTAAACCTCCGCTGGCACAGCTTAAGACTGTGCCCTCTTGTCCTGCTGCTGGTTGCCTGGGAGAAGAGACTGACGCCCACTTGGCTACAACCTCCTTTCAGGTAGCCGTAGAGAGTGATAAATGCTATCATTAAATCACACAGAAATATTGAGATTGAAGCTCTATCTTAATCAAATCCTTGCACTTCAAAACCACTAATGCCATCAAGCAGGCAGAGCTCCTCATTCACTGCATTAGTGATGCTTTACATTCCCAGATGACTTTCCAACATGTCGTCAAACCAGCTCTGGGTTTCTAGGCAACCAATCAATATTGGGAAAAAAAACCTGAAGTATATGGGTACCATGTACATTTAACACATGCTGTTCCTGATTTAGGATTGGTTTATGCTCAGAGAAAAATAAAAACAGAAAGCAAAGAACAACTCTGCTTTACATTGTCAATGGGCTATGTAGAAAAAAAAAAAAAATCCAAGATGCTTTATTGACAATTGTTGTAACACAAAAAGACATGCACCTTTTAGCTTGGGTGCCAACAACTAACAGAGTAACTAAAAAACTATAAAGAAATAACCAGGTAACAAATACGACCTGGAGGTCAAGCTACTCAAGTTACTCATGTATCAGGATCAAGAAGCACACTTAGATGATAAGGCACTAACAGACTTCCTTTTTGAAGAGCCATTAAAGGGATTTCAGGACAAAAGTCGTGTTCAACAGCAGCAGAGCTATCACTTCTGTACATTCCAGGACAGCATGGCCCAGGCTATTCTGCCCTGAATCCATGCTGAAAGCATGGAGATAACTAGTCTGGGTATACTCTACAGAGACATAACTTCATAAACTCCAGGTACAGGAGTAATTCAGATAAGAAGCTGGGTCCTGGATTTTAAAACACATTTTACCTTGTACAAGCATAACCTCCATTGCCTGTATTCAGTCCTTCCTGCTCATTTTAACCACTCCTTGCATCCCCCTCTTCTTCACCCCAGGAAGGAATATATGAGGTAAAGGAAATGTTGCCTACACATGCCTTGAAAACTTCAATGTAATATATACCCCCTTTGTAAGCTTCAATTAAAAAAAAAAAGCTGAACTTTTGCATCTTTCGAAACAAAAATACTCTTAGTGTGAACAACGGCAAATCCAATCCATAAACTATTTTTCAAGTACTGCGCGTGCTAATATTTTAAATTAGTATTGACAAAATACTTCTACACCACATTGACAAAGCTGGGGTAGATAAGCACAAGTCAATGACAGCTGTTATGTCCTCTGTTTAGAGACTTCCAGAACAACTGAGATGCTCTTAATTAGAGGCACAGTAACTTCAACTGCTTTTTCATTAGCTTTCAACTTGTGGGACTCAGGTTTCTACCAGTATTTTCACTTTCATACCCTATAGTACTTGCAATGTGACTTGGTTTTTTGATGGTCAGCAAACAAGTCTCTTGCAAGTTATGTATTTCAAATAATGTATATTAAGTTTTAAGTACTGAAAAAAACCTGTCTCCTTCTCCAAATTTTAAAGCATACCTGGGGATAAACAGAAATTAAAGTAATGTTTTGACATTTTTTTTTTCATCTAACAATTCCAAAGTCTTTTTTTACAAGGTGGATATTATCCCACTCCATTTACAGGCTAAAAAGAAAAAAAAAAAAAAAAAAAAACAGCGGGAATAAAACTGCTATGAAATCCAAGGTTGCACAAATGGGTTAGCAGAAAAATCTGCTTTCTCAACTTTGTTTCTAAAATTTATATTCTTGGAGGCTGAACATGTACTATAAGAATTAGGCTAATCACACCTTCCACAGTGAAAATCGCCCATTTATTACAAAGGCCTAACTACGCTGACTATATATTCGTTAGCCACTAGGTTAACTAATAGTTTGTAGCTAGGCTACTCCTTGTCACAGTACCTCCTCCAAGCTCAAGGACATACCCAAACTTAAACCTCCCTTCCCAGGCAGAAAAAACTGCATTAAACCCAGGCCTCCGTGCACCTGGCAACAACCTGCGTTTTCGCACTGCAAGGAGCCAGGAGGGGAGAGCACCACGGCCATGAGGGCGTGCAAGACCACGGCCCTCGCCGGGACAATTTCAGAGCTGGAAACCAGAGCCCTGGGACAGGTGGAAGGGGTTTCCCAGAGGAGCAGTGGGCGTTGAGGGAAAAACAACAAACCACTCTGGCCGGGCAAAGGTGAAGGAGGCCAAGCAGGCAGCCCTGGGCAGGCAGACCCCGCTCGGCACGCTCCTCGTTACCTGCCGCGGCCCGTCGCCATGGCCGCTCAGCAGCGCCACCGCACCGAGACTTCGCGCCGCCAGCGGGGAGCGAAGGAGGGAAGGAGGGAAGGAGGGGCGCGGCCTCCTCCCGCGGGACGGCGCCAGCCCCAGGGAGGCGGAGTTCGGGAGCGCGGCCTCGCGGGAGGCGGCGCTGGTTTCCCCAGCAGTGCCGCGTGCGGCCCACGGAAAGCGTTAAAGCACCGGGGAGGCGCAAGGCCCGCCGCCGTGCCGCCGCCGCCTCCACACGCCTCACAGCGAGCTCCGCGCCGGCCCCGGGAAGCCGGAGCGCGGTGTTTTCGGCGCTCAGAATCAGTCGATTCCAACCTATGGCCAAACACCACCATGTCAACTGGACCATGGCACTAAGTGCAACTTCCAGTCTTTTCTTGAAGACTTGCAGGGACGGTGACTCCACCACCTCCCTGGGCAGCCCATGTCAATGTCTAATCATCCTTTCTGTGAAGAAATTCTTCCTAATGTCCAACCTAAACCTCCCCTTACACAGCTGGAGACTATGTCCTCTTGTCCTATCACTGGTTGCCTGTGGGAGAAGAGGCCAACCCCCACCTGGCTACAACCTCCTGTCAGGTAGTTGTGAAGAGCAATGAAGTTCCCCGAGCCTTCTCTTCTCGGGGCTGAACTACCCAGCTCCCTCAGCCGCTCTCCATAGGACACATACTCCAGACCCTTCACCAGCTCTGTTGCCCTTCTCTGGACACACTCCAGCACCTCAATGTCCTTATTGAACTGGGGGTCCCACAACTGGACATAGTAGTCGACGTGAGCCTCATCGGTGCCCACTGCAGAGGGGGAAAATCATTTCCCTAGTCCTCCTGGCCGCACTCTCTCTGATTCAAGCCAGGATGCTATTGGCCTTCGTGGCCACATGGCACACTGTTGGCTCATTTCAGTCGCCTGTTGACCAGCAACCCCAATCGTTTTCCACTGGGCCGCTTTCCAGCCGCCCTGCCCTCATCCTCTAGCCCTGCCTGGGGTTGTTGTGGCCCGGGCACTTGTTGTAGGACCTGGCACTTGGTCTTGTGGAACCACATAACGTTGGTCTCTTCCGGCCTCCATTCGTGCAAACGTCAGCTGCAGCGCTTTTACACACCTGTGTCTGCCAGGCCAAGAAAAACATACATAAGAATAACAGCTAGAATAGGGCGACGGGGACAGCAGTCGCAGCGCGCTCCCAGCGGCCCCCGCCCGCCCCCTTAAGCGAGACGGGGGTCCCCGCCCCTGAGTGCGGGTCGTGCTGTGGCCGGGGCGGCGCTGGGCATGGCGGGCGCTGTAGTGACCTCGCTGGGAGCCGCTCCCGGCGGCGGGCGGGAGAGGGAGCCCGCTCAAACTACCGCTCCCAGGGCTCGTCGCTGCCGCTCCTCGTCCCAAACATTTCCGCCGGGGCAATGGCGAGGGGCGGCTGCCGGCGGTGAAGTGTCAGTGGGGCTCCCGACCTGCCGCTCAGGGTGGGCGGCTGCCGTGGCTCTTCCCCGAGGGTCCCCCGGGGGAGCGTGGCGAGCGGCAGGAACTTTCCTTTCGGCTCGGCGGTCCTCACGGTACCGCCGTGAGGCCGGCGGGGAGCCGTGCCCGGGATGCTGCCCGCCTCCCTCGGGCGGACATGCCTGGGGAGGTGGCTGCTCGCCCCCCGCGGATGGGCGCTGCAGGGGACAGGGACTGGGGCGGGGACGGGGCCCGGGTCCTGCCTGAGGTGGCGGCACCAGTCCCTGCTGCTGCTCCGGCCCGCCCGGCAGAGTATCGGGACGCAGGCGGGAGGGCTGAGAGCTGAAAAACCTGGCGATAATAGCAAAGATGTGTCCGTGCAAAGGGCGCGGAACGAGGAAACGCTGCTGTCGGCTGCTCAGAAAGGTAAGGCGGGCGGCAGCCACAGTGAAGGAGTTGCTGTGAGCTGCTCAGAGGCTGTTGCGGAGACGGTTCGTGCTGCAGCTCTGGTTTTGTAGTCCCAAAACACAAGTGTTTGAAAAAAACCCACGGCACACTAAATCTCTGAAAACCACCAAGCCGGTTATTTTCACATCGTACTGTTTGAGCAGTTGGTACATTTCTTTGTATACATAGTGCAAGCAGAATAAACTTTGCGGTTTCTTCCAAACAGCCTGTTGATTTAGTGTTTAAGTCACATCAGGGACAAGGAGAAGTAGCCTCTCGTTTTCCTTTTCAAAAGGGAAACCTGTCACATGCAGTGTGTCTCATGGCTGCTGAAACAATATCACCTCCAGCAAAACTGTCGAAGCTCTATGTGTGATACTAGTTTCTTTATCAGATTGCCGTCATTTTGGGTGGTCTCAATCACTTCAGTGAAAAGTGATTACGATATTATTAGTCTGAGAAATTCAAAGTGCTTTGAAATGGTTTATGAAAAACGCCTTCAACTGAGTAGGAGAGTGCAGGAGAAATGGTTATTAAAGTTTCCTTGGTAACTTGTGCTTCACTGAAAGGCATACTTTATCACCTTATAAGATCAGTAGTCTTTTTCCAAGTTCTCAAAAATATTTTGAAACAATCTAATGAATTTTTTTAGAGTGTATATTTACAGTTTTACTAATACTTTAGATCAAACCTGATAGATAAAAACTAATCAGATAAATAGCAGTTAACAATGTTAATAAATAAAACACATATTTTGATCTAATATTCCTCCTTTTTATTGTTCTCTTGATTAGTAATTCATAAAATCAGTTGTTTTCAGTGTGTGCAATTTATAAGGTTTCTTATTTTTACTTTTCCCTTTCTGTGCATAAGAATTGCAATAATTGTGGGTTTAGGTGCTAAATACCTCATTAGTTCTTAAAAAATCTAGCTTTCATGTACCCAGAAAAATAGCAGTAAGTGCTTTTTTTGGATCTTGAAATCATCTAGTAGGAAAATAGAAAATAATAAGGCTTAACATAGAGATATAAACATGCCCTGTACCATATAAGAGATGTTCCATGGTCTCTTGCTTGTAGTGATGAGACGTTATGGAAACTGTTTCTGGAATTTTTTCTCCTGCCAAAATGTTACTTGAGCTGCAGACTAATAGAAAAGCATTTAGATAAGAAAGCTATGCAAGTTTTATTATCCAAGCTTGTAACTTCTGTGTTTTCTGTCTTATTTCAGTGAAGGAAGCTGGAAGAGACTTTACCTATTTCATTGTGGTGCTTGTTGGAATTGGTGTTACAGGTTATTTTTTATGATTACATTCTTTATCAGAAGACATTTTTTATAAATTCTGTCAGGTTTGGTAAGTTTTCATTCCATTTGCTGTTATTTCTCTTACAGGTGGTTTGTTCTACGTGATTTTTAAAGAGCTATTCTCTTCTTCTAGTCCAAATAAGATCTATGGAGATGCCTTGGAGAAATGCAGATCTCACCCTCAGGTTGGTTTTTGGACTTTAGTCACAAGTTTATGTTTCTCAGTAGTTACTGTCTCTTTTCAAGTCAAAAGTTTGCGCAAGGAATCTCACAAGCCAAGCTATGGGAAAAGCCACGCAGTGCTTAGAAGATCTGCCAGTGTTTTTAGGTGGCCAGAGATGGGTCAGCTCCAAACTGGAGCCTGTGTTAGGACAGGTCAGTGCAAGCTTTGAGCCTGTGTGAATTAGCCTGCTGGAAGCCAAGTGAGTGTGCCACAGCACAAAAACTGATGCAAATACAGTCTGCCCTTCAGAGCATGTGCTTGTGCCTACATACAGAAAGTCTTACAGACGTACCTGAATGCCTGCTAAATGTGGTACTTACGGAGTTCTGCAGGCCAGAGAGGCAGCTGGTCCCACATAAGTTTTGTAGATCTAGCCTGCTGCCATTTCTCAGCACAGTTACTCTGTTGTGACACTTCACTATGGTTCTGTCATTGTGTGAAGCACTGAATAGGTAGATACCCAGAAATTTAAACTTTTCCTTTGCAACACGGTTAGCCTTTCTGTGGCTAACAGGAAAAGAGATGCAGAACAGTCATGGGATCACACAGTCATCATAGCTAGGTGTAAACAAAAATCAATCTAAAACTAGATTCTAAAAACCACTACTTCAGGCAAAACAAGAAATGCATCCAATAGCTTTCAAACAAGGTTTCCTCAGATGCCACAGAGGATAATGAAGTGACAAGTTGTCATTAGAAAAAAAATGACAACTGCTTTGGAACAAGTTTGTAGAATTAAAACTTCTGTCCAGTACTTGCACAGTAAAACCTACTCTCCCTTTCTGACCAACTTTAAAGTAAGTTTAAAACTAGGTTAATCTGCTCTGGCTTTATAGATTTGGAAAAAAATACTGGATTTCTTCAACAGTAGTGTTTTTTAGATAACATGAAGGGGAATGCATTTGCATTTTAAACTTTGAAACGTTTTTGCATTTTAAACTTTGGAGGAGACATGAACAAATGTTTCATGCTTTTTTTCCTTATTACACAAAATGTTGGTTTACACATCTTCATCTCACAGGACAGTAAAAAATTAGCTCTGTTGCTTGGAGCGTGGTGCTGATAACACCAAGGTCACAGATTCGATATCCATAATGGGCCATACTTAAGAATTGGACTCAGTGATCCTTGTGGGTCCCTTTCAACTCAGATTAGTCTGTGAAATGGAAGATATTAGTAGGATTTATTTTAAATCTTTAATATTTGACTGTAAAGAAAAGGAGTGGCATACAGAGAAATTTTCCTTAACACTGTTTTCTTTCATGAACTCTTCTAGAAACACTAGACTCACAAAGGGCATTTCATTAAAAGAAAATGCATTCACAGCAGCAGTGTGAGCTGATACTGGAATATCTGTTTGTATGTGATACCTTCTGACAATTCTAGCCTCTTCTTTTGTAGATAATTGGTGCTTTTGGTGACTCTATTAAAGGTTATGGGGAGGCAACAAGAAGAGGAAGACGACAGCGTGTCAGGTACCCTTTGGTGTTTGCCCATACACACAGTAGTTTTTGCACAGTAAAGACATTTTGGGTAACAAATTACATCTAGATTGAAGAACTATATGTGACATACCCCATCACTTTTGAGTGAACATACAAGTGTTTTGCAGTACCTCTTGTGTGGCATATACCAGTAAGTACAATAAAATGCCAATTCTGAGTGCCTCAAAACAAGCAATGGTCATCATGGTAAATGTAGAGCTGGTGTCTCCAAAAACCAGGAGTCTGAAGAGAGTAGTAAAGAGCCCTAGACATGCACGAGGGGAACGGGAATCTGACTGAAGTTTACAGTCTGAAACTGTTCTGAGCTGATACTCAGAATTGGCTGCCCGTTTCTTATTTGCTTTTTTGTACTTGAGGCCACATCTCTATTGTGTATTTAACAGAACATCTCTAACCTAAACCTTTCATCAGTGTGTCTATTTAATAAATCTCCTTTTGAGAAAAACAACAGAACTATTTCTTACAAAACATAAATCCTCCGTGCTTTGCCTTTATTGGGTTCTTTGACTGGAATATATTCAATGAGGTTTCATATAGGATGAGACACATAACCCCCAATTCACAGCTCAAACCGTGAAATTGAGCTTGGCGGGTTTTTTTGACTTTTACTAGTTGAAGTTTTATCTCTTCACCAGACTCTGTGAAAAAGGGTTTAAAGCAGAGCTGCTAAATGAAATGAATATGCACAGACATTTCAAGCACCACTCTGTAAAATGAATTATGTAGATAAGTAAATGTGTTCTGAATCGGCTTTTCTGATATTTGATTTCCATAATTTTGAATGTCTAGTGTTTTAAATAAATTTTTGAGCTGAGAACTGCATCAGGTTGTAGAGTTTGCACCTCCAGTATAAGGATGACCTTAAACGTCTCAAAAATGTGCAGTGGTTTTTTTGTGGATGAACACCTTGAATTTGAATTTACCACAGTAAGGCTCTTCGTTCATCTTTGTTCTCTCTAACCCATCATGTCACCGTAAACTGTATTCACAGTGTGTACCTGGGTATGACTGATGGAAATGAGAGCTTGGTAGTATGCAGCAGTTACTAATTTCAGTAGGAAACATAAACTGGCACCAGAACTCTCATTTGACAATTAGTTTCTGAAAGTGGTCACTTCAAAAGGAAGGGGACCTTTCTGTTTATGTAATACATGCACATAAACCAACTCCAGTCTAAATATCAGCATTTAGGTTGTAGATCTGATATCAGTGCCAAAGTTATACAGCTTCAACAGAATAAAATTATTGCCAAAGTAAGTAAAGCACATAATTAACTGTTTTGATGTGATTTAATCAGCCTAATAATTAAGTTGCCAAGCATACTTTGTGTGTTTTGGCTTGTTAACTTAGTTTAAGTGCCTAAAAAAACCCCTGGTAGTCTTGGTGATGTGAACATCCCTTTCTAGATATTGGGCTCCGAACCTCGAGTTCTTTAGAAGAAATATAAGGAAATTCCAGAGTCTTCAGCTACTGGATTGCTTTTGAGTTTTTAGGGGAAGATTGGGGTGAGGACATTTAAGCATTTCATCTCTTAATCCTCAACAGCTAATTAGCTCTTCTAACTCCGCTAGTCCTTAGGCACTCGCAGTAAAGCTTGGGAAGAGCAGTAGAGAAGGAACCCATGGTAGCATAAGGACTCCATTGGAATACACTTTCTTACAAAATGAGTAAGCAACTCCTCTAAGTTTAAATTTGAAGTCTTAACTGGCATATAATATGTATCCTTGTTGGGTGGTTGGGTTTTTGTTTTGTTTTGCTGTTTTTAGTCACTTTGAATACGTAAAGGACGGATCGAAACATATGCGTTTGAAGTTCTATATTGAGGGCACTGAATCAGGGAAACAGGGAACAGTCCATGTGGAAGTCAAAGAGGTATGTACAATTGTTAGATATAGCTGACAAGCTTAATCTTGAACTTAAACTATCAAAGAGAAAAGAACAGCCTGAAATTGTTTTCCTTACAGAATCCTGAAACAGGAAGATTTGAGGTCCGCTACATATTTGTGGATGTTGACACCTATCCGAGAAGAACCATTGTCATAGAAGACAACAGATAGCCAATGATCAAAGCTGCTGCCTTGTCTCATTGAGTATTGGATCATACTGGTGTAGCCAGTCTACTCGTGAATTGTTTGGTGTTCTCGATTGTGTCTCCTAACTTTGGGGTTGAATTACAGGACGTAGCCTCTCAGGGCATCCATGAAGGACTTTTGATAATAACAGATAAAGGATTTAAAGTGAAACCAATGAAATATAGTAGAGCTATAATTTATGGCAGATAGTCTTGACATAGGAAAGGGATGGCTCATAATAAACAGTTTAATGCTGGATAATACTTCTGCACACCTAAATACTGAGTCTTCCAAGTTTTTAGGTTTGTATGGGGAGTTTTTTGTCTTTGCTTGGATTTCCCACTACCACTGCAATAAAGAAAGTGGTATTTTAACTGTAGACAAACTGTTTTCATTCTGGATGCCTTTGTAGGTAAGAAGGTAAAATAAGAATGTTAGCAATGCAAAACAGATCTAGCCCAAAAGAATGTAAGGGTAGTAGGAGTGGAGGCACACACCCGTGACAAACAACTGAAGATAAAGACTTTAGTATTCGTGTCTTCTAAATAAATTAACACCACACAGAACATCAGCACCATCTGCTCCTTCCAGTGTTTGCCATGCTGTTCCACATGGTTGTAGCAATGTGGGGGTCAGCCTCTTCTCCCAGGCAACTAGAGAGAGGACAAGAGGAAATGGCCTCAAGCTGTGCCAGGGGAGGTTTTCGTTGGACATTAGGAAAAATGTCTTCACTGAAAGGGTGGTCAGACATTGAAATGGATTGCCCAGGGAGGTGGTGGAGCCACTGTCCCTGGAAGTGTTCAAAAAGCAACTGGATGTGGCACTTAATGCTGTGGTTTAGTTGATGTAGTGGTGTTTGATCAAAGGTGTGACTCAGTGATCTTGGAGGTCTTTTCCAATCTTACTGATTCTGTGATTCAGTGAATATAGCAAGTCAGTCAGTCCACCCCCTCGTGGGAAGGGGTGCAGAGCCCTTTCAGGGTGCCTTCAGTCCCTCTTTGCTGAAGTTGCATTACAAACCCTGTCATGGTTAGGTCTAAAAGTCACTCATAGACAAAGGGGAGTTGTTGTACTTGTCACTTTTCATCTTGGCCACCTCCCTCGAGATCATGACCCCCACAGAGAAAAAAGAGAAGGATCCCAGTGTCTGTGGTTAACTTCTGATATTCACATACTTATAATCAGTGACATGGGCTGTGCCCCTAGATAAATTGTGTAACACAGGTGGTCTTTTTACCATGTTACTTTCCTGTTGGCAAGAAGCCACATTTGTGGAAGAGACTTCTATCTCTGAAAGTGTTCTCCTGTAATTTCGGGAGAACATTTGGTATTTGCTATAAAGCTGTGTTTTCTGTAGAGTAACTGATGTGTTCAGGAAGTAATGTACTTCATTATACTTTGTTTGCAAGCCCTGACACCAAAATGCAACAGTAAGAGATAGGGGCATATACATATAAAGTGTTCATGAAGCTAAATGGTAGTTAAGATCTTCACTGGTGTCTCTTTAAGAAAACTATCAAGCTCTAAATACTGTTACGTTCAAAACGTTTTGAAAAACACAACATTCCATTTAAATTTCTCTCTTTCCCACCTTGTCTATGTTATAAGTGTTATTTATCAGTGTGTGTCCTTCGTCCATAAGGTGCTGCTCATTATTTTCTTTTACTGCCTGCATCACCTCACTAGCTAAGCAGATATACCAGGATGCTTTTCTTCTTATTTCTTGGATGGGGGACATAACTCTGAAGGACATCATTTCTCCGGCATTGTGAAAAAGGTGACAATATACTTGATAAAATGAAGACAAAAGTAGCAGAAGAAATCCGCCTTTACCTGAGCTTAGGTGTATTAGTGTTCTTAATTTGAACAAATGACAAATGCAAGGCTTAAATGCTTTCCTATCTTGGTGAAGGAGAGCTTTTGCTAATCCTTTTTCTAGGAACATCAGTGAAGGAAAAAAGAACTTCACAGTTTGATTTATCATTCTCCTCCTAGCTAGATACCTATCACCAGCAATATTATTTAAGTCCCACGAGATTTTCAAGAGTATTAAAGTTTTATACATATGTAGTTTGGTTGCAGAAAAAGAAGTTAAACAGTTTTTTGCTAACAGAATTCTTGTGGGAACTAGTTACTTCTTTCCGTATTCCTTCTGAGGCTGAAGTTCTGTTGGTCCCTATGGACCAGGCTGGCACCAATGCTTAAAAAATGTCCTGAAGTCCTGTTTCATGCAAGCAAATATATGGAGACATCATAATCAAAATTAGGTGAGGATGAGTCCAGCAAGACATCTGGAATACAGAACACTGATCTCTTCTGCAGTACCAGTTTACCTGGTAGTTGTTTGCACTGGAGGGCAACAGCTGCATTCACTGAGTTTAAACATCATGTTTTAGAACACCCCTGTCCTAATTCTGAAAACAGCCAGCCTCAATTGTTCCTTATAAAGCTGCCCCTGCTTCAGTGGATTGCTGTGCCATGCCAGCAAGCCATGCAGAGATCCTTCTGTATGGTAAGCGTGTCAGTGTTCCATCCTGTCACTGGATGATGGAACAGGAGACAGCAAAGTAACTGGAAGGTTCAACTTCACTTGTCAGTAAACACAAGCAGTAAACATTTCAGTGTTTCCTTTCTAAAGGTCTTCCATCTTTTTCTCTGGGGAAACACAAAATTACAGCGTATGCCAGTTATTTCTAATGTAAAAGTGTCATGTTATTGTTACCGAAGTGTTGGGGAAAAAAAATTACTGCCACTAAGTCAGAGCCAAAACAGTGACATTTTCATGGAAATTAAACACGTTTTCCAGAGTTCAGTTTTGATTGTTGCAGAATTAATAAAAATGTATATGCTCAAAACCCCCTTCTCCTTTAGGAAATGAAAATATGTCACTCACCAGTGAAATTTTTTTTCCAGAAACTCTGTGGCAGACTACTCAAAATGTATTTAAGGCATATGTACAATTTGGTCTTAACTTTCCTGTCTCTGCAGTCATTTCTGTGGATGCCAAAACTTGTGTATATAGCATAGGCAGCCAGCATTCTTAGAGCTGATTTGTGGGAATAATAATATTACTATGTCATCTTTGTGACCTCTGTTTGAGTCTAGGTCCTGTGTATACTTGCTGTAAAGTGACAAAAAGAAATATCCCTTCAGGAAATCATTTTATTGAAAACTTTAAAATATCAAAAATTATTACTCTTTCACTAAGCTTCAGTAAACAGAAGATCTTACAAAGAAAACGTAATCTTAGACTGGGAAGGAAAAGTGATGTTGTGCATGACTGAGTTTAAAAATGACCTGGATACCTAAATATTTCCAACATGGAATTCAAGTTAAACGATTGAATTAGGCAGTAGAGTTATGATCTTGGAAATGGTTGCAAATAAATGCATGTCTGATAACAAGAAACTTCAACAAACTCACTTAACAAGCAGAGAAGGCAGGAATGTGAGTAAGACAATTATTGTATCGCATGCCAACTGCAGAGATAAAAAGCCAGAGAAGGTGTGCTGGGGGTTTTCACAGTTCATTTCATTTCAGTTTGCTCTCAGTCTCATTCACTATCACAGAGGGTGCTATCCATCCTAATACTTGTGGGATTGTTCCAATGCGTAAATTATCAGCAACCAAACCTGTTACAGATTACACCCAAAAAGCATTGAAGACACATTTTGAGTCAAAGCCCACTTTTAGGATTCATTGTGGCCTGTAAGCTGATGGAAATACATGAGACAAGCACAGAGATTGGGGAAAAAGTGTAAAGGGAAAAGAGTTTGAAGGAGCAAGCTTAGAGATGACAGTAAGGGCTCATAACTGGCCTCTCTGTATTGGGCTGTGAAGTCTGCTTGGAGATCTGGAATACAATTGGCACTGGAAAAACAGAAATTTGAAAACAAAAAGATCTTCCCCCCTCTTTTTGAGGGGAAAAAAATAAAAAAGCTTAGTCGCTAGAGAGATGTTCACTTGCTCAGAATGCAGAATAATAGAACAACAGTAGAAATTCTCCTTAGGCAGCTGGGAATGGATATCATTATGATATACAGTGATTCGAAACTGTACTATAAATAATTGAACAACAGAAGAACAACTATTTGATAGTTCTTATGAAGTTCTCGGGGGTTTTTATTCTGTATGTGTTATGGAAAATAATCTATAGGAATTATAGAAAACTGAATTAATACCATACTGTATTCAAATTCAGTATATTTATATTAATGATATTTAGTTAAAAGTTTTTGCTACACTTGAAAATGTGGCAAAAATATTTTGCAATTAAAAGGAAAAAAAAGGGGGAAAAAAAAAGCTTTTTTGGAAGTCTTGTGGTTGTCCTAGGAGGATTATATGATTCCCTTATTCTCCTATACGTTATTGTGGAATGTTTTTAACTCAGCATATAAAAATATTAAGCACAAATACCTGTTTCAGTAAAACAGTGTGGAAAGCCTCTGTTTGCCTCCTAGTGTTCAATATCAAACTGCGTTTCATTTTAATATCCATGTAAAAAATACTATCAGTTATGGAAAAAACATAGTAAGTTAACTTATAATTATCTGCATAAAGGACACGATGCAGTACACCTGAAAGAAAGTATCGGGGAATTTAAGCTAATAGAAAATGTCAGTTTTAGATGCCATATATGGCAACTACAAACATTTACCCATCTATATAAAAGTTTGCTTTATGCACTTTGGTACAGGCTTGTGCCTGAGGTGTCAGTGTGGGGAGAGCACACACACCCCTTTCCCTGTGCCTGAGGGAGGGATGCACCCAGAGCCATCCTGTGGCAGGTTAGCCGTGACCAGCACCCAGAGCTGCTCCCCCTCAGGAGGATGTGGGTGGAAATGGGGAACAGCAGGAACGAGAAATCTTTGGGTTTGAGATGAAGACAGGGAGATCACTTGGCATTTACAGTTACAGGTGGAATAAATATCAGAATTAACTCAAATTCTTGCCTCTTGCTGCCATTGTTGCCCAATGCAGCAGCACGGGCAGTGTGCCGTAGTGGTGGAGCACCCACTGGGGCTGGCAGCACTGGTGTCTCTACTTCCATATCATGTACAGGCTTCTGCCTCCGCATCTTAAAACCTCACGATACTGTCCTGGGAAACCTTTCCAGGATAATCATGTTTGTCCAACCTCTATTTAATTACAATTCCCCCTTATCAGAATCACAATTACGTTCTCTAGCATGAGTTGCTGCCTTGTATTACTCCCCACAATTAACTATTAACCTTTTATCTAAGTGCATTTTTACTCTTAGTAGGAACAGGGTTGTTTTTCAATTTCAATCCTAATTCTTTTTTTCCATTAAAAACATAACAATCTCAGCCATAACAACATTTTAGTACAGTTATATGCATGCTAAATCATGGCTATATTCCCTGAGATGTGATTTGCTTCATTAGTACTACAACCTTCATAGAGGAGCTGGAAGTGAATTGCTGTATTGTACTCTGTCTGGGGCCATGCATTATCCTGTGGTTTAATAACATGAAGTCAAATCCCAGTGTTGGAGTGCAGATTTGCAGAATGCCACCAGTTGCTTTTAGTGTGACACCTAACGAGCTCTAGATGCCCTCTCCTCCTCTGTCTGGCTGCAAAGCTACCGTAGTCAGGGGTCTGATACTGCTAAGGATAATAGTGGTGGAGAAAAATAGCTAAGGTATCTCAAGATTTAAAACAGCAGATTTCTATCAATTGCCTTGAGCATAAAAGCCTTGTAGTAAGCCACAACTATTTTTCCCTGAAAACATCTGTGAAAAATGCCCTTCTCTGCTGATTTCTTGTATTCTTCACACCTGTTTTCCCTGAATGTCTCTTAATACCTTTTTTGGGGGGAGTGCTGCTAGCTTCTGCATATATTTCTCTTTTCCTTCAAAATATTAGGCCTAACTTCCATGTCTGCATGTCTCTTTTTTACCCGTATTTAATTTTGCAGAATAAAAGTTAAACTCCCACAACCGCTCATCAAATCTAGACCCTTCACCAGCTTCATTGCCCTTATGCATATATATATATATGCCTGTGCATAAAAACCCTGTAAATATATAGAGTATATATGTTGTATATTATGTATACATAATAATACCTATCTATGTACTTCGCCTTGAAAACTTTTCATGTAACATCAAAATAAACCAGCTTCTGGGGCTATTCAAAAGCAGACACCTACCATTAGTGACCAAGTCATGTTGCAGAGCTGGTCTCCAGTGATGTTCCTGAAATCCCTGTGATCCACATAAGCCACATGGAACTAACAAGTGTTGAATTCTGGGTGGTGGGTCCGATTGACACCTTCATTTTTAACTGATATCCAGTATCCCATCCAAATCTTCAATGACTGACATGTACAAAAGCTCCAGGCATCTCTCAGTGGCAAATATTTCAAGGTGAATTAAAAAGAAGAAATCAGATAAGCAAAAGGATGTGACTTGTGCTAAGATTAGAGCCAGTCAACTCTAATCTCTTCTGTATTGAGTGAATCATAATGGCAGTTTCTTCTTGATAATATGTTGCTCCATCCTGCACTGCAATGATAAAGGCCAGAAAAATAGTGGTGCATTCGCTGGTGGTCGTCAGCCTTTAGGATGGAATTGAAAGTGGAAGTGTATGAATATGGGTTTTGTGGTTTTGTAAAAACATGCATTTTTCATGTTGAAAGCATTAATTCTAAACCAACTGCCGATGTTACAGTCAGCCCCATTTACCCATAGGCTGGCCATCATGCTGTACCACCCACATGAGGGATGTGACAGAGTGACTCCCTCTGCCTGAAGGACTGGCTCCGTGCTTCCCAAGCAAAGTGTTCCTACATGACATCTCCAAAATAATTATCCACCACAACATAAATATCAACACATACACACACAAAATCAGAGAAAAACTAATACTCTAAAAAATGAAGCCATCATAATGTCAAGAAAATTAGTATGTACTCCATGGACTGAAGTCAATGCTTTTAGATTTAGCACACTTGTATGAACATTGGCAGGTAGTGCTATAACCAGTGAGCAATCTTGCCATGTGAGAGCGTTAAATTCTTTTGCTGTGTGCCCACTCGGATGTGGTTACATTGCTGTACCTTGTGATAGAGTTCAGGAGCAACCAGCACATAGATATCCATGTTGAGGTCATTGTGATGACTTCTAAAGGATTCTGCTGCTGTGCCTGCTTGTGTAGTACTCACAGGAGTCTCCACCTTTTAAGTGCAGACATCTGATGGCTTTCTAAAAATACATGCTACTCAGTCTTAGAGCCCCAAGGAAGGTTCCTGTCTCCAAATCAAGGGTCATTCATCTCTTCCCTGGGAATGAGGCCATTTGCTGCAGGCCACCAGCAGGCAGGTCTTTTAGACCTCTGCATACCACACATGTTCCTCAGGCCATGCTTTCTGCAGCAACTCTGTGCAGATCTCACTGGGATTTTAAAGACAAGAAATAACATGGTATTTTTGGAACTGCCTGTACATCACTGCCACATCGTACAGGGTTACATGAAAAGCACACTTTCACACTGAAATAATACTTAGTAGAAATAAGGACATGTTAGTAATGGTACAGATATTTTCTTCATCACCAAAATGGGTAATGAGCACAGGGCTGGGACTCAGGAAATACCGAATCTGTGATAAATTCTATCAGTTTCTCTTCTCTGGACTTGGAGTGAGTATTTTTGTCTTTCTCTTTACTGTCATAATCACTGTCCCAAATGAATGTTGTGAGAATCAGGTAAGGAACTGAGGCTGCAGGGAGCCTGGGCAGGTAGGCAGGAGCCCTCAAAACAAAACAGTTGGTGGAGCCTAGAGGGCTGGATTTTCAGGAACCCTCGGGCACATTTCCTGAACACATTTCAAATCAGTACTCAAAAGCATTTTTCCAGGAAGAAGATTTTATCACTTCTATCTATTAAAGTGATGAATAAAAAAATTATTATGTAATATGTCACAACATTAAAGAAACAAACACTATTAATCTTTCTCTCAGGCCATTCCTCAAGTTCATGATTATACAGAAAGTTTCATAGGAAACTGATAATATTAGTGCTGACAAAGTAGGGTCAAAGTATCCAGTAGCACAAGCCTGGTATTCCTAGATATCCCACATGCCTGCACTGCAATTAATTTCCGGTTTTAGTGAAAACCTCTTTGGACTTGAATGTGCCAAGAAGCAGTAGCTCACTTTTAAGCTCAGATTAAAAAACAACATACCAAAGAGTTTTATGCATAATTGAACAAAACCCATCCCCTAAGGACAGTATGAAATTTTTTATGCATATAAAGAATAAAATACATTTCTCTGAGCTCGATGCAGCTTTTTTACGATGCAAAAAGCAGCCACAGCACCGTGTGAACACACACATCACTCCACAATATAGTGGTCTGTGTGGCGCTAAAAGCCACAAAGTGGAGAGCAGATCTTGATTCTCCTCACATGACAAAAGTAAGAGATGATACAGAAAGGATTGAGCTTTCCTAGCACTGAACTGGGAACTTTATCAGGAGATGATTAATATTATCCTAAACCTATTCACCACTTTTTTTGACTCCTACAGCATTTCTTCTACAGTCTTTGTGGATTTTAAGAAAAGCTAACAACCATCAGCAAGTCCTTTAGCTGCAGCAAATGCACACTCGCGAAGCTTTTGCCATAGTTTGTAGTTTGGCACCACCTTCCTAGACAAAAAAGAATGGCAGCTTTGCACTGCCAGAACGTTTGGCTTGAAAGCCTTTGAACAAAAAGGAAACAGCAAAGAAAGGTGATTATTTCCCTATCTGTTTCAATTACTAGACATTTTTAATAGAAAGATAGCATTCTCACTCCTCAGCAATTTTTACCTCTCATCAGTTTTTAGAAACTATCCCACAGACTAGTGTTCCCTGTAGCACTTCAGTTACAGCTCTATAGCTGTGGATCTGTGCTGTCACAGTTTCAGGACCTATTACTTGTGTTTCCAAGTCATGAAAACTGAAATTTCTAATGTAAACTGTATTTTATGCTGAATATAGTAAATTTTAGTATTTTAAAAGGAGCTTGTGAATGCCTGATACGAGCATGGTACTTTTACTTGACATCCGTAGGCAACAAATTTCAAACTATTTTCTGCACTTCATCTTAAAGAGTTTCAGCTCCTTGCTGAGAAACAAACAGAATTGGCAATGATAACCAGTACACTCATAGTCCTAAAAATAAATATATTCTTCAATAATCCAAGGAATTGGTAAGAAAAATAGTAAAGGTGACAGACGTACGGGTAACTGCCCTGCATTAGCATCAGAGTAACCCATACCACAAAGAAAACTCAAGTGAAGCATGTAGATTTTTTTAATTAATTTTTCCTTTTTTCCCTTGTTTGTTTCTCAGCATGCCCTCACTTGCATTGGGCCTGTCCAGGATCAGCTACCCAAGAATAAGCTTAATCACAAAATTACCTTACAGTCACCCTCTGCAAAACCTCCTTCCAGGCTGAGCTCCTTATCTTGTGACCCAGAAGCTGCAAATAACCCCCATGACATGACCTGTTTTACAAAATTCTCACAAGCTGATACCTGAAAAAACCAAAGAGGTCTGCGTACTTGGTACTTGGCTTGGTGCTTCCCATCAGCACTGCATGAGGGAGTTCCAGGAGATGCTTCATAAGATGTGGTCACAAAATTCTGGCCATCCTGCCTGTGTTTCTTACGACAATCTGGTGGCTAAGCCGCTCACTACCATGTTGGATACTGAAGCTGCATCCCCTCTTAAGTCTTTGCTTCCTTCTCTAGTTGTAAAATTATTCTCCAGAAAAGAAAACACTTCTAATATGGGGGAAACCTCTTAGGCATTTTGTTCCTTAATTTCTTTGCCTATGAAATTACTCAAGTGTAATCTGACTGCGAATATAAAACAACCCCTCATTTTTGTCTCTTTAGGGGAAGAAAAAAAAAAGTGATATTGCATGCTAAGCAACCATTATATTTTCCCAGCTGGATACTCAGCCTTCTATCATATACTTAATTCCCCCAAATCAGTACCTCAGTGGCAAATGATGGCAGTTTTAGTTATGACAGTGAGTTGAGGAACGGACACACATTTGTATCTGCCGACTCTGGGCAGCAACACAAAGAGAAAAGAAGGTGATAAAAAAAGAAAAAAGGAGCTGTAGGTGTCAGCCTTTAAAATCTTGAATTCCACATGTGAATTAGGCATGGTTTCTGGAGGCAGCTTCAAGCAAATGCATGTGAATGAGTTCTTTTAAGGTGTATATTTAACTTCTTTACACTTCTGTCTGGATATTCTCATTCAGAATTAAAAAAACTGAAGTTGCCTCAATTTAATTTATTTTATTTCCAAGGAGAACTAAAGCAGATTGAATTAAGGACACTGACATTCTGGCTAAGAGTGTCCGCATAATACTACTTAATGCAGTTTAATTCTTGCCTTTTCAATTCACATCTTTAGGTTTTTTGGGCTGCTTTTCCAGTGTGGCCCTGAGAAGGCAAATACCAAATGCATTACTGTTTGAAGAATGTCATGACAGTGTGCAATGCTAAACAAATACATATTATTTTCTGGCCCCAGTTAATCGATCATGCACATATTTCCATAGATATTGCTACTCAACAGAGGCAACTGCATAAACGCATGCAACTGCGTGCTCACGTGGCACATATTTTTGATGCTTCTGTTAAAATTTGAATTTTACTAAAATTGCACCTGGAGTTTGCAGGGAAAACTTATTATATCAGAGCATTCTTTCAACTGTATATGATATTTACCACTGCAGAAATTACAAACATGCCCAACGTAAACAGATTAGCTCCTGTTTAACAGGAGATGTTACTTCTTGATGGAAGGAGATGTACTTCTTTGGCTCTCTAGACCTCCTCTGACACGAGTCATTATCTCTAAAACCCCCTGGGATTCCCTAGATCAGATCCAGACCAGCCACAGTGTAGGACAGGTAACTTAGTCAGAAAAGCCATGGGGAGGCCTCAAGCACCATGGCATTTTCCAGTCATAATGTTTATATCCCCAGTTCATTAAATTGATTTTGGTAGGCTCTGATTTCTGCTTGTAAAACATTAGCCCTGTAAGTGAGCCAGCAGGTACCTCAGAGGTGTTAGTAGCAGATTGCAAGCCCCTTACAGCTGTGTTCCATCAAAAGTTGCAGTCCTGGCAAGCACAGCCGGCTGAGCAGGCAGCTGCCCTGGGCTGGCAGTATTTCTCTATCTTCATCCCAATCACACATGGCATTGGTGGCAGTGGCAGTGGCAGAGGCCACACAACAGCAGTACCTGGGAACCCTGGGGTATTATGAAAGAGGAGCCTGGAGAAGGATCTGTGGGCTGCCCATGAGCTGGAGTTATGGATTCAAGTAGCTTCAATTTGATGCTTTTCTGCAGTGTATTCTATCTTCCCTCATGAATGACAGGTGAGTAAGTCAAAGTATTGTGGGCAGTGAGATATTTCTACTTCAAATGTACTGGCCTGGTGAAGACGTTTATTTGACAAGCAGTTTTCAATCTTTCAGGTAAGTGAACTTCACAGTTAGCTCCTGAGCGCAGTATTTGCATTAAAATCATTCCATTAACGACATTCTCTTTGTCTCCAGATGCTGCACTTCAAATTCAATGGCATTGCTGTGTTGTTAGAAATTTGAACTGAACAAAGAGCATACAGAGAGAACAGAAGGCACACAGAATTAGCAATTATTGTTTGATGAATACAAAGTGATAGCACCAGCTATAAAAGCTGAAAAAGTTCTGCTTACAGTTCTTTAACAACTTGGAATTAAATTTTACACAATGAGCATCTGTTATCAATTGATTTCCCCCCCCACTCCTTCATGAAAAGCCTCAGTCAAAATAGTTTGCCCATTTTGGGGGACAAGGCTGAACAAAAAATGCCTGCAGTTACTCCACGGCAACTGGGACAGGGCAACCATGAAATGCCTTGGGGTGCCCAAGCCCAGGCACTCCAGAGTGACCATGCCCACTCAGCCATGATTGAGTCATATCCATGTGGGCACCCTGCTGGGCAGCAGGAGATCCTCTAGAGCCTTGCAAACAGCCTTTTCCCAGCATCTCACCCTTTTCTACAGCATTTATAGCTAACAACAGGGAATAGCTTTCTTGTGAAACTTTTTCAGCATGTTTTTAAAAGCTAACATCTTACTTATTGGGCATCCAAGGGGTGACTCCTGATTAAGCAGAGCTGTGAGATTCTGTGAATAGAGAAGAATACCGATAACTGAAAAAAAAAACCACAAAACCTTATTTAGAAAATTAATCTGACATGGTTTGTTCTTTTTTATCTTCCAGTATGTTGAGGGCACCAGCTGCTGACTGTCGATATTGGCAGCAGCCCTTGCAGATGTCCCTGTCAGGGACAGGGACTCACAGATCTGGTTTAATGAGCACATCCCACCTCACTCTGGGGACCAGTGGCTCCTTTAGCCACCATGTCTCAGTTACACCCTGTTGTATCCATAAGTCCTTAAGTTTTTCCTATTGCCATAGGAAAGATGATAAGCAGAGGCTGGAGCAGAGGACTGTAGAAATCTAAGAGGATGTTTTTCCCAAGCCATTTAGCAACAGGTCATATCGAATGTTTGCAAACAACCATGCACTGTTGATTGAAAAATTGAAAAAAATTATCAAATTGTCCTAGGTCACCTGTATAAACAGTTTAATTTGTACAAACTTCACTCTGTTGGTATTCTGAGGAGGAGGCTGCCAACAGACAGCAGTGAGGACCCACTGGCATCCATCATCTCTTCCCTTGATACACTTGGGTCAGGAAAGGATTTATTTCCATAGGCTACCGACTAAAACTCCTTCTTTTTAAGCCCAGCTCAGACTCATTAAATCCACTCTTGATGCCTTTAACAAGTCTCTCTTTACACTTTAGAGTTCCCAATGTGGTAGCTGGATTAATCCGTGTTTACACAGAGCTTTGTGATGGAAAGTCTTGGTAAAATATGTTCTGTAGATGTAGCGCTTTCTAGATTACAGATTCAAAAATATGCAGTACAAAGTTATTTAAGGGTCCCTGTTCAGCAAAATACTTAAAAGCTTTTTTAAAGCTAAGTATTTGTGTTAAGAACTCCACTAATTTCAAGTCTAACTTTCTTAATTTCTTACACAAAATGAGCAGTTTTCCATGTTGGTATGTGTGCCATATTTCAATTATGTTTTATTTAAAGGTGTAAGCAAATTACATTTTTGTCAGACATCTGTAAATCCTACTGAAAATTTATCTGAGTTATTTTGCATAAATAATTTACAAATGTATATTGGGAGATTTTAAGTGTTTGGAGACAGATGCCTCTTCTACATCCCTGAAGAAAAATTGAAAATGAAAGTGCCTTGAATGTTTAGAACAGATTGTAGGGCCATAAAAGTGCTAAACAGTTATAAAACAAACATCAGAAAAGTACATACTTCAGAGAGGACCCGGCAGCAGTAAGATACTGGAGACATGCTCTTTGTATCTTCTGGTCTGTCACAGCAAAATCTAAGTGTGGCTTTGACTCATTCCCTTAAACTCTAAAAACCATTATAGGCATCTTCTGGTGTGATGAGTGGTGGCAGAAGGTAGGATTATGCTGTGGCTACTTTTGGGCTAAACATTGATTTCAGAGTGATTCTAGGGACAGAATTAAGATGCTGTAGTATTTCTAGGATACGTGACTAGACCTGATTCTTGCCTTAGTGTCAGCTTTAACTCCATGACATTCTGTGTCCACAGCAATTCGAGACAATATACAAATATTGCAAGATACACAATATCCCATTCCCCAGAGTAGAGCTAAATAAAGAAGAGAAGAACCCAAGGAATGCTATGTCTGTTTGGATGCAGAGGACCCACAGTAATCAATTTCCCCTCAGTAAATGACTCATTTAAGGAATTCAAGGAACCATGTAAATTCAGTCACCAGAACTACACACTGTGCTCTACCCCTGGTATGTTTCCACTTACGGCAGGCAGAAGAGCAACTTCCTACTCCTAATGGTCACTGTCCACTTGCAAAGTATGCAGGATACAGTCCGGGACAGCTCCCTGCCGCACAGTGTTGGAAAGCATTGCCTAGAGTGGATGGGTCTTTGGTTTTGGGGAACAAAAAAACCCAACCCCTGGAAAGCATCTGAATTTTTTCTGAAGGCAAGCTCACCGCAGCACTCTGCCGATGCACTCCCAGGCTGCAGTTGCACGGCCGGCCATGTGCTGGGCCTCCTCTCTGAGCCTGGTGCTGTGGCAGCGGTGAGACGAGGGAACCGTGTACTCCTTGTAGTGGTTACCCGCTTGCAGAGAGCACAGGAGCAGGTGGAAAGGCTGCTTGCAGAGTGGGCACATGGTGCTCTCTCTGGCCCAGTGCTCCATGCAGGCAGAGAAGAGTCTGTGGAAGCAGAAGAGCTTCCTTGACATCCCCCAGGCAGATGGGGCATTGCGCTGCCTCCTCCAGCCCTGCCTGCACCAGCTGGCTCATGCTGCTGTCCTTTGCAGCAGAGCTGCTCTCCTGCAGGTCAGGCTCAATGGTGCCCAGTGCCATGTCCTGCCAAGAGAGACTCGCAGAGTGCTGGAGCTTTTCTGGCGCTGGGAGGGGAAGCGCAGAGAAAGGCCCAGAGAGCTGTGGGAGCTATGGGAAGATAAGGACATCCTGAAGGATCTGCTGGTGGGCTGGAAAGCAGCAGCAAGAGTGGGCCTGTGGGTTGGCCAGCCCCAGGTTCTGCCCTGCACCCCTGCCTTCTCCGGGCAGCCTGCACCTTGCAGAGGTGCTGAGGGGAGCTCCTTCCCAGGCCTCGGGGGAAGGCAGGCTTGGGCACAGGGCCCTGGGCAGGGGCAGCGTGCGCCGCCATGGTGGGAAAGGCTCCGTCTGGTGCTTGGCGGGAGCTGGGGCAGAGCAGAGAGATGTGGGGCCAACCCAGGTTGTGCAGCTCTCTCTGTACCCCCTTGGAGGTGATGCCCAGGGAGAGAGGGATGGAGGGCAGGAGGGGAAGCCCACCCAGATCTGCTCAGCACCTCCCCAGTGTTCAAGCCGTCTGGGGCAAGTTCTGGTGAGCAGGGAGCCCTGGGGGAAGAGCCGGAGTGCCTGAGGCCCCAAAGCACACGCGCTCTTTGCTGGACAGCGGCTGGGATAGCACAGGGCATCTGCCTTCAGGAGGTGGTCAGGAACCCCAGGCAATGTTCGGTCTGGTCCCAGGACCTGCAGTGAGAGTTTTACACAGCCCCACACAGCTGGGTAGAGGAGAGAGGAATGCTGGAAGTGTGTTTGAATCTCCGGTTCAGCCTGTGATGATAGGCCAGTGTCCCAAACACAAAAGACCTGGCAAAACAGGGAGCCTATTGAGTATGGAAGGGACCTCTGGAGGTCACCATGTCCAAGGTCCCCACTTGATCATGGGGACAAGATGCAAAAGTACAGGTACTAGAGAGAAGTTACTTAAGGGTAGAGAATGAGACTTTTTATCCCATGTGTCATATCCTGTCATGCTGTGTCTTTTTGGTCCTCTGGAGACCAGTCTGCAATTGAGTGGTGAACAAAAAATGCTGTTAATTGCTTTACTAGAAACAGTTTCAGCCATACTCAGCAGTTATCCTTTATTAGCAGCAACAGTCATATGCTGTATGTGTTACTGAATTCTTCACCCACCAGTGCTGAAAGCCGTAAACATTTTCAGTGTAAATTTGAAGTAGCCTATCACACACCCTGAGAGACTGGTTTTCCCACTCTTCTCTGTCTTCTGCTCTGACTTACCCTGTTACCACTTCCACGCAAAACTGGAAAGAGCCAGGTTTCTCTGCCTGGGTATTCATTTGCAATATTCAGCACCTAATGTACACACATATATGTTCATTAATGATTTCCGTGATACAACTGTCTGTCTTTCTGCCACTACCTGAACTTCTGTGTCCTGTGACAACTTATTTTCAGACTTCTGTAAATAATATTCTTAGTAGCTATTAAAATGATTAATAATTACATTATTATTTTTAAAGCTATTACCTTTACCACCTCTAGCTTAGTGAAGAGCTGTGAAATATAACACTTCTAAACTTTTCTATTATCTGTCTACTCTGGAAGACCAGTAATTCAGTAACCTGTTTGAAAAAGTAAATGGTTTCAGGATCTCTTATTATCTCCTATCCTCAGACTTTGAAAGCGTCAGTAGAATCCTTAGGTCCAGCCTTATCTATTCCGAAAAATCGTATGTTCCTGTATGTCTTTCTATGGTCTTTGGGGCCTTGATGTCTCTTTGAGTTTTTCATGATGCACATAAGAACTCTTCTTCAGTTATTTCACTGAAAACTCCAAAAAAGGAAGATTCTCCATGAGGAATAAATGTTATGCTTCAAAGAACATTTCTAGATTTTGCAACGCCAGAATTTAAGACGTTGAAAAAATATTACACTTTTAAGAAAAGGGAGCTTTATCAGCCATAGCTTTTATGAAGTGGTTGTTTGTTTGTCACAGCCAAACACCACCTATTCACACATCATGAATCAAGCATCTTAAAAAATATTTCTTATCCTTTTATTTTCCTTATTCATCTCCTTAGGCTTTGAATTACATGTCAATATGCTTTGATTTTCATCACAGTCACAGAGCCTACAAACCCATAAACTGAGGATCTTGGATAAATCACTTGACTCCAGGAATAGAAAATTTATGCATATCTGTTCAAAAAAAGAGTAGCACTACAAGTAAAAGCGTATAAACCAAAGAGAAAGAAAAGTTCATTTTTCTCACCCATTCTTAATCAAATTCAAGGAGTAGACAAGAAAATAAAGTAGTAAAACTAGATACTTTAAGTCTTTCTTTTTACTCTAAGAACTCTTGGTAGGCAAGATGAGGATTATTTTTAACTGAAAATATAATTTAATTGTTTAGTCTTTATTGTGGTTTAACTAAGAGTGCTTAATCACGTATTGGCAATGAAAATTGCATGGCAATTCCTAAAGAAGTAGAGGGAGACTTCTTTTTTCTTATAAAAGTACAGAAAACTTCTAAGTTTACTTCTTCTCTAGAAATGGAAAAAAAAGTTTTCTTTAGAATATATGACATAGAAGAAGGCTTGAAGTTTATTGACAGCGGGAGGGATCACATCAACTCTAAACATTGATGTTTGCTGCCTCAGATCTGCTGATGCTCCATTTTTGAGGGGATTGATCGCCACATAAAAATCAGAGCAGTGAATTATGTCTTTGCTTCAAAACTGTTTTGTGGTTATCTAATGTTTCCCACTACATTGAAGTGTTGCAATGACAGGCATTTTATCCTGAATGAAAAATAGATGAAAGTTAGCCGGAAATGCACTTTCTTTGGGGCTTTTTTCTGAAAAATTTCTTTCCAAAATTTCTTCACTATTCATAACCTAACGTGTTCAGCTGACGTTTAAAAAGAGCAGGTACAGGATTTCATAGTGCTTTTGTCTACATCATGCACTGTCACTTTTTACATAGCTACAATGGCATACTATAAAATGGGAGAACAGCTTCCAAACAATGATGACAAGTTTACAAACTTTTCCTGAAAACCAGCTGACTTGCCTAGACCTTTAGTGATTTTCTTTTCATGATGTATGTCAACAAACTATGACTCATACCAAATTCACATAGCCCCCAAGAGGATATGCAGTGATCCATTTTTTCAAGTATTAAATACCTTATTAAAGCTAGAGTATTTTCACCAGCACAATTCTATTTCTCACCCACAACTTTTACTGTTATTATTTTCCACAATGGAGCCACACAGTCAGCAGTCACTTGCCCTTTCCTGTGATGCTGTCTGCCTCTGTGTGGAAGAGGAGAGGCACTTTGCACACAGGAAAGTGAAGTGTTTGTTCTCCTGCTAGTGTTTATATTGCCCCTGGCACCGGCATCATTGGAGGCTGACCTTGGTGTACAGCTACACACTCTTCCTTCTTTCAAAATGAAGAGCAAAGGAAAATTATTAAATTCAGACCCCTATTGTCATTTTAGTCTTTAGATAGACATAGCGCAAGGATTGAAAGTTATTAGATTGCAACCTTATAAGAAAGAATATTGTATTGAGGGTTCATTACTAAGGGGCTCACTCAGATTAACATTTTCACCTCAACTCCTGCCTGGCAGTCATAATAAATGAAAGTGCTACACTACCACTTCCTGAACAGGCATCTGGTGACTTTTATACCATAAAGCTCAATACTTTATTTACAATTGTGGCTCATGTCCTATGCCTGTTTTCCAAAGCAGTAGCTGGGAATACCCTACCCCTCAATGATTAAACGCTTGTAAAAATTGCTTAGCTTTGCTACTGTAACACAGGAGCAAAAGTGTTTGGCAAATGTAAATTTGTGCAGAAAGTTGCAGCAAGCAGGTACTGAAACCAGTCAGCCTCACTGCTGTACATCCACATGGGTTTAGAAAGAACACAAGACATTTATGCTGAAGGCCTAAACCTCCAGGACTATTGTGGCAGCATGAAAAACTAAGGATATATCTGCAGTGTACAACACAGTACTGAGGAGGTACCTGCAATAGCTGAGACAGCTGAAGCAGTGTGTTAGCATCATGTTGATTCATACTGTGTCTTAGGCCAGATATCGTGCTTTCTCAGCCCACAAACATATTGTATGGTATAGACAAAGCATCTGATAAAATCAAAATTTACTTCAGTTTAAGAAGTCATCAGCACCCACAGAAACTATGTTCAGCAGCTTTTCTCCAGCTTTGCCCAGAAGCCCATGCTGACCCTGTGTGCGACCTGTTGCTTTTGCATGGGACAGGGACGACACCTGGCAATGTTTTCTGAATCCACAGGCAAGATTACCTGAATGTCCATGATTCAAATCCCCACAGCTACAACCTCTCTTTGTTTCACTGAATACTTTTGCTGTACTCTGTTGTTCATACTGCCTTTGACCTTAATGCTTAGACCCCCATTTGCTAAACTCATAGGTAAAGTACCCACCGGACAGCACAAGGCCAGTGCAACAGAACTGTGTCAGAGAAACACATGCAAAAACTACCCAACACATCTTTGCACTCACTGGGATATGTAGCCCCAGAACAAAATCTGGAAATGCATAGAACCTGCCCACTCACACATCAGGTTATCATAGGCTGCTCAGTGCCCCAGGAAGGTAACAGTGATGTCCTTGCCACTGCCCCCTCACTAAGGTTTCCCCTTCTGCTTTGCAGGCAGCAGCCACACCAATTACTCAGTCTCTTCTGCGCAGCTGTTCTCAGTGTGTATTTAGCTTCACAAGTCACCAAGAATTTAAAATCCAGAGACCTTTTGCTGTACATGCACAACAGAGATTTTGTTGTGGAAAGCCTTTGCGTGCATACCCTTTCAACTTCAACTGTACCCTGTAATTGCAAGCTGTGCTTTTGGACCTGAGAAGTCATGGAAGAGACTCTTATGAAAGTAATCTGAAGCTAACAGATCCCACACCCACACCCAGCATTGCCAATACCAAACAAATGGTAAATGGCAATAAATTAAAGGCAAACATGTTGTTACTGAAACATTTGCAGGATGTTTACAAGCAACAGCCAGGGACTTTCCAGAAATGCAAAACAGGATCATCTTTTTCCTGAAGAAACTAATAAACAAGGGCAAAGAAAGTCTAGGGGATTCTTATGCCCAAGATACAGTAGAAAGTCACCAGAAGTTATTTAATTATAATTTAAAGAAAAATTAATTTTCATAAGCAGAGGGAAAGTTCTTGAAAAACCTCTGAATATACGTGAATTGTCTTTCACCCGTTACCCTTACGAAAGTTTTCATCACATACCATAACTTTGAAAAAAAAGGCTGAACAGTACCATCACAAAAACAAACAAAACAAACAAACAAACAAAAGCCATTTAGGATCACAGTATAATTCCAACTGGATGAGAGCTCAGGGCACCTCAGTGGAACCTTGTGCTCATGGCGGGACCAGTTCTGAGGTCAGACTTGGTTGCTCAGGGCTTTGTTCTCTTCATCTTCTTGTTACCATCATGGAATATTTCGCCTTCAAAGTAAAGGAAAGAGAAAAACAAGAGAAGAAGCTGTACTAATTCAGAGAAACCATCTAGGCCAGGATCCTGTCTCCAGCAGCGCTCCACCAGCTGGACCATCAAGAGCTGCCTTCATGTGGGGTCCCAGACATCTTCGCCTGATGCCCCAGTGCTGTACTGGGAGGGAGGGTGGTCAGTCCCTCTGTAACCTAATTGTACCAGCCATGATTTTATACTACTAAGGTACCACAACACCAGAATTTCCTCCTTTCCTTTCCTGGATTGTTCCATTAATTCTTTTGATTAAGTAAAAAACATACGGTACTGAGTCTATAGACCAACGGTACCTGGTGTCTGATTTTTAGATTTCAAATATGACAAAAAGAACATATTCAAACATGACTGGATAAGGAGCAGACACGTCACTGTCTAACAGATAATAACACGGGCCTCGCAAAATACAGGTTCTTTTGTGACCTTCAGAGAGAGAAGTTTGCATGAAAGGACAACTTCAAATGAATATATTTTTCACAAAAATAAGATTCTATGAGGGAATAAACATTCATACTACAGAAACTTTACATGATTTTACAACACTTTTGATCCTCCAGAAAATATTAACTGCCATGTTTAACAGGGAAGAGCTTCTACCTTTAAAATGCTACTAATTGAAAATTAATTGGTAGAATATCAACTGCAGTAGCAAAGGCCCCAGCAATGTTGTAAAATAAGTACTTTCCAAGGCTGCAAGAGAGATTTCCTGCAGAATCCTGAAGGGAACTGCACAACAGTGGTACTGTTCAGTACCTTCTCTAGGACATACACAACGTGGAACAGACATCAGAATCTGTCTTGTGCAAATGTCAGCAATGTCGCTGCTTGCCTTGGTTTCATATAGGATATCAACTTCTGATGTGGTAAAAATGTTTACAGAAACACTTTTTATTTACAAAAATTAGGTCCCAGGATTAAGGGCAATTCATTCTGGCTGCAAAGAACATGTATTTTTATAGCATGTTTTTTTATAGCTGTTACCTTAAATATGTTTCATCTGCAGTTACACACTGTTTTCCCCCTGGGTTTGAGAGAAAATGCTCTCTCAAAATCGCCATTAACTCATATTGATCAGCCGCTTATAGATGGGCCACTCGTGTGACTGAAGTGCTGCCATATGTGCTGCCATATTGTAAAGGAATTTTGATAGCATTTTTCTCGTCTTTGTCCTTGAGAGGTGATGCGTTGTCCTGGTTCACTCTGAGCTCCTGCCAAGGCCTCGGATGGCAGTCTGCTGCCTGCAAATGATGGAAGAGAATAAATCTCAAAGAAAAAGAATTGCTGGGCTCTTTTTATATGCGATTGATTTGATAGTTTGGAGCATAGAAACATATTATTCCTTTGTGTAAAAACTAATAGCCCCTTTCTTTTGCCACAGGAGTGGTGGCTCTTTGCCTCATGGACTCTGTCTCCTTTTTCAGCTTATTTGTCAGGAATGAATTTAGATGAGGAGCCCTTTGGATCCTAAACTTTAGCTGAATAAATCATGATTAATGCTTTTGGGACATTTCATCATGGCTGTGTTTTATACTCTCCTCTAAAACGTACAGGATATGTTCACCCTTCTCCAAAACATCTCTGATTCCATCATATGCAGTGACATGCCACTCATCTCTGGGAGTTGCTTGTTTTTATAGTTTTGTATGCCTTGCCTTATAGTACTCTGACAGAGGTAAATATCCACTGAAACGCATTTGACAGCTTTCTTCTCCTTGTATTTATCTAAAGCTTTTGTGGTCTGTTCTTCTTGTTCCCTGTTACAGGAGTTAATCAACATGCCAAGCAAAGCTGCTTTGGCATCTTGCTGCTAAAATGTAAAGCTGGCAAGCACTTAGGAGTTGATCCAGCTTTCCTAATTTAACGAAGGCTATTGCATGCCTAAAGTCAAAATGGTTATAAGAGAACAATTCTTGCCTTAAAGAATCTGAAATCATGCAACATGGCATAGATGTAGTTAAAGAAAAGTAC
Organism: Cephalopterus ornatus; assembly: GCA_013396775.1. NCBI lineage: Eukaryota > Metazoa > Chordata > Aves > Passeriformes > Cotingidae > Cephalopterus > Cephalopterus ornatus. The sequence goes on along the minus strand of VZRE01006291.1, from coordinate 172,781 downwards.
TGACACAGAATAGGTATTTTGGCTATCATTCAGTTAAAAAAAAAATGTGGCCAAAATCTACTTTGATATGTTTTTTTTAATCAAGTTTTATATATACTTGAGGATGTCAGTTTGTTTTGAACAGACAGGTTCTGAGCAAGTGTGAGAATGAGGCTTCATACCTACCCTGTCTCTCCGATGCATTTTGAATCTGCTGAGTTTACAAGGTCAAATAGTTCTTACATAGCCAGCCCTGCAAAGCCTGCCAGAGAGCTGTCAAATTAGGAGTTTTTTCTTGGCTTTTTTTTCATCTTCATTAATTAAGCTTTCACAGGAGAGAAGGCTTCCATGTTCCAGCAGCAGCAATTGTATCCTACTCTTTATTAAAAGCCATTTAAACTACACTGAAAACTGTAAAGTGGCTGGAGAGTTGTTGACTGGCTTCCTGATTGCAAATAACATTGATTCTCATCCCAAGTGCACTTGCAGGAGAAAAATAATTTGTTGTGAGCACTTAGATTATGGGTCTTGCCTATGATAGGGATTTTTTAGACAAAAATCCCCAGTTGTTGCAAGTAAAGCTGAGAAAATGCACAGCTAATATGCTGCTGGAAAAAAAGGTGAGATGCCCTTAAGTTTTGTACGGTAATATATCCAAAATAAACATTTGGAGATGTAATCTCATTAGAGGGAATGTAAAAGATCTAATTACAGATGGGGTTTTTTACATCAGTATTGTGATGCTAACAACTCTAAAACACAGAAATAATTTATTTTAATTTCTAAAATATGCATAATTGACTTCAAATATAGCCTGGATGCAAATTTACTGACACAGAAGACACAATTCTTCTTGTCATGTGCAAAAGAATAATTAGTCTCTAAATATAATTAAAATTCTCAGAGAAACTAGTTCAAATATTTAATGATTTTCAGGTCTTGCTAAAGTGATGCTGATTATTGCTCATGTTCTTCAGTTTTCCAGCTTTGGGAGCTGTTTTTGCTGTGACTATTGCATGTTTGCATAGGTATCTCATGGCTACTGTGACTGAAATCTAAAATTAACAGGGCAATGGGGTTTTTTTCTAATTGTAGTGACCACAGTGCACAGGATATGCACAGTATCTGGAAACTATAATGTCTCTCTTTCTTCTACCTCTCCTTACTGGGTTTGCAGAAAATACATTTCATATACATTTTCAAAATAAATTTTAAAAATTAATGGCAGCTCTTTAAATATTTGTTAGCACTGTCTTTCTGCACATGCTGAATATTCTGTGAATAAAACCACATTAAATAATCAGAGTATAATATGTGGAGAGATACCAACAGCTGAAGGTTGCATTTTGGACTTCTGGGTACATTATACCTTGCAAAGCCAAGAAAGTCTGGGATTCCACTTTGGTAATGCCCTCCAAGGTTGAGAGTATCACCAATAGCAAAACTGAGATGGGATGCAGTGAGGAAAAAGTGATTTGAGGCAGGCTGTGTATCTGAGTGGAGGTAGGGAGAGGTGGGGAAAGGGATATAAAAGGAAGGCTAAAAAGTTGATCCAGAAAGGAAAACAATAGGAGAGAGGAAGATAAGGTATAGAAATTTTATGATCTGGAGGCAGTTGCAGAGCAGCCCAGCAGTTGACCATGGGCTCACAGGACTGTTGAAGATGTCTCGGGCCAACCACCTGCTCACAGCCCTGAGGTCAGATCTAGTGGCTGAGGGCTTTGTCCAGCTGGGTCTTGAAAACTGGCGACTGCCAAAACCAGAGTGCTTAAACTACTTTGTCTCACCTACACCGCGTCTCATCCGTGCTTCCACGGCCCAGATAGCTGGAGGCAGTGTGGTGCTTCCCCCTGCAAACAGCTAGTGGTCCCAGAGGACACACTGGACATAGACCTCCCTTACCAAAGCTGTGTGTTATGACAATGCAGTCCTCTAAAACTGTGTTTGGCATGTCCCCAGTGACTATTTGAAAGCATCTTAACCTCTTCTGTTCTGCCTTGCCTCCTCTCTCTGGTCATCTGATGGACACAGACACAGGGCAGGGTTTAACCCGAGGTGAGTGACTGTACAAGTCAGGATCAACCAAAAGTTATCCACATCTTACCTCACTTTAGCACTTTGCATCAAGCCTTTCCTACAGAACTGAGGATAATATGCAAGAAAGTAGTTCTAACCAGGATGCAAGCCATTTATGCAAATCAGGCTACCTATCCAGCATTTCAACACTTAGTAACTTCTGACTAACTTATGATTTAACTCATTAAAAATTTTGGCACCTAATCGTGTAATCACTCACTTCTTTGCATCTGTCAAATTAACCAGGATTAGAGAGGCCCCATGTCCTTACTTTTCATTTTTGATTGACTCTTCACATGAAAAACTCTGGGACTTAAATGCCAACATCTCATCCTCAGGCAGCAATCTTTATGATTTAACCACAGGAAATATAAATGTAGCAATAAGGCAGTAAAAGACCAAAAGAGGTCATCAAGTCCAGGTCCTCCTTCAAGGCTAGGGAAAATTACACCTAAAAATAAACTATAACCTAAAGACTTTTGGCTGTTGCAGCTCCATAACTACCCATGCAGCCTCTTCCACCATTTCCTATCCTTGGGGTGTTACTGCAGCACTGTTGGACCTGCAGTCCCGAAGTGTCTTCTGATCCTTTTCTGTGACGCCTGCATACTCAGTGATTCCTGCCCAACTATGCCACCTTTCTTCTATCACTGTGATAAAAGCCATGCCTATCTCAAATTTCTCAGTGTTTTTTGAATTCTAACCTTGTTCCCTTCTGTTCACACCTTCTTGTAACCACGAAAATCTTCACAGGAGCCACCTAGAGCTAGGTGTAAATCACCTGCTCTCTGATCTGGCATAAGACACTAGTGAAGGTGTGGCTGGATTATCTCCATGTCAGCCTCCCACAGGCACTCCGTGTCCACATAGACTGTGATCCTGCACTGCTACCCTTCAGGGCATGCATTAATGACTTTCCTTTGTAGCTGTCTAGCTTTTTTTACAAGTAGTGCCAAACTTAATATCTCCGAAACCTTTTTCCTGCTGCCAAATTTATCTGACAATAGCCAATCATTTCAAAATTATTCAGGGGAAATAATACACGCTTCTGATGCCAAAAGTGGTAGTTCTTTCAAAAAATTACAAAAAATAGCAGAAGATTTGTTCATGCATTTTGTGCCCACATTAATTAATTTCTTTATTGGCTTATGAAAATTAGAGGAATCAATATCAAAATCCTATAGTTTCAGCCCTGAAGCACGTACTCTGCTATAATTTTAAAACTCTGTCATAAAATGGCAACTCTTAAAATAGTGTCTCAGGCTTGAAGAAGATGAGATATTTTCTAAACCCTGAGAAAACAGCTGATGAAAGAGTTACTTGTTCCACCAGAAAATACATTACGATACTCAATTTGGTTTAAGAAGTAGTGGTTTTCTACCCAGAATAATAAACCAAATGTGGAGGTGTATTTAGTGAAAAACTTTGTTTCTAATTTTAAAAAGTTGCTTTGGGGGTTTTTGGTGGTATGGGTTTTTTGGTTGTTTCGGTGGGAGTTTTTGTTTTGTCTTTGTTTCAGGTTTTTTTGGTTGGGGTTTTTTTTGTTTGTTTTTTTGGGGGGGGTTGGGGGGATTTTTTTTGCTTGATTGGTTGGTTTCATTTGGTTTTGGTTCAGTTGACTGGTTTTTTGTTTTTTTCATGGTAGAGAGTGCTCTTAGACTTCATAGTATTCCAGACACAATAAACTTTCTGATTCTCTTTTCTTCCCCTCTCGAAGTGTCTGTTTGAAAGGAAGGGAGAAACAACTACTTTTACTGTGAGAGTACTTTAGATATATAGAGTAATCTGTAGTTTACATATTTTATCACTAGAGGGAAATCCATTACAGTGCTCTTCTCAGTAATGCTGGTAAGCACACTGTTCTCTAGAGCTGCAAAATGTGCAACAGGTTTGAGTTTGAATGCAAAAACCAGCACCTTCCCCTGGCCCAGCTCCAACTCTCGCATTCCTGAGGGTGATCTACATTGCTAAGAAAGAGAAAGAAACAAAACAGAAGTGCTAGTGAGGGAGCAAACCTGATTTTCAGTACTGGCTGTTTGGGATTTTGTAGTACATTTTATCTTTGACCTCATTTGGTAGAAGTCAAAGCGAGTCAGTGAGAGAATAGAAAAGTGTTGCATGAACCACTGCCATTTTGCATGACAGTTTGTCCATTTCTGGTTCAGACATTTCATTTCAACATAATAAATTGTACTCATCTCCAGAAACACCATTTAATGCTATTTTTACCGTGACCTTCTGAGGTGAAGCACTACAGAAAGAGGTATTGCATGTGTATCTGACATTAATTATGCTTTTAATCAAAAACTCATTTTTAATGAAACAGATGTATCACAATTCAATTCTTACCTTTTTTTTCCTTTTTAAACAATGTTATGTTCCTTACCCTTCAGATATTTCATCTAAATATCAAGACATTTTAAACCATGAACTTCATGCTATGAATAAAAGAAATAATAAAAAAATTTCTGAGTGATTTCTTGACAGACAAATCCTCACTTTTCCATCCATGCTTTCTGGGTTTTTCTTTTATTTTGTTTTCCTCTCCATTGCAATACTACATTCTAATAACTACTTCACTGCTCTGGCGTCCTACTCACAGATGCTGAAAGATAGAATAAATCTTTGGATTGACAGAGGGTTACATTCACTTATACCAGGAACAACCTAAGCTCTGATCAGGCTTCTATATAATTTCCCAATTATATTGTTCCGTTAACCCATTTCAAAGGGATTTTCATCTTCTTACACAACTTTCTTTGAATGCAGCTGAGCATTAGATTACAAAATTTCCAGGCTTCACGGATGACTGCCTGAACCTAAGCCTCATTAAACTATCAGAGATCAGACTGAAGAAACACTTGCTATAAATCTAGTTTCAAACAGCTGTCAAAATCCATCTAACTTTCAAAGTTTCTTGTTCTGTTTCAAAACTGGAGTAGCTCTGTGTTTGCATATTGAAAAAACAATAGTAATACCTCATGTGTCCTAGGAGCCTTTTTTCTCTTAACAGTATTTCATCTCCTATGCACAAATATTTTAATGCACGTATTATGGCCATTTAAAAGAGACTTGGATGGGATTTAAGTGCTATTCCTAGATAAGAGCAACTAACAGAGAAAAGAAGAAGATGAAGGATAGCAGGAATAGAGGGAGGAAAAGAAAAAACTAGGGAAATTGCAAACAGGTTATCGGCAAAGGTTGACCAAGTCATGCTGGTGGAGACTCCAACAACCTGCCTCCACACTGTCTTAGACCACCACCTCTGTCGTGCTGCTGCAGGTCACTTTTTGCTGTGCAGGCAGGCAGGACTTCTAGATTTGCCTGCTTTGGAGTGAGAAATGCCAAAATACCAATAATTCGAGACTGTTTCTAGATTTTTTTTTTCCTCCAGGAAACAAATCTCGAGGGAAAAAGAAATTTAACTTGCAGAAACCTGTAAGTAATGGCCCCTTACTCAGATGGGCTGGCTGCTCTATAGCTGGTTTTCCATATTTAAATGCTTTAGAATAGCAAGATAAATTACAATAATTTTCTCTACTCAGTAATTTAGCCAAAATGCCCTATGACAAATTTAATACTGATGCTTTCACTATGAAAGTTATATCCTTAGCCTGGAGCCAGGAAGTAACTTCTATCATATACATACACATCCACAAACTCACAGAAAAACCTCAGTCAGAAGGATCCTCCTGATCTCTTCTAGTCTGATCCCTGCTCAAAGCAGGACCAACCTTGAAGTCAGAGGCGATGTTAAAATTAGATTGGATGGCTCAGGGTCATGTCTAGTCAAGTTCTGATTATCTCCAAGGATGGAGATATATGCTCTTTCTGTAGTAAACCCATGGCTTAGATCTAGAGCACAGGCAGCTCAAGGACTTAACCTTTTGGAGTTTATCTGCAAAATAAATTAAGAACCCTAAGGGAAGGGATCATGTAAAAGCAAAGACACTTCGTCCCATTCACTAGGCCCAGATCTGTATTTGGATTATAATCTACTATTCTATGATTAATTTTGCTTTTCCAATTCCAGTCTTTTATCTCATCCTAATATCACAAAAATCATGGATATTTTTCACCCAGGAGGAAAAATTAATTACATTATATGCAGATACACAATTTAATGGCTAAAATTAAAATTGCATCAAGATATTTCCTTTTACATTCTCTCTCACCCACAGACTCAGAGAAACTTCTTTTACTGATTAATAGACTTCTGGCAATCAAACAGTCCAAAGTTTTACTGGCAGGATTGAACTCTTTTGCTCTTTAGCAATGATGAACCTTTTCAAAGAGCTGTAAAAGTAATTAGTTAGGCTTTTTAATAAATTACCTGGGGGAAAAAAATCTTTTTTACCAGCTCAGCATTGTCAGCAAGCAAAATGATAAAATCAATCAGTGAAAATATAGGTTCATTTCAAGATAAGATTTAAAATGTGGCATTTGATGTGTTCCACTTTTAGTTTGGAAGGCTATGCAAAATGTTGATTTTTTGCATTATAAAATACAATTACTTAAAAATATTAATTGTTTTGAGAAAAAAAAAGGACAGACAATGTTTTAAATACACAAAATACTGAATAGCTACATGAAATTTTTCAGATAAGTAGGACCCAAGACTAGAAAACAGGAGCTGCTGTACATTTGCCAATGTAATTTCGGGTGCTCTTGACCCTGCTAAAGGTCTCTCTCTTCAACACCGAAGGTTGCTGAGCCCACGGAGACATTGCCTTGTCTCCATTCTTTACCCATCACTGCCATGGGCCACTGCAAAACTCTCACTTATGAAGATGGGCTTGTACTAATATGCTGATTTGTAAATTGAGTTTTATGCCAGCTGCCACTGGCACAAAGATGACATCTCCAGCAGAATGGGGCTCAATCCACCAGTATCTGTCTGTCAGAGCTATTAGGATTAGCAGCACACATTAGAGCATTTTTCCCCAAATGAGAAGATTCCAGATTCCTTCTTCATTTACCTGCCTTTCATCTCTTAGAAGAAAAGTTTACTCCCACCTGTGTAGCATGCTGAGCTTCAGCCTGTCCATGTTCTCAGAAGACACAAAAGCGATTCCTCACAGATCAAGCCCTCAGGGACTTTACACAGAAGAACATTTATTTTATGGTTCATATAATCAAGGTATCAATTTTCTCAGCCTGGTTAATACCTTGGAATTCTCTGGATAGACATACAGATGCTACTGCAGTCATTTGGGAAACTTAAAGCAGATGGAAAGTTGGAGAGAATCCACGGTCAAGCAACACCTAGGCATGGTTTATAGGACCTTTAGTTTTGGACGTTGGTCAATACTTTTGTCTGACTTCTGACATCCTCAGCAACAGTACATCAGCAGTAGGAAATAAAACAGGACCAAGGCCCAGGTCTGCACTGCACAGACCTAGCCCAAGCAGCTCTACATATGTCAGGAGTCGTGGGTGGCACAATGTGCACAGCAGCAGCCAGGCTGCCCACAGAAGATAAGCATGTCTGAGGAGGTTGGTCACTGCTTGCTGACACAGCACCTCTTCTCCACAGAGCAATAGGCAAGTGAGACAGCTTCATACAGAGATGGCCACAAACTAGGGAAGTCATCTGTTGTAATCCCAGCTGAATTCTCTCTGCTAGCCTGGGCCTCTTGTGAACTGGGATTGCAACCAGCTCCTATTGTCCTCACTTCCAGACAGAGTATCCAGCACATCAACCCATCAATAAATTGAGAAGGATGATCCTAAGTTCGTCCTTTGACAGGGCCTCATTTCTCATTGCCTGAGTAAAGGTAGCCCATAATCTGAACCTAACCCAAGCCCTAGTTCAGCCTGTGCCATACTATCCTCAAGTTGTTTGTGTTCTATTTTCCTGTTGGAACATCAGAAAGTAGCCACAGCCCATCAGACCATTTGTCCTGTACTCAGTCTCCAGCCTCCAAAAGCTAAAACAACAAATGCAGCATCAGTCATAATCTTACCAAATTAGAAATTGGACTACCACTTAGATATTGGGTTGATCAGGGAATGAGACTGGGCATAAAGTTAAGAATACGAATTACCAAAGCAATAGCCCAGGTTGTTATATGTTTGTTATGAAATGAATTCATCTTTCCCTCTTGGCCAACAATATTAAAAATTAATGTCTGCAGAAACTTGGCCACCAAATCCATAAAGGATCCCATGCTTCTTTACAAAGTTGACACTGCAAAGGGATCCTGGCACGTGACCCATGTTGAACCTAGATCAAAACTGAGAGAAAAGAGCATCATCTGGTATTGCCAACCAAAAATTCATATTGCTACCTCTGAAAGAGGCTAGTATTTTTCCGAACACTTCCAGCCCTCTCTTTGAGGACACAGTGAGTTAGTGGCTCCTGACTCAGTAGAGCCAAAAGCATTGGGGCTTCAGGTACGGACCTCAGGCTAAGATGAAGGTATGGTTTCAGGCAGGTTCTCCACCACTCTGGGACGCCACTGCCCCAGTGCCAGGGACAGGGCAATGAGAGTTCAGTGCCATAACTCCAGGGATGGAGAAAGCACCAGGGGTTGGCCAGCAGGCTGACACCTATATGGGTCTCTGGCCAAGCCTGAACTTGCTTTCTTGCAAGGAGTCCCACACCAACCATCCCATGAGGGACCCGTGCTGGGTCATGGGCTCATCCCAAGAACATAGTGGAGTTCCAGGAAGAACTTTGAGGCCATGTGCATGTGAAACTATAGGCTTAAGGTCGGGTTTTAGACTCTGCAAAGCCCAATGCTGGAAGGTGACTGAGATGCCTGGGGTTCACTGGGCTGAACCGAGGGCGGTTCTCCGTAATTGGCATCACAACATTTCAGCACTTAAGGCTACACAGGATAGGATTAGGTTTGGGATAATTTTTCATGACAGCATGAATATTCAGGTTTTAAAAAATAGGTTGTCCAGGACACCCTGCAGCCTCAGAAAGCCAGTACAACTGCTAAAGGTGACAGGACACAGGCTTTGCTTTGGCTTTGCAGAGCCTTCAGATGGAAGTTTATCAGCCTTGCTTTGCCTGAATTTGCCTAGACCTGCTTGAAGCTTTCCTTTTACTTGGTTTGATTTGTAGCTACACCTAACTTGCTTCGCTTACCTTCGTGCAGTATAACCATGGCTTTTATACAGATGGCAGTAACACACTGTTCCTGTGTGTAGCGTGACATATTTACAACCGCAGCAGAATGATGTAATGCAGGCCTGGTATGAGAGAAGAGGCTCTAAAGGTGGGCTCCTAAGCCATGCTGTAGAGGAGTACAGGCACAGGATGTTGGAGATGGGGCATAGGCTGATGCTGAGGGCTGCAGGATTATAACAAGTACACCAGTGCTGAGCAGAAGTGCTGACCAGGAAGCTGAACAAAACCCATCCTAGGAGTAACAAAAAGTAGAAAGAAAAAAAAAAAGGAAAAAGTTTCCAACACAGGTAAAATGCGCCATACATAGTAAATTCAGATATAACATAGAATTGCAGACCAATGAAGAAAGAAAAAAGCACAAAAGGTTTGGGAAATATGAATATAACTTTAGGTGGATCCTCGACAAGGAGGAGGAAGAAAACCACCACCACCACAGTCATCCCACTGAAGGACCCAGAATACTGTTACCTGGCCATACCTAGTTCCCCCAGGCTGCAGCCACTGGCCCAGAAGAGCAGTGGAAGGGTGAGTGGGACACTGTGGAAATGGGGTAGAACCTACACAGTGTGTGCATAACAGTTTTGACTGTATTATTATTACTGATGCTTTCCATAAATAATAATATTCCTAATTTTTTTCCCTCCTTCTTCTTGTTTCAAAAAACAAATGAACAAAAAAATCCCTCTGCAGAATAACATTTTCTTATTAGACTGCTAAGGCTTAAGTTATACTAACACTAAAGTCTTGGCATCCTCCTCCCCATAAGAAGATTTTGAATGGCACAAAGCTTGTAAAAGGCCAACAAAGCATTGCCAGACTCTGGATAAAGCCAGAGTCAGAACTTGGTTTAAGGTTGGGTTCATAGCTCAGGTTTGGAGGGCTTTTCCAGAAAGCAAAGAGCCTGGGCTCCAAAAGGGCTGTCAAGTATGACTGAGCCAAACCAATGTCATTCACTGCAATCCCTTCAAATCTGCAGCTACATTTTTTCAGGTACCCCTAACTCTAACAAGTGTCAATCCCTGTTCAGTGATCCTATGCAGAGGCAAAGCTCAGTGACACATGCAGGCAGGCATCAGCTGACAGCTTAACCGGCCAGCACCTTTTTTAACTTACCAGTTAGCTTGATATATCCCAAATCCCAGCTTTGGCCGGGTTGTCGGTGAGGATGATGGCTCAGGCTTGCACATATCTGTGAGTAGCAGTAGGCTGGAATCTGACTGGTACCACCAGCACTCCCGCAGCTTCCCAGCTGCTCTGCTGCTGCTGCCTAAATCTGGGGGCTTGCAGCTTGGTAAAGGCTCATGCTGTGCCAACAGGCAGGGAAACAGAGAGAGGCTGCCCATGTAGAACCCAAATCAGTTCACTATCTCCAAGACAGCCTCAGTATTCTCTTGGGCTTTCTGCTTTCTGATGTCTCTGGACTTGGCTGAGGTCTCACGGAATATATTATTCTGAACATTTTTCCTTCCAACTGGACCATGACAATGGCTCTTAGGCAACAGAAATAGTTAATTAAGCAGCAAAACTCTGAATGGAGTTGTCATGTAACAGGGTCAATTTAACTCTTTTGCCTTGGACTCTGTCCTGGGACCGTTGCCTTCACATAGTCCAGAAGGACATAAAGTTCAAGTAAACAAAAAATTATTGGTCTGCTTGGGCAATTGTGAAGGAGAGGAAAGATAAATTAAACTGCCTGGATAACCATAAAAAGATTGATTGTTATTACTAGTGCAGGGCAAGGATAGAGAAAGGATAAGAGGTTTATCCAAGTTCTGCAGTGACAAAAGATAGAAAAGGCACCAAGAGCAAGCCTTACATTTATATAAAAATTATTCTACACATAGACACTGAGTTAAAAAAATTATTGAATGAGTAGGAAGATAAACGTTTTTTATAATTTATCCCCTTTTTTAAAAGAAATCAAAACCAAATGTGAAGACCACACTTACTTAAAACCAGTGTCCTCATGTTCTTTCCTGTTACTACACTTCATATTTACAAATAATTTTCTAAGACTAAAAAGTATTTTGACCTATCATTACACACAAAAAAAAAAATCTTAAGGGTTTTTCCCACTTCTTTTCTCTTTAAATGTTTTAGTAAATGGTAATTTTTACAGAAGGAAACACAATACTACTCTCATTCAAGATGTCAGCTTCATTATGTCTCTACAGTTAAGCCCACAGCCTGACATAACTATATTCCTCATCACTGTAGAAAACGTTTGTGACAGTTACTGAACTTAAAAAGATTCCTGCAAGGATCCCAGTGTACGATCCCAGAGTGCAAGTTTGTGATGCCTTGCTTCTAAGGTCACTGCATTTCTCCTCATTAACATTCGCTTGCGTGACATAGCTGATCCTGGCACATCTTCAAAGGAACCCCTCAACAGCCTCTCAAAACCCTCAGGGAAGTGTTTGCGCTGAGTGCTTAGCCATCTTCAGAGGTGCCTGTGAAAGGAATCTTGCAAATAAAGCCATACTACCAGAAAAGGAAGAATTATGGAAATACAATAGGCAGCCCTGAACCATCACCTTTTATGACCCAATCCACTACAGCCAGACATGTGTTTAAAAACCTTCAGCTATAGCTTCTAAACCTTTGGCCACCGTGGGAGTCAGCAAATGCCTTCAGCCAACAAGCCGGCACTGGCAAGCATTGAGAAAACACACATGAATAAGAAATTTCCTCTTCTGTGCAGCATTTCTTCTGCCTCTGAACCATGAATACTTAAAAAAAATCCGCTAAGAATGTAGGAATCTTCCAAAAGCTCCCCTGGGCACAGACCAAGCCCCTCCATGGCTCAGAGCCCTGTTATTTCAGCAAGGTCAGTGGGAGTTAGCCTGAACTTATGGTCAAGCAGCATTTGACCCAACATTTGCTAAAGGCAGATTTTTCTTCTGCTTCTGCCTGACTTTCAATTTAAAAGCACAGTAAAACTGCAGGAGTGGGACTGAGTGGGGTGTTTATAGCAATCCCTCAGCTGGCCCTCCCCGTGGTAGGCTCTGCATCACTCATGCTGGTAAGGGGAAAGGCTTTGAAATGCTGCAGCAGAGCTCACAGAAGACAGGTAACCCCATATGGTATACAGATTTCTGTAATTTTATCTGGACAAGGAAACAAATTTATGGATCACCTCAACCTCTTAGAAAATCTTTTTTTCCTCATTGCTCGCGTTGTCTGGCAACAGAGTAGCTCTGTGTCCAGACTGAGACTGCTGTCTTGGCTGTATTTTGGCATACCTACAAAACCCAGACACAGGTTTTGCCCCATAGGAGCAGGCCTTAAGGACTCAAGAGAGAAGGTGGAAGAGAGCTAATCATTCTTAGGTAAAAATTTGAACAGAAGTTTTCAAAAAGAGAAGTACTGTTCAGTGATCAGTATTCACAGATGAGACAAGTCTGACAATTTGATTTATGAGAGCTTTCCCTTTTCCAGTTGTTGATATATATCTATACATATGCAGCTAGATAAACAACTAGGAAGATATTTAGGTTCTTCCAGCAGCACAGAACAATAATCCAACTAGGTTTGGGCATTAAGCAACCTTAAGACTGACTTAAGCTCAGTAAATCTGTTTACTTTGCTCAAGCCTTTCTAGTAAATACTGTCTTTCATGGTTGTGCCTCTGAGAAGTGCAGCTACTTTGGCACTAGGTTGCAAGAGGCTCAGAGTATAGATGGAAGACGTGGGGGAAGGTGACCTTGTTTTAAATGCACCAGGCATCTCATGAATGCAGCTTCACTGGTACAAAATATCTTTAAACAGAGCCAGTGGTGCCCATTCCAGAGGAACCAGCCAGACCAATGCAACAGAGCACTGCCGAAAGACACCCTCTGATGCGTGAGGAGACTTCATCAGCCAGAGCGTGGTGGCTTAGCAGAGTACAGGAGCTGCAATGTGTGAGTAACCAGGAAGGAATACTGTCACTACCCAAAGATAAGTCTAGAAATCCTCTGCTTTTGAAAACCAGTGAAGTGTTGCAGGACACTCAAAAAGTGGCATAAGAAAAACAGCTATTATTTATAGAGAACAGTTCCTGAGAGTTTTCAAATCCCTGTAATTTGTCTTTGATGCCCATTGCCTGGAGCAAAACTCACTTTTATTTTACCAATTAAAACCTATTAAAATTGCACTTAACTTTCTTATTCTTTTCTATTGCCAGCATTTAAATAGACCTGATGAGTCACATACACTATTTCCGTTTTACTGTGATACTTCTAATCACTGAACTGCTTAGTGACATGGTAACTCAGAATATTATTAAAAACTGGAGGAATTTTTGGATGCAAACTTCAGTATTTGAAATGTTGGTGAACCTTCCTTTTGTCTTGTAGAGTAGAAATCAAATCAAGTTCTCACCTTCTGAGTTCATTGAACGTACCCTATGAAATTTGTATTACTAGGGCAGAGATATGAAATGATAAGAAATTCTAACTCAGCACATTAAATTGTAATAACAAGACTCATACTATTTCATGAAATGGAGCAACTGGGAGAAGGATGATAACCATCATATTTGGTGTACCTTTCATTAACATCTTAGGCACCTAAACAAAAGCCACTAAAACTTGTTTTGATACTACTTCCTGTTTATACTGTTTATAGTGTAACATATTGATAAAGAGGATGCTTATTTTGTTATACTCATAGTAGACAAAATTCTTCATATGCTGAGCAGCTGCTTGAAAGGATTTGTGGCCTACCACATAGCTGATTTATGCAATAAGATGCTAAAAAATATGTATACCTAAGCAAACAGATTTATGGAAGAAGACTATTCTTCTTCCAGAGCATTTTGACAGCATTTTGTTGCATAGACTGGATTGATCCCTCTAAAATGAACACTGCTGCCTGAGTTTAAAAGTTATTTAAAGTTTTAAATTAAAAAAAAAGAAAGCGTGTTTATGATTTAGCATCTAATTTCTGTGGAAATCCTGTTTTGTTCATGATATTCCTGGTCACTGATTTCCAAAGTGAACATCACAGCCAGTATGTGATCAATGAATAATAGAACTCATAACATTTATATGACACTTTGAAAATCCATCTTTTCATGATGTTAATAAAAACAAGTATTAAAGTAAATTTTGCTGTCTTCTAATAGCATTGTACAAGTGGATTCAAAATGAGATTATTAAGGGAAGGTTTCCCAAAAGACAGAATTACTAGAGTGCAGTATGCCAAGAAGAAATAGGATGCTGACATACATACTTGCTTTTAAATAACACTCTGTAGCACAGCACACAGCCACTGTGCGTCACAACCTTCACACGTGGTGTCTTACTTTTTGCTTAGTTTCAAGACAAAGTTTTTAGTCTTAATTCATTCCATACTTTAGATTTTTAATTGTACTGGTAGTTTACATAGTAAAACAAAAGAAAATCTAACATGGACATGTACAAATTTGTATTTATAAGGGAATCAAAACTCATCCATTTGCTTGCAAGCCCCATCACTGACACTCCTTTCAGCAGTGTTATTAGAACTCCTGAGCACGCCAAACAAAATCAGAATCTGTTTGCACGTGGTTTTTTTACACAAAAGAGTGAAGTCCTTGCACTGATGGATTTAAAAAATGTGGATTTTTAGAGCACAAAAGGAATGTCGTTCGGTGATTTGTTATTAATGCTAACCCTATGCTGCTTTTTTATTTAAGTGCATATTAGCAGTTGGAAGTGGGAAGGCCATCTATTTTTAAGGGATTCATAATGATCTTGTGACGACTTGAAGAAGAAACTGAAAGGTTCCCACATGAAAGTGTGGGACAAGTCTGGAGCTGCATTCTCATACTTCATGCAAACCAGAAGCGAGGCCCAGCAGAAACCAGGAAGGTTACGCTTACGGGAATGATGCAGACATATCCAAGATCACTCTAAACTAGGCCAGAGTCCGCCCAGGCTGTAAAACTTTGTCCAAGAACCAGGATAAATATTCAAGTAGTTCATCCGTTCCAGCAGAAAAAACAATGCCGGATTCATAGCAGAGAGGAGAGAGTAAAAATCTCTGCAATCAGCAGTTAGGGCACACAGCTCAGAAAGAAAATCCTGGACAATAATCCTTGTTTCACAGACTGTTTCTCTTTCCTTCAGTGACTGTTCCTGCTCTTCCTCACCTGCTGACATTTATTTGAAGACACCGATTTTCTGTATGAAAAAGTATAATTTGTTTTGAAAAGCCTGATCCTATCGATGTGTGTTGATGTGATCTGAGACACCATCCTGGATCAAGACTCTCAAGGGACCTTGAGGCAGGAAAGTCTTGTTTGCTCAGACTAGCACATCTACTAGATGCTGAGCTTCTCAAGCCTGTGATCATATCGCCTTCAGCAAAGGTGCAGTAAGTTCTCTTGCGTGCAACTAAGACAGAGAGCAGCCCACCAGCAGGAGCTGCCTGAGAGTAGCTAGTTGGCTCCAAGTCTGTACACCCTAGCTTCTATTCTAGTAACTTGTTCATCCATATCCTCACATCTGAAGATCTCACCATGACAAGAAAGTATATGATAACCTGCATTCTCAAATGTCTTTGTTACTTCAAGAGGGTTAAAAAGTATTTCTACAAAATCACCTAAAAATAAAACAAGGTTTTCTCATTCTAATCCCAGAAGCCATGACTGCTCAAATACAAACTTTCCTTTAATATTTTTAAATTTCTTGTCCTCCTCAGACTGATGCAGAGAATGTTATCAACTGCAACACTGCTCTGAAAATGGATCCAAACAAATACAAATTGGGATCCACTCAGTTTACAAATGAGAGGATGTATTTGTTTGCTTCCAGTTACCAGCCTACCACTCTGTAGGCTTCTATGCAGCAAGCTAAGCTCTTCTTTCATGTCTACCTTAAGCACCTATGTAGAAAACACACCTTTTATGGATATCTCTACAAGCCATGTTAAGACCATATGAATGACACTACAAGCATCAACTGGCTTCAGAAATCTGTGACAACTGAATGTGACAGGAGAGTGATCTTTCCTTTTTTTTTCCCAAGAAGTCATTTAGGAAAGCACACCCCTTGCTTGGCTTACCTTTTTCTCTCTATGTATACCCTCCTAAACCTTGAAGCAGTTTCCAGAACTCATTTTCCACCACTGACAGGTAAAAAACCTCTTAATTTCAGGCAATAAAAGGCTGTATTTATCCAAGACCTAAGTAGATAGAACTCCAGAGATAGAGTGCTCTCATACCGCAATAGGATCAATCAGCCTTTTCCACAGACCAGGGTCTACTGAAAAAGGTAAAATTTCTGTGGTAATTAGGCTACTGGGTACAGTTCCTGGGCTCTGGAGATCTGCACGAGTTCTCTGGTGTTCTGTCCAGAAACAACAGAAAACCTTCCCTAAGTCTTTCCTGTGCATAACTCTTCTTGCCTGACAGTACTTTCCTCTCAGTGAACAGAACTGACAGCTCTGGGCAATATGTTATCTGCCTAAGTGCAATAAACTGTTAAAATAGAGGCATAGAAATTATACCACAAAGGATAAAAGTAAAAATCTATTCCTTGTACATGAGACTCTGCAGTGCAATCATGTCTGTTCTGAGCTTTGTTTTAGCAGCTATCAGTATGGACCAGTAGTCACATTGTATGTCCCCACTTTAAGAAAGCTTGCAAAGGAAATGTTGAGAGTTGTTCTATGCACAGCCTTACATATAAGATTAAGAGCAGGTCTAACTAGTTTTCAGAAAGAACAGAAAATCCAGCATTAATCATCTACTGAGATCCAATGTTCCAATATTTCTCATTAATTCACGTGCCTGTCTGCCCACCTACTCATAAGCCACGTCATTAAAAACTTGAAATATTTCAACACATAATGAATTAATCAAAGGAAGGAATGTAATGCAGTATGAAAGTAAAATTCAAATATGTCATCCATCAGTTACTAGCTTCACCGCAGATGTGAACAGGCATTAGAGCTAAGCATAGAGGAGCATGAGCTTCCTCCTGCTTCTTGTTCCTTCCCTGATGTTTCCGAAATCCTTTTCTATAGGAGAAAATGCTGCAATAATATTAATGTCCTACATGTTTTGTGGGCCACTGATACAGCTCATTCATTCTCACCCAGTTTCAGTTAATAATCATTGCCAGCCTTGTAGAATATACGGGAATAGTTTCCTCCAAATGGCTAAGAATTTATAAGCAAGCTTTCATTTGCCCTTAGTAGTCAAACGTTCAGAAAATAACAGTAACACCTTTTCATTTTTTTGCCTCTGAAGAAAATTTGTGATCAGCTTCCATTTGCCTACCTTTTACCCCCTTGCGAGCTTCCCTCTAGCATTCTACAAAATCCTGACTGCTGTGCACCACTGAGGACTAGGGAAAGGCATCGGACCAGCGTGCCAGAGCAAGTAAGCCAGAGAAAGGGACAGCATACTATTTTTTCCTTGTCATCGCAGAGGGAGCAAGTGAACAAGTTGTGCTGGCTGTACTCCCCAGACACCAAGTAGCCAAGGCCATCTCCATTTAAGGGGAGCTGCCACTGTACATTCTTGTGAACAACAGAGGACAGGCAAGTAAAGGACAAAAATACAATGCTCAAATAATTTAAGGCAGTATAAACACTGTGAGGTTGTAGTGGTAGACAACATATGAACTGATTTAAAGCACTGACCACGAAAGCCAGCCTTTTCAAACGAAAATTAGTATTTGTTACCAGACAATTAGAGCAAATACCTTCAGATCAGATCTGTGGACAAAGGATTTTGTTCTGAGAAGAAAGCATACTGTCAGTTCTTTTCTTTTTGCTGTCAGACTGTAAAAACATTGACTGCCCTTAATTCACTTGTTTTTTCAATAGCATAGTCATTCATTCCTCAACACACCCCTATACCTTTTTCTCTTCCTCTCCTTTTATACTCAAAAGCTAAACTCACATAAAAATTTTGTATGACAACCCTTTATAAGGAAAGCAACTCTAACCTTAGGGTATTTTAGAGGAGAATATGTCTTATAATTTTTTTTTTTAATTTACATCTGTATCAGTTTACAAAGCCAGTTTACATTTAAAAACCTGAAAGGAATGTGTATCTCTCAGGATCAACTTATATCGCACCAGTGGAGGGGAATACAAACAGACCCACTACAGGCAACAGGCTGTGCATTAGCATTTTAACTTGTATCAATTTTTGAAGCATTGCCTACTTACATCCACTCACAATGCTTTTGGTTCACATTATAGAAATTCTCTGCACATGCCAGCTTGACTACTTTTAGATGGGATTGAGTTTGCATCATTACTCCAGAAGATTGCATAAATGAACATCCAGTATGTGGGACCCAAAAAGAGCTGTATCATATTAAAACTCCAAAACCATACACAGCATGGAAAAAAAGGCCTTTCACTGCAAGCGTTTTGCCTTATGGATCCACTTTGATTGCACTACCCTGTCTGCTGATGCAGACATACTTATCCCAGCCTGAAATTCCTGGCAGGGTACGGCTAGGCTTTCCGAAGGTGCCTTTTTCTTTTTTTTGCCTCACCTAGAAATACAGACTTGAATAATATTTTAAAAACCCACAGAATTCCATACTTGAAACTTGATTTGTGATTCTATATACCACCTGTGAGTTACTATATCCTTTTTAAAAGTTATCTGTAAAAACATCAATATAGCCTGAATTTTTAAACTCTCTTCCACTACATTCAGAGGAAAAGCTTGGGCGAAACCAGGACAAAATAAGTTAATGCTAGACACAAAGCCAAACACTGCCATTTATACTGCAGGTTAAAATTAGCAAAATAAAGAAGTTGATGGGATCTACTGTAAGTGCACATCTGTAACGGTAAAGCAAATCTGACAGCACACATGAATACCAATGTAAGAGATACTTGATGTTTTCATAGTTGAAGCTATTTGATAACATTTTTTGCTATAACAATAAAGGAATTCCCACAAAAGGAAACCCACAGTACGAAATTCTTGACAGATTCCTGTATTGACATATTCCTATACATGCAAAAGACAATCTCCTGAAGTCATCGCACTTTCCCTTCCCCTAATTATTTATTTACTAATTTTTTAAAGCTCATGTTTAGAGTGTACTATCTTCCAATTTGCTTTGGCTTGACACTGGCCCTAAACTGCACGTATCTTCCCCTGGTGCTGCAAGAGGCAGCCCTTGGAATAGTTTCAAGTCCTGATGAATATCAGGGAGGCAGAGCTTCCAGGGCCACACCACTGCTAAGTCACTCATTGGTGTTGAGGTTATGCTGATGAAAATGCCTATCTATGCCACTGCTCCATGATACACTTTTTCACTTCTTACATGTCCCTTCCTTGAATTAGGAACTTATCTAGACTTCGAGACGCATAATCAAATAAGTACTTCTGAAAACTGTCTTGATGTGACATCCCTTTCAAGGCCTTCAAAAAGTTTGAAATTAATGTGTTTGAGCCAGCAGGTGTAAGTAATTAAACTTTTATTCATGATCATTTACACATGGCTAAAAGTGTTCACCACAAAATGCAAACTTTCAGTTATCTTGTATATTTAGCGGTGAAAATAGTCGTCTCTTCGTAGTAAAACACCAAAGAGTACATCACAGAAGAGTCAGAAACAGATTTACTTTTTTCCTGCTCACAATGTACATGACAAAGTTAAAGATTTTACTGAAGCCTAAGAGTCCCAGAACACATTTTACAGTCACCTGAGCATTTGGCAGGAATAGTGCTATTTAGTAGCAGTTATTTTTTTCTGTCTTTTTTGAAAAAAAATATATGTTTTTCATATAACTGAGACAGACATAATTAGGCCAAACATTGAGTTTCATATTTCACCTGAATTTTTCAACAGGATACAAACAGAACAGTTTGCCAGTAGACAACAACTATAAGAGCAGATGCCAGAAGAAATGGAAAAAAAATCAGCTCAATATAGCCTGACTAGTAGGGCCCAACCGCTTACAGGCACCTACAACCACTATTCCACTCAGTTTTATTCATTACATTTAATTTGCATTTCATTCAAACATACTACATTTAAGAAGACAACATGATTTTTTAAGTTAAGTTGTGTACATAAACAAATACATGCACACAATTTTGGTAGTCATTTAAAGCTGTAAAATGTGTATGTAAAGAGAGTCCTATGGACCCCATTACAGATTAAAGAGAAATAACCAGAATCAGTGTTACATACAAAACGATATTCTAACACAGAAACCAACAGTTATCAAATAATTCATTAGAGAATAAAATTGTTATACAAAAAGAGAAATGCTGCCTTTCTATCACTTCAGAGCAGCACATAAGAAGGCAACAGTAAGAAAAGTGCACAGCAGAAAAGAATTTTTCAGTTTTCTGAAAAAGCTGAATTTTTCTTCAGACATGAGGCTTTTGTCCAGAAACATATTGGGTTAGGATTGCTTATATTCTCTCCCAGAGAATGTATTCTCTTCTTGTGTTAGTTCTCCGTAAGGCGCTTACTCTGACATGTAGGAACGGTACATCAGGGCCACGATAATTGCTGCTATTGCCGGGATCACCCAGTTGGACCATGAACTAGAAGGAAGTTTTTGAAACATCAGTTTCAAAGTGACAACCAGCAAGTTAGAAAAGAAAGAAAAATCAAAAATAAATAATTGCTTAAAGAAGTCCTTCCTCCCCACTCCAACAAAAACTTAAAATCCAGGGCAACAGAACACCTGGGCTTGCCAGTAATACTCTAGACAAGTAAAAAAGTTTGTACTGTTAAGGCTTTGTACTAGAGCTCACAAGTTTGCTTACTAGAGAAGAGTAAAACTCTAGACATGTTTAAAGTCATGGCCTCCTGCCCAGAATATCATTCATTCAAAAGTGATTTAGGTAGCAGCATCACATGACACTTAAAAAGCACCCAAGCTCCTCACCCAGAAGGACATGGAAGAGTCCTCTGAGGTTTCTGCAGTAGGCAATTGTCAGCAGGATATAACTTTACAAAGTTTGATTCAGTGGTGTTCCAAAGTATTTTCCAACCCCCTCTCAATTCTGACACATCCTTCTTCTTATACACAGAATCCTCTTATTTCCTTCAGACACAACAGCAATAGCAAATTTTAAAAGCGAGGTATCTGTGTCAGTAAAACAGTTAGCAATGGCACTAAGTGTCTTCCATTCATGTGACAGACTCCAGAAATAAAGGCCTGTGCAAAACAAACCATTTGGTAGGTACTGACACACATCAATATGAGAAAAATACCTACCTACTAAGCTGACATACTTGTAAAGTGGCACATAGATGCCAGCTTGGGCTCTACACAGAACATAAATTTTCAAGCACCATCTAAGCTTCCAGCAGTTAAAAGCTATTCAGCTTTCTAAGCTTTAGAAACACAGTCACAGGGAACTTCAAGATTGACATATGGTGTCATACTTTACCTGGAAGTAGACTCAACAGTGGTAATAAGAGTTTCCTGGAAAGCAAAGCATAAAAAGATATTTACATCAGGCAGACATCCCTCTCCATCTTAACTAGTCCCTTAATTTCTCAAAACTCTTTAGGTGGGACTAATATAGAAACAACTCAGTGCATGCATCTGGAAAGCATCTTCTCATAATTCAGGTGACAGTTCTGTTGTATTAGAAGCTAGCTAGCAGCAGTCTCTGTAGCCAAGATTGCGTCAAGTTCC
This sequence comes from Cephalopterus ornatus, assembly GCA_013396775.1. Lineage (NCBI taxonomy): Eukaryota > Metazoa > Chordata > Aves > Passeriformes > Cotingidae > Cephalopterus > Cephalopterus ornatus. The sequence goes on along the minus strand of VZRE01006291.1, from coordinate 150,976 downwards.
TAAATGAATATCATCAAGAAGAATTTTGCTGCAAATTTTCCATGAAGCTAACTTCAACCTCAGGTTACATTTGAAAAGTTTTCTCTCTTTTTTAAGACAGAAATCCACTACTTGACTAAAATGTAATGGAAAAGACTCTGAATTGATTCACAAATATTTTTTTTATATTGAAACTACATGAAGAAAGCTACTAATTTACATGTACAGGTTTATTAAACTCAGGTTTTTTAGTGTGGTGTTTCAGATTGTGTAAGAATCAGTCAAATTGTTATAGCTGTTTCTGATATTGACTTGAACTTCTTGTTCAGTTTCCACAGAGAAAGCAGCACTACAAGATCAAATCCCAAATGGGTACGTGTGCACAATTTATATGAAGATTTATTAATTTGAATAATTCTAATTGAACACGACCCTAAGTGCATTTTAAAGATCTAGGCATTAAACTCTACTTAAATTTGGTGGTACAAGATCCATCACTGAAAAATTAATTACTTCAATATCTGAAAATCTGAAATTGATTTAAAGAGATTCTCAACATCCTCTCAAAGGTCCAAGCACACTACTTCTGCAAGCACCCAAATCTTCCTAGGTTTACATGTGACAAATACCATGTTTAAAAGAATATGAGTCAGTAATTACATCTATATTGCTTTTATGAACATCTCAGTGAAAAACTAATCCCAAAGCCAAACAGCATGGAAGAGCTTGTGCCCACACTGTGAAGGCTAACACCTTCTACAAGAGACTTGGCACATCCAGGGCTAGGGGATGGCTCCTCCCACACCAAGACGGTAAGAGAAATAGGGGCCAGCTCATAAAAAACTCTTTTTTAACTCTATGACACTGGACACGAACACTGAGGGTTACTTTAAATACAGTGCAAGGACAAGCAGGACATCTGAAAGCCCAAGGCCTTCTGACAGTTCCTAGAGAGCCAGGGCACAGCACCCACCTAACCTGTCACAGTACACACCCAGAGTACAATGCAAAATGAAACTGTCTTTCTAAAGCCACACATCCTGCTGGAGAAAAGCACCCCAAATTCCTTCTGGAATGATGGAAAACAAGTGTAGTGTAGGTAGCTATCTGGATACATCTTAACTCCCAACTGACTATGCATTGGCCAAATTAATATTCTAAGTACTTGTTTGGTGAGCTTACTCAAAGGATTATCTACAACTTGCACTGGGCAGTCTGTGTCTCATTTATCATTTCTCCTCCTACAGCTTAAGTGAAACTGCCCTGAATTTCAAAAGAAATCTGAATAGCAGATGTTATTCTTGATGGGAAGAAGCTCAGAATTCCAGCAACTACTCCATTTCTTGTTTTTATTAGCATACTAGTTCCAGTCCTTAATTAATAATAAATTTAATAACTGCTACAGTGAACAGTTTACTTTTTTTATATATATAAAATTTACTTTCTTTTTTTAAACTGATCTATATGATTGGTAGATATTACAAAAGTGATTACTTTTAAGAAATAATCTCTCAAACAACAAGAGTAAGATCCTATTCTTACTAAGCTTCTTTTAAAAATAATCTTTAATTATTTTCTGAGCATATTGCTGTACTTGTAAGCCAGCCCTGAGCAAACATCGTTTATAGACATAGCAGCAGCAATTCTAGAGTCACCTTTTTGCTGTGGTATAATATCATCACACTTAGTAACCTCCTGGTTTGAAGCCACACAAATTAGAGAAAATAACATTTAAGAGGTAAAGAATAATTTCGAGCCATAACAGGTTTAAGAGATTTATAACCTGAAACACCACACTGAAATCAAGCTGAATTATTTTTATTTCTGCAGGTATACAATTTATACACAGACATACCGACACTGTCCCTAATGCCTAAAAGACACTGTGTGGCATTTCAAGAAACACACTTACTGTTGGTTTCTGAAGCTTGGGTCTATCATCCTGTGGGGAAAAGAAGCAAGAAACATTTAGACAAAATCCAATAGCATTAAAAAAAAAAAACCAAACCCACACCATTTATTGCTAAATTCCGTTTGCAATTTATTCTGTTAACACGTAAGTATTTTTCCCTAGATAAAAGCACATTTGCAAGAGAGCAGATGTCAGTGTGTGATTTTGAGCTACCATAAACAAGATCACTTCCTTAAACAATACTTCCCAGTATACAATAAAGAACTGAAACCTGAGCCTCCAACAAATTTCATTATTCTTTGTGCCCATGTTTTTGCCTTGCCTTTTTCTCTAGAGAGTACACATAACCTTAGCTTATACACTGATTGCAATCATATTAGTTTACTTCTGCCTAGTCTACTGGTATCATCGGGCAAAGTCAACTAAATAGTTTTGGTCCAACATCCACTGGATCAAAGGTCCCAAATTCTATGGATCTTTCATAAGCTCATGAAGTTTTGCTTGGCATAGTCTCATTCATTACATAAAAGCCCAACAGGACGTAATCTTGTCAGTGCTGCATTTGTACATTAAACTACCAAGCTGTTTGTTTCATATCAAACGAACACAGGCACTTGCCAAACAAGGAAGAATTGGACTGATAGCCAGGTTAAGGACAACACTACTGGCATCGCCTGCCATCTGAAATACATGGCAAGGCTGCAAGGACACGAATGTGCATCAGAGCTGAGTTATTTCTTATTAAGAGAAGCTACACTAGTAACATTTATCAAGAGAGGACATGAGGCTGAAACAAGACCAAGAATCTTACTGTGAAATAGGCTACTCAAGACAATATTTACTCAGAATGCAAGATGAAACACACACAAAATAGAAGAGGGAAAGAGAAGAGGCAGGAATGGGCAGTAAAGTAGAGCAGATGGGCACACTAGCAGCCTAAACCTCTAGCCAATGGTTTTCAACTATTAAGATGCGGGAGAGTTTAACTGCGGCCTAGCTGAAGGAAGCCAAGGCAGCAGCTCTGTAGTTAGGAATAAATCCTTTAAAACTTGAAACAGCAGAAAGGTGCTCATTAGAAGTACAGGAAATGGTGTGGACAGCATAGAAAAGAGGAAGTGACAGATGATCCAGTGGGAACTGATCATAAACAACCCTGAGAACCACAAGCAGGGAACGCTGATACAGCTTGAAATGGGGAGAGCCAGAGACAGGGAAGACAGAGCCTCAAACTAGAAGTACAATGCTTACAATAGCCATTTTCTAAACATACATATGACGAGTCAGGGTTGTACTTTTAGATCCAGATGGAAGCCTGGCAGATATATATTTACAATGATGAAAGTGTGAAAGTGGCTGTTAAGTAGTCACTCTGCATACTGACATAGGAAAAGGTCTAGACAGTCTGACATATCACCTTTAGGGGTTACAGAGTTCCATTACAAAACTGACAGGGTACACCAGAAATGGCATGATTCCATATTCATGGAATATGGCATGATTCAGTTTATTCAAGAACCAGGCTATAAGACAATTTAAATCAGCAAAAATGTGACAATCCTTACATAACATTAATCAAATACCTTCAAACTGGGGGAACCTGTCTCCAGCCCAGGCCCATCCACGAACAGCTGCAGGCCTAGCAGTTCTTCTTAATTTTGAAGTAAATTACCAGATAAATAACCAGAAGGAAAAACATTACAGGAAAAAAAAATGTAATGACACTCTCACACACTCACCGGATGAAGTTCCCCAATAATGAAAGTTTCTGACAAAGTCCTTGCATCTGTGGAATGGCCAACATCTTCAAAGTTCTCAGTAGCATCTCCTCCGGCTTGCTCCCTGAGGACCTCTTCCCCTCCTGGGTGCTGCAATTTTTAATGAATTTGAATTTGTTACTGAAATTTTCACATTCTAGAAAAGGAAATTCTTCATTTTTACATTTATAAAATTAATTAAAAAAAAAAAAAAAGGCAAAATCAACTGCAAGACCTTCTAGAACAAACATAAATCTTTCTAAATAACTAGAGAGTTTTATGTACTCTCTGAAGCCAAAACCAAAGAAGCTAAATCTCTATTTCATGGCAACAAAGTAGAAAGAGGCATTACCCCTTGCAACCAAAGCAATTAGACAGTTGTGTGTGGGATCAGTTTGTATTTTAATAGTCCAACTATTATCTGAAGTTATATTCTGTGTTCTGACTTCCACAGATAATGTGTATTTTTATCCAAGCAATGCTTGATACAGCAAAGGGATAAAAGCCAAAAGGTACATGCTTCAGCAAGAACATCCCAGCAAGATGTAACAAAAAAACCTATTCACAAGAAGTGTAACCAAGCATTGGCAAAACAAGCTGGCAAGGTAGCACGCAGGATCTCCATCCTTTGACGCTGTCTACACAAGGTGTTAAGGAACATGACCTTCAGCTTAATCCTGATTTGTGCTCGAGGTTGGGTCAGATTCCTTTCAAGGGTCCTTTCCAAAAGAAATGTACAAATATCGAGTAAGACAGCTACTTTGGAACTGTTTAAGCACAACTGAAAGTCATATGAGACACTAGAATAGCAATTTGGTTTTCCTAGACTATGGAATCGCAAACCCACAATGTTGATAAAACCTTGAGACGTAGAGAAGTCATCTCCCAGTATCTTCTAATACCTCACCCCATCACCATTCCCTTAGCCTAAATTCCTGCTCTCCATTAACTGTTACTCTGCCCCAGGATGCACTTTCGGGATTTTATGAAGTTCTACATTTCCATCCATCAAATAATTCTGCCTGTATATACTGCAAGATATATCACATGCTCTAGTTCAGTGAATTTCCTCAGCTTCAAGTTATTCATATAACAGATAAGTAACATGCCCAAAATTCAACACTCAACTTTCAAGTAAGAAACTACTACAAAAACATAGGGAATGATTAGGTAAGCAAATTAAAAACACTTATTAGCACTGCCTTGGTTTAAGGCAACCACGGAATAGATATAGCACTTTACCAATGGCTGAGGAAATAAAAGGCTTTGGAGCCTCAATTCAGTTTTTAATACTTCTGACTACAGGATCTAAAATTTCTACTATTTAGGGTCATCTTGTCTGGAGCATAGCTGACCAGAAAGGCTATGCTTAGCCAGTAGATTTAAATAAATGGCATAAACATTCCTGCTAGTATAGCAATTCAGGTTAGCATTTACTTCCAATCAACCATATTAATCTCACATAAAACCTTCTCTTCCAATAAATATAAGATTTGTTTATACAGATGAAGAAAACACTACTACTACCAGTTTCCAGGAGTACCAGAAATCCAAAACTTGAATATTTGCAGTTAAGGCAGATATTTATTTTACTAGATTAAAAAAGGTGAGGAGGAAAAAAAAAAACCAAAAAACAAAACCCAACGCACAAAAAAAAGCACCAAAACCCCAACACAACACTTTTTAAAGAGCCAAGATACCACAGCTATTAAGGGATTCCTACCATGACTAAGCAAAAGCAAGGTTAAGCAATTGATAGATTAGACACAGGAACTGAGCCAAAAAGGTTAAAGGAGTGCATACAGAGTAAAGATTATGCAAGCAAATGTGCAAATATGGCAGGCTCACCAAAATCCTGCCCTTGAATCCATTCTGATAAGTATTCAGGAAAAGGACTGGACAAAGTTTAGGGATCACTCAAGTTCAGTGCCTTGAAACAGTACTTGAGAACTTGGGTCTAACAGGCTCTCCCAGGTATTGACACAGCTAAGTCTTAAAAGAATTCCCTCAGCAACATGGGTTTGGAGGCTTGGTTTAGGTTAGGTTTTTTAATACCATTGCAAAGAATTGTGCTCCCCAAAATAGAAAAATACATGTAGCAATTTCAGCAGAAAAGGTGGCACAACTCCCTGGAAAACATGCTTAGCAAACAAGGCATCAATTAGCAGCAAAAGTCTCCGAAGTTAAACATCCCATAAAGCACCAGTAGCATGTAAACTCATACTCATGCACTGCAATGAAAACAAGTCCTTTTCATACAAGCACATAAAATACTACTTACCTCAGCAAGTCATCAAGATCACATGGTTTATACTAGTTCCCCCCCAAAAATTCACCAGCCAACCAAACAAGTGGATACCTACCAATATAAGTGGACCTAAAATTACTCCACAGAGTACTTTAACAAACTACTTGCAGGTTGGTTGCCAACTACAGAATGATCATGTACTAACTTGTGTTCCCAAATCCCTCCCTTGTGCCACTACAAAGCAATCACATAGCTTTGGGCAGCATCACTGAGGCACTCCAGCTCTTCTCTGTAGAACTAGTTTTTGGTCTAACTAGTAACTGATCCCTCTGTCTACAAAACTACAAATATTAGAGTCACCACAGTGACTGCAACCAACCCTCTCTACAACCCTCTTAGTGTCTATCACTTATCAGCTGAAGGGGACAAGTTCACCCTGACTTCTGCCACCGCAGCCGGAAAACTAGTATATTCTTTTTTCTGACATAAGCAAGGCTAAGAGAATCACACACAGAGTTCCAAACTTAAGCCATCTACCAGATGATGCTACTAGTAACCTACTAGACATAGATAAAAGTACTTTGAAACTAAACACTTAGCTTTTAGACGGCACCTCTGCTTAACGATACAAACTTACAAACCCTCTGCAAACAACTAGCACACAATACAAGCAATTAATGAAAATATTTCACCTCCCCTAATGAAAGAGAGCAACTGTAATATCTCAGACAAAGGGCAGGAACTGACTTTTCTATCAAAAGCTGAGCATTTTCCATGGTTGGATGAGTTTCCCAAAGTTTGTTTATACAAGGCCTTTGTTCATGCTTCTGCCTGGTAAACAAAGCTTGCTACCAGAACTGCTACTTTAATGAAGATCCTCTGGATAGACTCTGGAATGGGAAAGCCCACAAGACTACACAGATAGTGACTCCTAAACCAAAATCCTGGTGATAAAAATAGTTGAAGAGCTCTCGCAGGTAAAACCGGGGTTCAAGGGAAATGAAAAAGCTTTTGATGACAAATTAAGATAGCCTAGCTCAGTCCTAGGACATTCTCAATATACTGACATAAATAAGTTACACGCGTAACAGATGTCTGTACAAATCCAGCACTAGTACGTGGCATAAACTAATTCCTAACAGCAGCACAATAGAAAGTTTTAGATAAAGCAAGTAAGCAGTTAATCTTGCTGCTCTCATCCGGGTCAAAAGTCAGAGTTACTTCATCCTGAATGCCATCTCTTCTTCCCCTTGCTATAGTCATGAGGACTTCTCAGTGTCATAGTTCAAGAATATTAAAGCATAACTACCTTAATTTGCAGTTCCTGCCCCCTCTCCCTTCCCATACTGGGGAAATAAAATCTAGGGTCCAATTTAACTTCTGGGGAGATTAGCAAAAGTCTCCATCAGTGGCAGTCACAAATTCACGTTTCTGCACTACAGGGATGAGAAGCAGAAAGGGGGCACGGACAGAGCCAGAAACAACCAGAGAACATCAGCTTTATTATGCAAGACAGACAAACAAATGCTTATTTGTTTCAAGGGCACTTTCATGTAGTCTGAAAAGAGTCCTCCAAATTATTTCCATCATCTATTCAAGTTATAGGACAGAAATTGTCTGCTCATGTAAAATGTTAGGAGCCTAGGAGAGAAGATCTCTCTCTGAGAGTGTATTTTTGAAAACCATCATTAGGGTTTTAGATGAAGCACAAAAGAAATACCCAGTAGCTGGGTGCCTGTCCTGGTTCCATCTGTGATAGAGTTGCATTTTCTTTTTAGAGGCTGGTTCAGTGCTGTGCTTTGGATTCAGTACAAGAATAATGTTGATAACACGCAGATGGTGTAGCTGCTGCTAAGTGGTGCTTACTCTAAGTCAAGGACTTTTCAGTGTCCCATGCTCTGCCAGTGAGCAGGTGCACAAGAAGCTAGCAAGGAGCACAGCCAGGACAGCTGATCCAAATGGCCAAAGGGGTATTCCATGCCATAGAACTCCACACCCAGTATATAAACTGTGGGGAGCTGGCTGGGAGCTGCAGATTGCTGCTTGGGAACAGGCTGGGCCTCAGGCAGCATCAGTCTTTTTGTCCCTTTTTATTACAATTATTATATTTTATTTCAGTTATTAAACTGTTCTTATCTTAAACCATATGCTTTACCTTTTCTCCCCGGATTCCCTTCCTCATCCCACTGCGGGGGCTGGGAGAACAGTGAGCAAGGGGCTGCAGGGTACTGGGGCTAAACCACAACAGTGCCCATTTCCCCACTTACAAAACAGTTACAGCTTGCTGCGTTTTGCAAAAAAAGACTACGAAGAAGTGCTATTTCTCAAAGCATTTTCAAATCCTCCTGCAAGCTTCATCAGTGCTTTAAGGAAGTGATAACATCAGGTTATCACTACTCAGACTACAAGGTTCGGCAATAGCAATTCATATGGTACACTGGCAGACTTCAAATGTGCTAATACTGGCACCTTTCAATGTAGACTATTTTAAACATGGAAGGCATTATGCTACTCCTCCACAATACCATCATACTGAATGAATGTAACTTATTGCCACATAGGGGAGAGAACATTTTTCATCCTGACACAGTAAAACAATATTTGCTTTTTGCACTTTATTAGATCAGCACTACAAAACACATTTAGTGAGAGCAGTCCGTTCTGTTTAGAAAAAGTGCTGTGAAATCACAAGTTCATATCTTACGGAAAAAAAGTAAATTTATTGACCAATAATGTTTTTTGTTGAATTTCGAGATCACCAACAACTGAAGTAACCTAAACAAAGTCTGTATTAGATTAATATTAAATGCCTATCACAGTTGGTTTCCAGAACAAAAAAAATTCCCCTCTGGTAGAGATGTTCCTATACATGTTAGCTTAAGGAATCCAATCAAGTTCCCACAAAAGCCTCACCACATCAGCAAGCGGATCAAGACACTGACAATTCATTCTTACAGGTCCAGTTACTCTTGTTTAGCTCATGAGATTGACGTCAAAGCCTGATTAGAGGGATTACTTTATTAAAGTTATGGGGAAATACTATAGGGCATTGCCAACATACTTAGTCCATTAATTGATATTTAATGTTATTCAGATACGTAATTACCCGCAATACAGATATAGCCATGAGATCCTGCATGCATTACACATGCATTTCTAGTAGCTATTTTTCTTTAAGTGACATAGGACCTTATCCTGGTTTCAGCTGGGATATAGTTAATTTTCTTCTTAGTAGCTGGTACAGTGCAGCGCTTTGGATTTAGCATGAGAATAATGTTGATAACACACTGATGTTTTGGTAGTGGCCAAGCAGTGCTTACCCAAGCCAAGGACTTTGCAGTGTCCCAAGCCCTGCCAGCAAGCAGGTGCACAAGAAGGTGGGAGGGAGCATGGCCAGGGCAGCTGATCCAAACTGGCCAAAGAGATATTCCACACCACAGAACATCATGCTCCATCCATAAATGGGGGGGAGTTGGCAGTGAGCCACCAATCGCTGCTCAGGAATAGGCTGGGCATCAGTCACTGGGTGGTGAACAGCTGTACTGTGCATCATTTGTTTCTCTTGAGTTTTATTCCACTCTATCTCCTTTTCATTACAATTATTGTTATTATATTTTACTTTATTTCAATTATTAAAATGTTCTTATATCGACCCACAAGTTTCACCTTTTTCTGATTCTCCTCCTCATTCACAGGGCAGGAGGGCAAGTGAGCCACTGTGTGGTACTTAAGAACCCTCTGAGGTTAAACCACAAGACCTGAAACTATGAAAAGGCTTCCCAAATTTTCTGTAATACAGGTCCAACAGCCTTTGAATGACAGAGATAACATACAAGTTTCTGTTTTCAAGCATAGTCTTTCATGCCAAAGAAATTAAACCTTTTAAACACTGCTCTCCAAAAGCTGAGGTCTTTTGACTTCCTCTCCTACACTTCAATAATCAAAGAAAATTCAGGGATGAATACTCAAGTTATGAAGTACCTGCCATTAAAAAAAAAAAAAAAACCAATAAAAAAGCAGTTGCTGGGACCTTCATCTTCACTAACCCCAAGGAAAAGGTGTCGAAGTACACAACTGTTTCCTCCTTCAGCACTTTATGTTTCAAGTGATCTTTTTTAAGCCTTGCCAAGCTAATATGGGTCACACCATGCAACACCTCTGCTCCTACTCAGCCTCACCACTCCCAACACATACACATCACCACCCCCAATCTATTTACTATCTACCTTCAATCAAGTGTTCAGAGGCTGATGGTTCCCAAAAACCAAACAAGTTCCACTAAATATCTACAAGCTCTGTGAAGACACCAGTCAGAGTGGGGAAATACACCCTTTAAGTACTGTAATGGAGTAAAAAGCAGCAGCACACTTTCACTTCAGTGTGAGAACATCCAAGGTGTCTTCAGGACGGAAGCACAGTAAAGTTTTCAACTTCATTATTAATACGAAAATATTTCCATAGGTTAATGCAGTAGCTGAAAATATTGTTTATTGATTTAAGATGTGGGACTGGTGAGGTCAGCTTCCATTCCCATTTCTTCACTCCCTTGTAAACTGATACTTTTACTTATTTGCTATTTGCAAAGAGCATGAGTGAGGGGATGCTTTAGCAGTGCATCCTTTTTAGTGCTACTAGACTTGAATTTTAGTGGCCCACATTCAATTCTTAAAATATATTAAGCTTTTCTACTTCTGCAAGGAGCTGCAAAAAATAAATAAACCTGAGTTTAACCAATAATGCTATTGAAACAGTTAACATAATCCCCACTTGGAGAAGGGTTTACTGTACTCTGGAATGAACCAGCAAGAGGCTAACTCCAATTTCTCCTCAGCTGTCACATGTAAATGCCTCAGGGTGTCTGACAGTGTCAAAAGAATTAGCATAACACTTAATAAATTAACCATGTATCAAAAGCATTCAAAAAAGGTTAAAAAAAAAGTGCCCTGCAAAGTAACTTAATCCAAGGCTTCCATATTACAAAAATCACCAATACAATGAACATTAAAACATCCAAGAGCTTTCCCTAGGAGTGTAGCTTCATTCAGATATTTCAGGTAACTATTTTCAACAATCTCACTGATTTATTATCTCAGAGTGACTCGAAAATTTCAGCTCCATAACCAGCCATTCTGTTGCAAGGTGTTTAATGTGAGGTTAAATTCTGACCCTTGTGTACCAGAGCGTCTTAAGACATCCCCCAGTTGTCCAAAAAACCCAACTCTTAAATGCTTACAAACTGAATTCTTTTGATATGCTGCTGAATTATCAATGTCGTCCTGAAGGCTGAAATTAAAATTTTCTTGAAACATTTACACAACGTAGTGCCTCTTAATATTGCCCAGTTTCACCACATGTACTGAAGGAAGAGGCTTGCAACTACTTTAACTAAAAAGCTCATTAGATCCTGGATTTTTTTTGTCAATTTCTTTTTCTTGTGTTGCGTCAGGTTTGGGGTTTTTCTGAGGTGTGGGGTTTTTTGTTTCCCCCTGCCAAATGTGGACATTTTACAATACAATTATGTATCAATCAGAACTAATCAAGTTTCCAAGAACAGCTACTTCAGTTTCACAAACTACATGAAAAGCTTCATTCCCCTCCAGGGCTTCTGTAATTAAATTGGCCCTGTCTGCATAACCAGAGATTTCCATAACAAAAGGATGAAGAAGACCAGGGCAGAGCTAGATGAAGAATAAATCAGGGAAGAGTCAGTAGATCAGTTTCACAGTCCGCCTTGCTGAAAAGCCAAACAATTTGCACTGACACACAACTTAAGAATGAAATACTACCTGTGTCAACACTGCCTTTGAAAAATTGCTTGTCAACCCTTTCTTTGCAAAATGTTCAGTTTCTACTTTGAATTGCAAGTGTTTACAAGCACAAAAATAAAGACAGGGCTACGGAACTTCTGAGGCTTGAAATCTGTCATGTCTCTACCCATCTGAACTGTATTTTCTAAGAAACTAATATAAGCCTACCACACACTTTTTAATTGGATGCTAGGTCTTCTTCAGGAAGAATTTCTTCACGGAATGGGTGATTACATATTGGAATAGGCGATTACATATTGGAATAGGCTGCCCAGGGAGGTGGTGAAGTCACCATCCCCAGACATGTTTAAGGAAAGACTAGATGTGGCACTTAGTGCCACAGTCTAGTTGCCATGGTGGTGTTGGGTCATAGGTTGGACTCAATAACCTCAGAGGCCTTTTCCAACCTAATCGATTCTGTGATTCTGTCTTTGCAGATTGGGAATAATGGGAGCAAGGAAGAAAACTCAAAATATCTAACTCATGGCTCCATTTAATATGGAAAAAAAATTCTTGGTGGGTGTATTTCTGCATCTCCACAGAAGAATGTTTTAGTCCAATAACTAAAATGCTGCTTTATTAACCATGACTATCAATGATTAAACCAACTGCTCACCATCTGTAAGAGATCAAAAATGTCAGCTGCTAACTGGGGAAGAGAAAAACCCAGCAAAACACAACCAGAGGAATTCAACCTGACTCTAGTCCTCCACACCGGAGTCTGAAGTCGTGTAGCTCCACAACAGCCCTCTGCCTGCTGGTACTGAACAGATTAGGGTGGCAGTGAGATCACGGACCCTGGAGCAATGCTTGAGTTAATTTTCTGAACCTTGCTGCCTGTATGCAATGCCAGGTCTACCATGTCCTGCCAAAAACACAGGACTAAGGTCACCCATTATATGTTCATTTGGCAGATACATACACAAGCCACTGTGATCAAGTGCCTTTACCAAGGATTGGATATATGGAAGAATTTTTTACAATTACAGTAGTGAGGTACTGCATAGGCTGCCCAGAGAAGTTGTGGATGCCCCATCCCTGGAAGCATTCATGGCCAGGTTGGATGGGGCTGGGAACAACCTGGTCTAGTGGAAGGTGTCCCTGCCGATAGCAGATGGGTTGGAATGGGATGAGCTTTAAGGTCCCTTCCAATCCAAACCATTTTGTGATTCTGGAACTCCAAAGAGTAACTCCTGTGATATTGTGGATGTTGTGATACCTTCCTTCCACTTCGTGAAGCTTCCCTCCTGTTCCATAACAAGACACACATTGTAACAGTGTGAAGAGAGCAGTTGTTGACCTTTCCGTTCACGAGAGAATAAGGGCCCGGGTTCCCAGCTGAGTCTTCACTTTAAATCTTGCTCCCAGTCGGCACACTAGAGCAAGAGGCAGACGGATACCGCTCCACTCTTGGTACCTAACATTCAGAGAGACAGCCTGCTTGTCTGAGCCCTTGAAACTGACTCCAGTGTTTTTTCTCCTTGTCCTCATTTCCTGCAAATTCACCTTGAAACCCTGAAGCCGAAGGCTTAAGGCAGAGAGCGGGCCACACGGGAGCGGGGCCGGCGCGCTCGGGTTTGTGCCGCCCGAGAGGCGCCCGGAGCCCGGGGCCGCCTGGGGGTTGTTTCCCGAGGGCGCTATCGCGGCTCC
>VZRE01006291.1:110222-136861 GCA_013396775.1 Cephalopterus ornatus | reverse complement strand
ACCTGCTCCAGGTGACCCTGCCTTGGCGGGGGATAGGACTAGATCATCTGCAGAGGCCCCTTACAACACTAGCAGTTCTCGGATCCTGTGATGGCGCACCCCCAGCTTCGCTGGGCAGCCTGTTCTAGTAGTGCCTCACCACCGTGGCAGTAAACAATTTTTTCCTAACATCTAATCCAAGTTATCCTCGTGCCGCTGCGATAAAGCCGGCTGGCGCCTCGGCTGTGTGAAATGCTGCCCGTGCCCGGGTAATGCAGCCGTGCCACGGGCAATGCCCACAACGCCGTGCCCCGCGTTCTGCCTCGGCCCGGCCGCCGAGCTTCCCTACCGGGGGGTCGCTTCCCACCTTCCCGGCTGCTCACGGCCGCCGAGCCTCGCCACGCTGCGGCCGCGGGACGGCGCCCGAGGAGGTGCCTTTCACCACCGCGGCTGCCGCCGGTTTTCCCTCCACATGTGCGGGCGGGAGCCTGCCGCGCAGACAGGGAGCACCCTTCCCTCTCCTGCCCTGTGTCCCACCAGGCCAGGCGCTGGCCGGGAGGTTACCCTCGCAGCCCACGCGGCCCTCGGTTATCCCGGCCGGCGGGAGCGCCTGGAGGCGCCCGGGCGCGGCTGCCGCTGTTCCCGCGCAGCGGCGTGAGGTGATCCCGGTAGAGGAGGCTCCAGGAGCCTCCCTGCCCCGGCTGCTCCCTCAGAGCTCCTCAAAACCTCCCGGCTGTCGCTGGAGCCCCTCGCCCTGCCTTGGGAAGAGCTCTCCTGCGTGCCTTGGAGCGAGGCTTTCCTGTGACAGCGCCCTGCCTCGCTGCCCACTGGGCTGAGGGCTCAGGGAGCAGCGCCTTCTCCTCCTCTCGGTGAGGCTCGCCCAGCACCCTGTTTCCCCTCAGCTTTCTCTGAGGTAAAACATGTTTCCTTAGCTCTGGTCTCAGAACGTGTTTGATGGCTTTGTATGTCGGTCCAATACGGATCCCTCCATCCCCATGTCACGTCCACACACAGCTTGGGTGCCTCAACAGCAGTAGTCTCATAGACACACTCTGACGTGATTACAGGCTGGGTTTGGTTTGTTTTGGGCTTTTTTGTGGCATAGAATTTACCCAGCATAACCTGTCGCCTTTCCTCAGAGCTGGTGCTTAGGTAGGTGTTTTGTACCCTGTGTGTGTGTGTGCAGGACAGCTTCACTGAACCCCACCACCACCTTCAGGTCCTGCCTCTACTTCTTTACTGTCAGCCTGACAGTAAGAGTAGCTACTGTCTCTCAGATTGGTGGTATTCTCAGCTTTAATAAGGAGGCTCTTCGCTCCATCTTCCAGGTTGTTACTTGAAAATTGCAAATATCGCTGCCAAGCTCTGTGATTTACCTGCCTTTTCTGACAGGAAAACAGCGATAGCCGTTCTCTGACTTATGTTCTGTTCAGGTTAGGAGGAACGCAGTGATTGTTTCAAGTTCATGTGTTGTGATTATTGGCATCTAAAGGTGTAATTTCTCCCACACACGTAAATTTCTCTTACTTGGGCAGAAGGCAGTTGGGTTTATTTCCTGTGATTTATAACTGGTAGTTCTTTCATAACTGGTAGTTCTGTGTTAACTGGTGCTTCTCTCTTTGTCCTCTTCCCTGATGGGAGAAGCCTTTTGCAAGCACTCTGTCCCACTAGCGTTTGAGATGTCTGGGAAGATTTAACTTAGGTGTTACACAGCGAGTGGTTCCCACAGGGGAGTTGGCCTCAAACAGCAAGCAAATGCTGTAGCATTGCAGCATGTGTTTTACAACATCTCTGCCACAAAAATCCCCAATAAACATTATGAAAGCAGAGGACTCAGGCTTTCTTTTCTGGTTTGCAAAAATACAAGATTTTTTTTCTCCTTTGTTTAAAACAGTCCTTTCCCTTGAGCTGTAGCTTTTGGAATTCCTTGACGAAGTGATAGTCTTGGCTGGCATCTTAAAAAAATCTTCTTTTCATGCTTGTTGAAAAAACTTGAAATGTCTTTTCCTATAAGGGTAAGAAAGAAGGAAACATGCTATTTTCTTTTAAATTACAGTAATAAAACACTACTCTTGTGATTTTTCTAGGATATGACTGAGATTAATCTGTTTAATGTGTTAAACAGTATAGACAAAGCAAAGCAAAATCAGAACAGTGAAATTATCTTTGACATTGGTCCTCAAAATATACTTCCAGCTCATAACTTTTTTATCATGCTTTACAAAATTACTTTTCAAGGGAACATCTGGTGATTTCATAAAATTTGGAATCAAAATATTTGTTGCTGTCTTCAAGGCAATGGTGAGACCATTTTCCAAAGGTGCTTAAGGGTTTGGAGGGGGAATAACTATTAAAACATCTTTTTCTGGTGTGCAGTGTTTGTTCGTGGCTTTTCATAACAAGCAGACTTTCTACCTGCTTGTCTTTCATTGAAACACTTTGATTGAGAAAGGCGCTATTGTTAAAAGGTGTCTTTTTATTCAGATACTGAAATACTAGATTTTTTCTTTTTGTCGTAACTATTACATTACACTGAGCTTGGCCTGCGCTGCAATACATAGAAGCACACAACAGGTGTCCAACAAGACAGGTAACAGCTGTAACTTCATATTATTCCCACTGACATGAAATTTGCTTGTACAGCATCCAAGGACCACATTCTCAGTCTGAAATTCTGGTTCCTTTTGGTGCTTTTTAGGAGGTTCCAAAAATGACAGAGGTGCATACATGTACATGCATGTACTCTGTATTCTTTTGTCCTTGCCTTTAGTCTGAATATTTTAGCTTTTGTAAATAATGGTTTTTTCAAGTATAATGCACTACATATAGCAAAAGGATATTGAGCTGTTTTAGTTGACTGAATTCTTGTATTTCCTACCTATTCTTAATCAGAAGATAATTGATTACTCATTTACCTAATGCCATATACTTATAAAGTTCTGTAAACAAATCTTTGCCTTATAAAAATGAATTAATTTTTTTTTTTTTATTTTAAGACCCAGGTGCTGCCTTGGGGCAATCAACTATATACCATGAGTAAGTGCAGGCACCCGTCTCTGTTCTTTGTCAGTCTGCCAGAGCTGCAAAAACTCTGTGCTGCTACAGTAACACTGAGTTCTCAGGTACCAGAAGCTGAGACAAGGAGCACACAGATAAAGATTTGCAGGTAAAGAATTTTGTGGGCTATTGTTTTCAGAAGCTGTTGGTGGTTTTTATTCAAATATTTTGTTAGAAGTACTAGAATTAACTGTAATAAAATCAGCAAAATTCACGTCAGTGGCAAACCACACAAAATTATTTTAAATAGAGATTTTTTATTGGGCGGGGGACTTGCTGAGTGTTGTGGAGAAAAAACAAATTTCTATTATGTTTTAAATTTCATCAGCTAAAACTAACAAGGGCCACATACTTCAAATTGATAACTGGTTAAAATTAATCTGTGTTCACCTGCAAAGTGGAATGCTTTATGTGGGTTGAGACCCAGTGAAAAGAATATTCGGAAAGCAGGAGTATGCTCCCTAACATTCACCAAGCATTATGTCATTCCCTTTAATAGAAAAGAGGAGAAATGAGAAATTCTGCCAAAAGTAATACTTTTGGAGAGTTCTGTTCATGTGCCAAAGGCCTGTAGTCTTTGTCTTAGACCGGTGTCGGTCTTCTAGAGCAAATAACTTGGACTAATCCAATTTATTATGCTGAACCACTGGAAACTGATTAAGAGTGGAAAGTATTATGTATGCAGAAGGTGAGGAAAATAAATTGAAGCTGAGAGAATCAAGTGGGTAAAAGTATTTTTTAATTTTTTTCTCACTTTTTTTTATAGACAGTTATTATTCCTGTATCAAGAGATCCTTTCTGCGCCAATTATTGGAACACTGAATCAAATTTCAGTTGTAATGGCGGTGAGTATCACTGTGTAAGTAACTGTCTGTAGTTACAGGCTGCTGCAGATGTGCAGAATGCACCTCACTCAAAAGAGAGAAGCAGCAGTATGTTTTATTGAGGTAAAATAATAATTTGACAGCGTTCAATGAGTTTGATGGAATTTCGTGAAGTTTTAACAGTTCAGTAAGTTTGATGGCAAGGTTTGCCTTAATGATTACTACGTGGAAGAAATGTACAAAGGAAAACTGGCTTAGAGTGACTCAAAGACTAGAGGTGCGAGGAGTAACAAGTCCTCCAGTTGAGTCGTAGGTTCACAGTGCTTTCTGAACTCCTTTTTGGAGCCTAGGTGTGGCTGGATCCAATCTTAGTCTTGGATTTGATCAACTGTTCAGTGGAATTATCCATAGATAGATAATTACAGATAGATTATCACAGGTCTCCTGGCCTTGAGTAAAGAAGGATCTCTTAGTTTCAGGTATGGAATCTCTAAACTTGAGAGGCGTCCCTGCTCAAGGGGAGGGTCACCAGCCATGCACGCTAGCTGTCGTATGGGCTGGCATTCAGGGAGAGCTCGAATTGGGCCCATCCCGATCTTAGTATTTAAGGGATGAAGTAGTTGGCTCTCAGTCAATAGTATAGATAAGATAGATGTCTTTGATTTAGTGCTGATATCTTTTTCTGTACTTTGGTTATTTTGTACTTCTGGATTTCGAAAACACCTTTTGAAATATTTTTCAAGACACCTTCACTCCCTTGTACATGAGCCAGGGACTTTTCAGCTTGCAAGTTCATCCCAAAGATGTGAGACCTGTTGCTTCTTGATCAGCCTGAACCAAACTACAGCTAGGGGTCAATCGTATTCTTACGCATACATGTACACTTCTCTAAGAAGTGTTTTGTTTGAGGATCAGGGATAAATAAAAATATTTCATTTAAAGCAAACTTTTATTTTTGTGCCTTAGTGATGTAGAGGACACCTTAAGTCCTCTACTCTTTTGACTGAAATGGCCTTTTTGGATTGTGAACCTTTTTGTGGAATGGAATGGACTCAATTGGTAAGATGCCATCCAATTTGCAAGCAGAGAAGCAGAGTTCCACAATTTTGTTTTGGGCAGACTTTTCCTTGTTTGTTATGTATCTTCAGCTAGAAATGAGACTACACTTTGACAAATGCCTGAACTAATTTTAGTTATCTCCTTTAAAATACAGGATAAAGTGTTTGCTTAACTATTCTGGAGCACGTTTCTCAAACGCAGAGTCATTGTTGTACCAGAATTTAATGTACGTTTTGGTAAAACACCTCTTAATTCCAGACACTTGATTTATTTTTTTTAATTGCTATTTTTAGATACCATTTTACAACTCAGGAATATGTCAAGCCTACGTAGAGAGACAAGGAGCTACTGTAAGTGCTGAAATATGACACAGTTCTTGAGACTGTTACTTTTGCCTGCAATTGCTCTTGCCAGAGATGGGTATTTTTCATAGGCCATGCATTTTGAACTACAGAAGCCAAGTTTCAGGGTGAAAAAGTCTGCCCCGTAGACAAAATGCATCTTATGAGTCTGAGTATAGTGAGTTACTTTGTCAGAGTCAAAAGTTTTTAGAAGTTCTTGAACAACTTCCCTAGGTTTCTCAATTGCAGTGGGATCCTGATCCTGCATAGGGGCATTGGCAACCTACCCTTCGGGCCAAAGCCTTCAGCTATCTTACTGGTGTCACCCCCTCTGCCAGTGCCCCATATATTCCCCAGCAGGGGATGTCCAGGCAGCTGAACTGTCTCCCCATTCACCTTTGGATTTACTCAGCCTGTGCAGGAAAACAAAACAAAAGCACAGAGAAGAAATGGAAACCCTGAGCTTAACAGCTGATATATTTTTAGACCATTATGTGTGTGATTTACTGCAACATCTGTGGGATTTATGAATATATGTGTGGATGCACTAGAATTGCTGAGTCAAAAGACTGATTGTAATCAAAGCTAGTAGCTCTCATAATTCATTGGCACAGCCAGTTGGGTGTATTTTTCTTTGTTCCAAGAAGTGCAAATGCTTATCTGGATTAATAAGACATATACTGTTTAAATATGCTTATCTCTCAAAACTGCTTTATGTTGATATGTGCAACTAACCTGTCATCGTTAGATTTTCCAACACCAGCAGATAAGAAGTACGAAGTACAGTTGATAACCATGAGCTGCAAGCAGTTCCTTACAGGATCTCGCTAGAAACATGCCTCTGGAGATGTATTAGTTAACTCTTTTTAAGCCATTATGATTAGTTGACCAATGCTAATGGTCAAGAGAAAGCTCTGCAGGACAGACAGTCAGGCAAGTGGTCCTGCTGGTTGAGCAAAGCTACATTTATCTATTGTGATTGCAAGAAAATGTCTCCAGTCTTGAGTTTGACAGCAGAGGTAATGTCAGTTTTGGATGTTGTGCCTATTGTCTGGAAAGAGTTGCATATCTAGTAAAGTGCTCCAGATATTTCAATTGATCTTTTCCCCAACTCTGTTATTAGCCTTGTGAAAACATTATAGGAGCTGTAGTGCACCTTACTTTGGCACATGAAATCCAAATGCCTACATCAAATATTATTATTATAGCTTCCTCCTATAGCTGAGTAGATGAAAAGATGTGTGACATACACTAGGATTTGGCTCCAAGATGCAGTAGCAGTATATTTGCTTAAATTTTGACTGAGGCTTTTGAAAAAATCTGTTAAATTATCAATAATCTATGTTTCTTTTTTTGTACTTTTGTTGTTAGCTGGAAGCACCACAAACAGTTACTCCAGCCATTCTCCAAACCTGTCTCTCCTATACACTTACAGCCAGGCTTGCACCCAAATGGAACAAGGCTGGCCATCTCTTGGTGCGAGGTATTTGACTCAGCTGGGTCGGGGATCAAGCATTTAGTTTTCAGTTCTTTATTGTTGCATTTATTTTCCATAATTTAATTTCCATAATTATTTCGTTCATTATAATAAATTGTTTCGTTCCTTTGTCTTATGTTTTTTTCTTTAATTGCGTCTTTATTGTGCCTTTATCTAAGTTCAATGATTCACGTGAATAAACAGAATGGACATGAATGGACACACCATTCACTTTTTCATCTGCTTCCTTATCTTTGCAATAGGTCAAAGAATTATTTCAACTGAATGGAATGTACCAGATTAATAATTTCCAAACCAAACATTGTTGGACAGTGAATGTCTTCCAAAAATTGGGCCTGTTTTTCAGCTTCGTGCTTTCAGCAGTGGCACAGGTTCTTCAGATACTGTGGTGTGCTCATCATAAGTAGACCAATTGTATACATAATTTCAAATATGCACTGAGAAAAGTGTATATGGTGTTATCTTATTTCCAGCCACGATAATAACAGTATCCTATTCTCAATATATTCAAAATATATAGAAGTAGAGGGCTAGATGGTAGCTGATACAAAGCTGATTGCAACAAAGGCATGGACCAACAGCAACGTGACCCTGATACATGCAGCTTGTCTAGTCCTTTATGTTGCTAAAGCTGGGCAAAACATATTTGGTAAAATACGTAGTAATACTATAAAGATTTGCTTTTGATCCTGAGGAATGTATTAACTGGTAGTCAATTAAAAAAAGTTCTGTGTTCCCATGTCACTTAAAAATAGTTGCTCCTTACCGGTAAGAAAAAGCGATGTATAAATTGCTGTCCACTAATATACTTTTACACATCTTTCTTCTTTATATAAGATGTTCATGAATCAGTGAAAAGGTAATTGATAGAGGGGGTTTTCTCTGCTTGAAAGGAACACACCTTTCAGCATTCCTGACACACACAAACAAAACTGTGTGATTCCTACTTTTTTTTTTTTCATAAAGATTTGAGACATATAGTTTAGAAAATAATGCCTATCTATTTTATTTGTTAAGGAAAAGACTTTCTGTCTCATGCAGGAAGGCAAAATGCTGTTGGTAAGTACAAATTCTGTTAATGGTAAACTTGAGAGAGCAAGGTATAATTAAGTACTTTCCTACTGCCAGAGTCTTGGCATTTGTGTCTTTGGCTTTCATTTTGAAATCGCTTCTGTCAAAATACACTTTGATGCTCTGTCTGTAATAGTTGTCAGCTCAACTTTGAAAATTTACCCACAAAAAAGGTAATTTTAATGCTATTAATCTACAGCCATAGATTGAAATTTGCCCATTTAAAGTTATGATCACTGCAAATAAATACAGTTGTCTCAAATGATGAGTTTTGCAAGCAATGTGAAAGTTCCATAATAATAGATGGGAAAATGAGCTGTAGTGACTGTCAGTATTTACTATGTTTGCTGTTCACAAAAGTGAAGTCACAAAGCATGCTGTTTAGCTACTGCAAAAATTACGAAGTAATATTTTTATTCCTGTATAAAAGTTCAAGATCACATTTGGGGATATTGGAGCCTAAATTTGTAACAGGGACATATGTTGAGGAACTCAAAGCTGGGTGAAAGTTCTGGAGGTGTGCCAAGAAATGTATGCCTTGCACATATAGTCTTTCCCTTTGAAAGGTAGGAGTATGAAGTATCCAGTTGTACAACCAGCCTTGAGTTTCTAGGGAGATGTACTGTATGATGGTAATTCATTATTATATTTACTTTCCATCATTAAAATGCTCTTGATTTTAATTTCCATGCTGAGAAAGTCTAGCCTTTTGATTTTCAAATGCAACGTTTTGACTAACAATTACCTTAAATAAACAGCTGGGTTAGCTTTCTGCCTAACAGATGAACTGTAATTCAAAACAAGGCTTTGTGCTTTTTTTTTTCATTTTAGTTGTAGACCTCAATGTGTCAGAGAGACAGCTTTGCATCAGTGTGGAGGCTTGCTCTATTCGGTTGCCACCCCCTGAGGTATAAGCCGGTTATATTTTCTATGACTGTGTTTGTCTTATTAATCTCTATCTTCTGTTAGGTGACTTCCAATTAGCACGACAGGGATAGAGGTGCTTATTTCTGATTGCACTGAGACATTAATCATAGTCATTGACTGTCTGCACCTGTTATAAGAGCATAACATCCGTATCTCATCTATATTGAAACATTCTAACAAACATTGTAAACTTGAGATTCTATAAGAGACCTTTCAAAAATGCAATCAGAATACAGTCGTGGAGTATCTTTGTGATTCTAAGTTTCCTTCTAGCAGTGTTTTCTAGCAAGCATTCAGTCTCACTGTAATACATAGACAGTTTTTGAGTAACAACACTGAAGCTACAGGTGAGTTGTCAGCACCGTGTTTAAAGTCCCTGTATATGATTATTATGGAATCTGCTTCATATTCTTTGCAGCCTCCAAAATACTGGAGCAGCCAGGACTATGCTGCTTGTAAGCATAAGTAATAAATTGTTTCAGAAATCATGGTTGAGGTTGAAAACTTACCATCCTTTGTGACAGGCCTGTCACCTTTGGTGCATATGTCCATACATGTGGGTCATATTTGTCAGGCTTGCCGGTTTCTTCTGAAATTCTTTCTTAGAATAGAAGAATAGGATTTCTTCTGAGATGTGCTTTGGACAGCATAAACATTAAAGCTATCTATAGGAATCCAATTCCCAAGCCACACAGACCAATGATGGACGTGATCCTGATGTGGCTTCATTATCAGTTTGATGCTTTCAATACCTTTCTAAAACAGAAATGCCCAGATTTTCCTGTCAGTGAATAAATGCAAACCCTTGTAGACCACAGGAAGATAAAATGTTTCTCAAATCCCAGTCTTTGATTTTGCCGTAGAGTCAAATTTTGACATTGTGAAAATGTGTGGTGTTTTTTTGATTTCTCAGAGGATGAAACTGCATGTCCCATCAATTCTGTTGCTTGGATATTTGCACTTGACTGGGCAAAGTGACATACACAGTTACTAGAAATGTCAAACATGGGTTTCTGATTTGCGTTTTAAAAAATGTGCATGGAAGTAAGACAGCTCTCAGGTTGAGAAATTCCTGTACTCTTACTTGTTAAAACATTTCAAATAAAGTTTAAGTATCACTGATTTAAATAAACTTTAAACCTTGTATAGCTTGTGGAAGTGTGGACTCTAAAATAAGATAATGTACAATTTGAAAACAGGAATCTCTTCTAAAATAATCAGTCTGTGATAGCTGATAAAAGAATAATAATTTATTAAGCTTCAATGTTTCGTGATACACAATTACTTTTGAAAATTTTAGTTTTGGATGGCTCTAGAAATGTTTGAAAATAACTTTTTTTTTTTTCTATTTTAAGCTGGGAGATTTTGATATTTCAGAAAACACTGTAAAGCTTTTTCACAGCAATGAAAATACAGTTATTCACCAGCATTCCATATTAAGTAACTGGTGCTATGTTTTGCCAAGGTAGGAATCTGTTTACATTTCAGCAGAAATAAACATTTCCTGGAATGCTTGCCCTACAAACTGTGAATTTGATACTAGTGATAAGAATACTTCTGGTTTACATTCAGGAATCTTTTTTTTTCTTTTATTATCTCAATGTTATGGAAAATGAGACAAATTAACCGATGAATCATAAATTACACATTTAAGTATTATTTCAATTTTGTGCTACAATACTTCTGTTGTATGCAGAAGCATCATTTTTTTCTCTCACATTATTTTAGCAGAAATTGTCAATTTAAAGAAAAAATATTTCCATCTTTGCCGCAAACTATCTTTATTTTTACCTATGATTTTTCATCAAAATTATGAGAAGTAATGATATATTTGCTTTTTTCTACATTCATTGGTAGTGAGTATTACAGACAAGATAAATTAGACTTGTAGATGCCAAGTTCTTTTCCACACTTCAGGAAGTATTCCTATTGTTATGTCATAAACTTATGAGCTAAATATCCTCAAAACAAAAATAATCTGTAAATACTTTGAAAGCCAAATAATTTTTTTCCAAAAGATGGGTATATTTTTGGCTGGATTTTTTGACACTCATTCTAAGCATCCCTTTTTTACCTGTGCACAGCATGAAAATGGGTCAGATCATAAACATCAGCCATAGAATTCCTCCAGAATCTCCTTTCCGTTCATATAAAGAATTTCAGATGCACTGGAAGAGTTTGGTAAGAAATATATAGTTTTAGTTTTTCCCTCCTTTTTTTGTGCCTATCGAGTTTGTATTTGTAATACACATTTGTGTTTGGGTTTTTTGAAGTATGGATATATTCTTCCTGAGGATCTTGAAGAGACAAAAATATACTTGAGTGTTTACTTCAAACCAATAGGGGAGAGGTTCTTCACATATCCTTTCAGAATATATTTGTTACATTTGCTCTACTACATTTCTAGCAAAGCTCTGCTTTTCATTTTTAAGTGTACCACATTTTCTTCTTTCATACTTTCATAGAAGCCAGTAGAGAATTGTTTCACTAGACAAATTGAAACAAAATATTTAGTCAAGTGTCTGTCCTAGTATTGAATAATAGTAAGTCAAATAGAGCCATTTGCTTCACAGCTTCTGTAAACGTGTTAATGCCACTCTAAATGATGATGTAAAAGAAAGAGTTAAATTCCTGTGAAAACATGGCCAACAAAGATTTGTTTTAAAGAGAATTTTCCTGCCACGAAAGACTAGGCTAAGGATTACTTATACTGAGTAATCTTTACTACTCTAGGTTAGTATGGTATAATCCTGCTGAAGTCCTGTAACTTTATAAGCTTCAGTCCTGTAAAAAACTAAATGCTTTTGTTCACCTTTTTAAAAAAGCTGAAGACCTGTTCGTGCTTTCTTCTCAACAAAGATAATTAACAATTATAGAAACATAAAGAAACTTGCTGTGTATCCCTTAACACTTACTCAGGTATCCTTTAAGTTGCATTCGAAGTCAGCCAGTGCAATATTTTCCCAGAACAGATGCAGAAAGTGTAGTCAACTCTTTTCTTTCTGACATGAAGAGCAATCTTTCACAACTGTGTGGATTCCCAATGAAGATGACAAGTAATGCACTTTATGCTATACAAGAACTCTCCTGGGCTCCGGTGGGTGTAAGGCTTTTTTATTAAACATACTGATGGCGTGTACTTTTTCATGGTATGAAGTGGTCTTTCTCATATTCAGAGCACAGTAAGAGCATGTAACTGTGCTTTTCACAACAAATAACTATCAATCCTGTAACATTTAGTTAAATGTGGAAGTAAAAATTACCTTGTTATTTGCCATTGTTATTAGTCATATCAGAAATACGTTAAAAAATTGGGCTTGGTGTTATCAGTATTTGCAATTCTATAGATGTTTTTTAACAGTTGGGTATCTAGAATTTTCTTAGATCTCTTCCATAACAACAATAACAATTACATTATTGTTATTATTACTACTACTATTACTGTTATTCCTATTACAAGGGCATGTAGTGACAGAACAATGAGGAATGGCTTTAAAAACACAGAGGGTAGGTCTAGATTAGATATTAGAAAGAAATTCTTTACTGTGAGGGTGGTGAGGCACTGGCACAGGTTGCCCAGAGAAGTTGTGGATGCCCTCTCCCTGGAAGTGTTCAAGATGAGGCTGGATGGGGATTTGATCAGCCTGGTCTAGTGAAAGGTGTCCTTACCCATGTCAAGGGAGCTGGAAGTAGATGACCTATCAGGTCACTTCCAACACAAACCATTCATTACTCTATTAATAATAACAATAATAATATTAACAACAATAATACTGATATTAATATAATATATAATTGTACAGTGCATAACATATATAATTATATATTATAAATAATATATAATATACAATTTATTATTATTTTTATTACTATAAGAATAATATTTTTTAAAAAGAAAGCTCTGTGAACTTAAGCATTTAAAACCAAGCTGTAAGATTTGCTCCATGTCTGGTGATGGAAAGGCGGTAAGTAATCAAAACTCCTTTAGTTTGAGATTGTGACAAAGTCTGAGACTCAAATTTCTTTGGTAGTAGTGAAAGAAGAAATGAAGTAATTAATTCTGAACAAAGAATAGTGACAGAAGTTGCAGAGGTTCTAAAATACTATAATCCTCTTTCAGAAAGCAGTTCCTGTTTATGTGTCTTCAGTGATCAAAGCCGGAATGGCTCCTCTGTGTCATCTGCAGTTTTTATAGACATCCAAACTGTCTTTTGCTCAGAATACAGATGCTCTTAGAAGTCTTAAGAGACGAGGAGCCCTGCCAATCAAACCCTGTGCAGAACACCTCAAAAGGGTAGACATTATCCAGTTGGAAAGCACTAAACCAAGATAATGACTGTAATTTAAATTTAAGTCTTCTAATAAATACGGTATTCCAGCATAGTTTATAAACAAATAACTGGAGGAGATGAAAGAAACCACCTTAATTTATAGTGGCAACTAAATATTATTTAAAAATATAGTAATTCTGATTGAAAACAGGAAAATACATGCTTATATTTTGTGATGTGTATTAGGTTGATATCATATAGTGATGCATTAGGTGGCACTATCAGACTTTTTAAATCCAGTTCATTCGATTTAGCACCTCTTGTTTTATTGCAGGAAATAAAATCTAAGCGTATGAAATTGGATGGTGAGATGGTTTGTGTAGTATCTCTAACGCAGACTCCTCCAAGGAAACCTTCTTTGCCTAGAATTCGTTCACCGTGCAGTACGGAAAACAGCCACTGGATGGAGCGTTTGATCAAAGAGCCAGGGACACGCAGTTTGTCGAGTAGCAGCGAGGGCACTGGAGAGGTTAGCATTGAAGCAACAGAGAAATCCATGAATAACACGCAAATACCAGGAGTACCGGAGTTACCAGTTGCAAAATCTTTAGGAATACCCATAAATTCAGCCTTTAAACTCCCTCCCCCAAAAGTCAGCAAAATTATACCAATTTTCAAAGGAAAGTTGATGCAAATGAATGGGAAAGCCGCAAATCAAACAGATAGGAAGAAAAGGGAAAATGTTGAAAGACCAATAAAAGTCACGGGTGTTTCATCTTCTCTGCTGACTGTGCACAAGTCCAGCATAACTCAGGTTTTCAAACAAGTTCAAAATTTGCCAGTCAAAAATCCTACTGACAGCAGCATATTTCAGGTAATGAAAACAAACAGACGCACAAAACACGGTACACCCGTATTTAGATGGAAAACAGAGTCTGGTGGACAAATTACTAATTCTGATTTTTCTGAAAACTCAGCTTCAGGTGGGAATTCAAGTGAAGTCAATCACAAAAAGGCAAATTCTCCCTTCTTTCTTAAGAATGTTGGGCCAGGTCTTCAGAAATCCAACACCAATCTGAGTCTGAATGCATATGAATCTCCTACTTCCGGTGCAAGAAGGGGAAAAAAGTTTGCAAGTCAAAATACCCTGCAAGTTCTTGAGGAACAACACCAGTCAGAGGAAATGCATTCGCAGATTTGTAAATTAGACAAAGAAATTACAAATTCCAGTTTATCACTGCAACAAACAAAGAGATCAAATAAAGGAGTGGGGTTAAATATTCATGAATCTGTCTTCAAAGATAGAGTTTGCATCGCCAAAAGTGAAGAAAATAAAGCATCATGCCATTCTAAGGACTATATTGCTAAGACAACCAGTCATCATTCCAAATCTAACTTTGAACAGGTACAGTAAATAACAGAGCTCATTCTTACTGCTTCTCACAAATTCAGTATATTCAAAAACAACGTTAAACGATAAAGAGCATGACTTTCATCATGTTCTGCCATCATTCTCAATATGGTTTTCTAAAATTCTACTAACTTAATGTTTTCAGCCACTGCTGGTTTTTTTCTGAAAGGGAAGATGATTTACTGTGTTATGTGAGACACACACACTTCTATTATGTGGGACTTTTAAGGTGGGATAATTTATTTTTCTTTGTTTAAGACAGTTTATCAGTTTATCAAGATCTGCGTGAGATTAACATGGTAAAACTGTTTGGTGTTCAGTCTGTCTTCGTATGAAATCATATTAATGGAGTAATTCGTTTCTCTAAAACTTCAGTTGTGTGATGCTGACAGCAGTTGTGTGTTATAAGGCATTGTGCTGTTAGACAAACATGGAAGTTTTGCGAACAGAAGTTTAATTACAGTTTCACAAAAAGCAGAAGTTGCAACAGGAAAAAATCCTGCTGGACATAAGGAAAGAAAATTTCAGAGTGAGAATGGTCAAGAACTAGAACAAGTTGCACAGAGGGGTTTTTGGGCGTTGTTAGCCTTTCAGGTTCTCAGAACTTGACTGAATAGGCCCAAACCAAGGTGATCTATTTTTGAAGTTAGCTCTGTTTTGAGTACAAGTTATGATTATATGACAGCTAGAGGTACTTTACAACCTAATTTTTCTATGATTTTTTCTGCCTTTCAATAAAATAAATAGCTGAGCTGATTGCAGTATAGTTTTTATGAGGATGATGTCCCATGTATTGGGCACATGGATGAAATGTCACTTGCTTATCACTTTTTTCATCCATGACATGTAATTTGGTAGGTTAACTCAACTTCATGTTATGAGGGCACCTTTTGAAAACATAGGTAATTTAAAAAATTAGAAAACTTGTTCAAAATTTTGTGCGTGTTTTTTTTTTTTTGCTAATGAAGGCATAAACTTGTATACTTTCAGATGATTACAGGGAACAAGTATCTGACATGTGAAACACTGACCTCAGAACTGACTTCATCGATCAAGGAGAGCAATATGGAAGCATCTGTAAAGAAAGGTTGTGCCAGAAGAAGACAGGTAAAAACCCCCCCCACATACACCCCTTGATCCAGTACAGAAGGACCTAAATTAAGAGATAAAAAGGAAATCTAATTTTTTTTCTTCTTAGCATGTTCCAGGTGAAACAGGCAAACTAAGAAATCTTTTTGAGCTGGTTCTAAATAAAACTAACCATAACAAGGATAAAACTAAACATTAACTGTTGGTTATGATACTGTTACTTCAGGCCTTCATTTAAAATGCTTGTCTCCAGAAAAAGATACTACTAAAATGTTTAATGATGTTACTGTTTCTGAAGCAGATATTCTGATTCTACAGAAAACAGTATTATCCTGACCAGTATAACTGTGGGCATTGTCAGTGGCTCTGTAAGTGCCTTATCTGAATGGCCTTGAATTCAGCAACGTTCTGTAGAAAAGACTTTTTGTTCTGTTAAGCTTTTAAAGCCAAATACAAGACAATTCTGGAAGTTTTAACTGTAATTAAAAGAACAAGCTCAGTGCTTTCAGTGCAGTTCAGAAAAGGGCGGTACAGCAACCCCGGGGGCCTGCTGCAGGAACACAGTCATACCTTGGAGCTCAAGCTACAGCAGGGAAGAGAGGAGCTGGCGTGGGAAGCGCCAGCCCAGCTGCTCTGAGTTGGTCCCATCCAGCTGCAGCTGGGAAAGGCCCTTCCACAGGGCCACAGCTGAGTCATTGGTTACAGGCCCAGCACTACAGTGCTACAGCAGTAAAGTCGGTCTCACAAAGAGAAGAAAAGCAGCAACTAAAAATAACTGTGGTCATAAGAATAACAACGCCAGGGGTCTGAGTGCTGAAGGGAAACTTCCACCATAATACAAAGGACAGTGCTCCTTCCCCATTCCAGCAGTGCTGCCACACCAGCTACAAGTTCTCTGCTTGTCTGGTCTGCCCAAGTTGCAGAGGTAGTTCCATGCTCACAAGCCCTGCTGCGTCTGGGTCATTCCCAGTGGCAGGCAAAGGACTTCAGCATTATCCTGTCCTAGTCAGGAGTCACAAGTGCCCCACACATTCCTCACTCTCCGGGCAGGCTGTGAGTAGCACAGGTACCTGCCTGAGCCCTGCAAGCTAATTTTGGAAAGTGTCAGGAGACAGCAAGTTCCCACTGCCTCCCTGCCATGCTGTCAGTGCAGCACTGCCACTGCTGGACTCAAGTGAGGTGGATGCACAGCTCTAGGGAAATTTCAGCTGGAGTCTCAGGAATAGGAGAGGGACTCGTCTGTTCACTGGGGTAGGGATGGACTCTCTGGTGCTCATCAGTCTGATTCCTCTTCTCCAGATTAAACTACAGTGGCACTAACTGGG
The DNA here is from genome assembly GCA_013396775.1 of Cephalopterus ornatus. Lineage (NCBI taxonomy): Eukaryota > Metazoa > Chordata > Aves > Passeriformes > Cotingidae > Cephalopterus > Cephalopterus ornatus. The sequence goes on along the minus strand of VZRE01006291.1, from coordinate 120,009 downwards.
GACACTGCTAAACACTTCTCTGAAGAGTAAGCCTTAGTCATTATCTTAAGTTTGGACAACCAAGCTGGTTTTGAAAGTCATGGTTGCCAGCATGTAAAAGGGTATTTTCCCAGTAGCTCTGTTCCTAATTATTTAACCACTGTACATATAAACATACTTTAAATTATATTTATATTGGAGAGTAAAAACTTTTATTAATTACTTCACATCCAGCTAAGCATTTCACTCAGAAACAACTTTTTTAGTTGAACTGTTAGCTTAGTATTACTGCTTTGTTTGCTTTACTGGTTTTTGCCTTTTTTTTTTTTGTTTGGTTGTGAGCAGAAAGAAGAAGGTTATTCAAAGTTAAGGAAAGTCAGAAGAAGTAAGCCTTCTACTTAGGATGTTCTGGAGTACTGAAAGAAAACTCTGGGTATGCTTACTACAAGTTTTAAATATTTTTCTTTTATTAAAATAATATCACATGTCTGTAATAGTTCCTACTCTTTTGGATCATGGTGATGATATCAGCTGTCTACAACGGAATCACTTTAGTAAAGAAATGGCTTCTAGAGCAAAATAATGAGGTAACAGAAGCTAAGTTTCATTGGACACTAACAGATAAAGCTTTGCCTTTTTTTTGTGAAACAAGCAAAGTTAAAAAAAGGCATTTTGTACTTATTAGTACTTAGCGTTTGGATTAAATTTGTATTTTGATTGGCTTATTTTCTCTCAGACTGAAATAAACCTGGTTTTTGTACTTTGAAGTTTCATTTGAATCTCAGCTGCAGTTAAAACCATAAACCATGCGAGTGAAGCTGTGTGTATTATTTGATATCGTTACATGAAAAGGGGTGGCTAAATGCTTTTGTGGTGCTGAGACCTAACCAAAGGACAAAACTGTCTGTCGTACAAACTGAATAAATTCAGTTTTGTGATGAGATATTTCAGCCTACATCATGAGTGGTTGTTGATAACAGTCTTGATAGATAGAACAAGCTTGACCTTTGAATGTTCCTTTGAATATTAAGGACATAAATAGCATAAGAATCACACCAGTTTTAATGCTCTAATGCCTATCACAAGTTATCAGTAGTAAAACATGCAGGAAGGAGTAGCCTACACACTTAACTCTTTCAGAGATAAATAGAAGTATATTTATTCAGAAGAAAATATTGATGTAAGCAAGATGGTCACACAGACACAATGGCATAAAAAGTACATTATACAAAGCAAATAGGAAAACAGAGCAATAAAGAAGCAAAATATAACCTGTGCATCTTTTAATCTGGCTTTTGGCTTCAACACACGTCCTTCCTTTCTTTATGTGGGTATATTTCCTCCAGTGAACATATATATCAGTCGTCTGCTTTTCCTAAAGAAAATCCATTGTATGGATGGAAGCTTTCCATCTATGGCCGTCATACTTCAGTATTCAGCATATTCTACTCCCGGGTCTTGCATTTCATCTCTCCTGCTTCAAGCCAGGCTGTTCAGGCATGGTCTTTCTTCAGAGGTGATCTGTTTTAGTGATCAGCATAGATATCTGTAGGTCCAAAGTCTGACTTTCACTGAGGACTGATGAACAGAAATGGTGTCTCTGCAAATGGTCTGAACTTTACATTTTTATACTCTGATTTTTTTTTTTTTGTGAGTTAAATACTGCAGGGTCAAGCTGATCATGGTAGGTGATGCTTAAACCCACGAGAGGAAACAGTGTCTTCTGTAAAGGGTTTAAAATATGATTTCTAAAAATCCCTCTGACAGGAGTTCTTCACTGGTGTTGATTTTAAAAGAAAACTAGAGCTAAAATGACTTTTGCTGTTGGATGGGTGCCTACATATTTGATTCTGAAAAGCTTTGTTCTGAATTCCTCTAGTATGTATTACTGCACATGTTTTCAGAGTACATGTTTTCATTTGAACACTTGAGAATTACTTGTAAGTTTTCAAATTTACTGTGTACTAAGATTAATGGGTGAGAAGGCCTTACAATGGAATTCCATGATGTAGTCAGCAGAAAGGACTTGGTTCTATAATTCATGACAACAAAATCATTTTTACTATTATCTTGCAGCAAGGGCCAGTTTTTATGACTAATGTGCCATGTTGCACAGCCTCATGACTTATACAGGAAATCACAGCAAAATCCTAATTTTCCTTTTTAATTTTGCTGGAATGTGTTAATAAAGCAGTGTGAGAGAAGTATCTAACATTTTAAGAAGCTGAACATTTAATTATAATACTAAATCATTCTCATTCATTCTGGTTTTACCCATATATAGTCAATCCTCCATTCTCTGAGGACCAACTCAGGCTTTTCTTTGGCATAAAAGGAGTAGCCAGATATTAAGCATGTTTAGAGGCCTGGACTGTGCTGGGTACATTGTTTTTTTTAAGGCCGTGCAGGTTGGGCCATTGGAACATCTAATGCTGTTGAAGTGTCCAGGCTGTGGAGTGGGGGCAGGGTATCTGCTGCTGAGTGAGTTCTGTAGAGTCTGTTGGGTAAGTTGTTTAGATTTCCATTGAATTTAATAGGAGTTTTGACATTTAATACATATGTAGACTGGTACAGGTAGGTGGTCTAAATCTGGAGCTCAAATGCACTGCAGGAGTACGACTTGAATAGCTATGCAGTGTGAATAAAGACCTGCATGATAACAGAGCTTGCAGAAAAGGTTTATAGATTCTTTTTAAGCTGTTTTATATTTGCAGTCAGATTTCTTCAAAAGTCTCCATGCTTACTCCTTTATTCATGAAAGTCGTTCTATCATCTGAAAGGTCAAAAACTACTGTGAAAGGGAAGTTTGGCTTCTAAGACCACAAGAGCAGAGCTTCCAAAGGACAGTATATATGAGTACAGAAAGATTTTTTAGAAGAAGGATTTGCATCATCACAAACGTTGGTGCAAGAACAGACATATTAAAAATAGTAGCACTGAAGGTCCCAAGCCTTTTCCACCGATCTGCAAAACTCTTCTTGTTGTTCTGCTCCTTTATTGTAGTGAGATACTGACCTTTGGTTTTCATTGCCAAATTTCATTTAGCAAATGAGAAGATGCAAATTCATCACATATAGTAGTAATAATAGTAGCATTTCACTTGAAAATATTTGCTGCCATTACTGTAAGAATATTGTATGAACACAAGATGAAGGCAGGAGATCCACAAAATTGGAAATACAGAAAAATTCTCAGCAGTTTTGGCTTGAGATCTATTGGACTGTTTCTTCTACAAGGTATATTCCCCAAGCCAGCATTTAGGAATTTATCTTACAGTTTGAAGGGCATTATACAGACATTTCAACAAAGCCATCTTTCAAATGCATTCTTGATGTGAAAGAGTAAGCTATAATATTACCTGTTGTATATAGTGAAAATTTTGGGGGTTTCATTGAAAAAAGATTCTGAAAATGCTCAGTCTTTCAATGAAAAAGCAATTTCTTTTGTGATGGGGGAAAAATTTTCTAATCAAATCTAGTAGCAGAAATAACCTCTGGACTGTTTTCATTAGTAGGTTGTTGGTACCTAAGTACCAACATACTCCAAAAGAAATAGATGCTATCATAACATTATTTCTGTTATCCTATCCATTTTTCATTGCTGCAGGATTTTTCCAGGTTAGGGGTAATCTAATTTACTGCATGGTTGACCATTTATAAATGCTAAATAATAGTTTCTTAAGATTCTGTCCTTTCTTAGAGAGTTAAGAATGTGGTTTGGCTACCTGACCTCAGCTGGTTAAGAAGGTGTGAATAGACTTCTGCAATTTAAGTTCCTTCTTCCAGCACCACAACTAATCATAATATTTTGAGGGATTTAAATTTAAAAACCCAGACCTAAAAGGAAGGATAAAGCGGTACATGGTACCATAGATTTATCAAGGAGAGAATTCTCTTTTGTTCTGTGTTAAAAATGCATACATTTAATTTGCATTCCCTAAATCTAGACTTTGTAAGCAGAATGCAAATACAGATGTAGAACTACAGAAACTTTTTATTCCCTGCGTATTAACCATATAGTTCTGAGTTGTGTTTTGGTTTCTTCTCTAAAGAAGAAGAAGAACTAAACTTTTTGTATGTTTTTCTTCATTCAGGTTCCCAGGAGGGCAGTAACATACCTGAGGATCTCCGAGCTTTGTGTATTTATCTCTGTTTGTCATTGGTACCTGTTTCTTCATGAAAAACCGAGTGATTTTGAATCACATTATATCTGTCCTAGTACCTGCTTATACAGTTATCATTCTTCCAAGTTATTTTAATGTTTCAAGTCTGTTTTGTAAAGATATAATATCTAATTCTTTCCTTTAATGCCTGGACCTCTTTGTTTCATCAGTAAAACATTCCTACAGAAGTTTTCCTTGTCAAGTCAAATTCTTAGAAAATGAACAATAATTTTATTCCTAGGGGAACAGTCTGAAGGCCAGGTTTGATTAAATCTTCATTAATTCTTGTTGTAATTTTTGATGAATTTTCAGAAATTAAACTGAATTAAACTGCTCTGTAAAAGACTTGTTTTAAGTTTAATTGACAAGCCATTCTTCATGAGTTTATGCAGAATGTGTAGTTGCCCTTTGGTTAATTTTCTCACCATATGTGTATCTTCAGTGACCTACCTGAAGGTGTAGTTACAAATATAAACACATATATATGGTTGTTGCCCCACAATCACTGTTTTAAAGTGAACATTATTATGTTACCTGGAACATAAGAATCAAATGTCATCCTAGCTCCTAAACTTCAGATATGGAACTGAAGTTTAACTCTTGTTTTAGATATACATTTGCAAATCTTTTTTTCCTAAAGGAATTGATACAATAGAACTTTGTGCTCTTTATGAATTTTTTTAATGTTTATATTGTCATATCTGTGTTTTTATTTGCCTCATTTTTCAAAGCAGGATTTTGCCCTACTACTATGACAACTTTTGTTTTGTTTTGTTGTGGGGTTTTTTTGCATGGTGACTGCTAACATAGCTTGAATTTCATGGTGCAAGTGTTTAAAAGGAAGTGGGCACTTCAACAATGTGTCATTTTCTCATACATAATACAAAACCATACGGGCCAAGACAAATATCACAAAATTTTGAGCAATATGCAAGAAATCAAATTATATTTACGTTCTGTCAGGAAATTGGTATATAAGGCTAATTTTCAAATTCTGTGGGTTAGTTACTCTTTTATAGATTTAATTTTATGTAATTGTCCTGCAACATGGTAAAGCCTGTAGAGTAGTTGCATTTGTACCATGCTATATAAATTAGTGCTTTACCTGATATGTTTCCCATTGTTGCTTTTAAAATGCTGCTGGTTGCCAACATTTGCCTTGTATTATCACAGAAGTAATTTTGCACTATTCCTGCATTTTCAGATGTTTACGTTGTTTTGTTATCTGTTATAATACTCAAAATACAGAAAATTTAATTATTGCAGATCCAACGTTTTCCATTTAAAATAAGCGATCGAATTACTCATCTGTGCTAAACTGCCGGCTACTTCCTAGTCTAAACTGGGGGGGAGAACCCTGCTATTTCACCCACCCACCCACTCCTTGTAAGTGCGTGGGAAGGTGTGGATAGTGAGTGGAACTGTGCTGCGTGCAGGAGTGGTGCTGGTGGAAATGCCACTAATGGGAAAGAAGGATAAGTGCTGTGACTGCCTTGGGAGGATTTGGGGATGCTGAAGGGACCTTCACTGCTGCCTTACCCTTCGCTGTTTATATGGAGGGCTTGTAAGAGCCCACCCCACTTTCTGCTTTTAATCGGTTCTTACTAACTGGGCAGAATATCCTCACTTCGGGGCAGGTATATGAGCCTGTCAAAGGAACCTTCAACATCTAGGACCACCTGGAGCCCCCACATGTGATGTCTGCTGGCTTGATTTCTCAATATTCAAGAAACAGACTCCTCCACCTGCCCCAAAATATAGAAACATACATCAGGAACAAGTGAAAATGTAAAAGGTTAAAAAAATCCCCAGGTGTGAGATGCTGGTAAAGAGATCAACTGGCAGAAGCTATCACCTGCCTTTTGACACCTGCTGGGTTTTACAGTGTTTTATAGCTTTTCCGTCAGTTTTCAGGTCGTCTGATTCTATGTCTAAGTCGATTCAGATTTACATTTGCAAGAGTTTTCTTTGGCCACTGTATTGGAGGATTTGTCGAGTTGAAGTATTCGTAACAAGTTCACAATATTTAGTATATGTGCATTTCCACAGAGTGATCTTCTCTCACATATTTTCATAAGTTGACTGTTCTTATCCTCCCTCATCTTCACAGATGTAAGCCAGAGGGACTTTTTATGTACTTTAAATTGGCATATGCACAAGTGCTCTGTCAAACAGGAACTTAGAAGCTTACAAATTGTCTTATAGGTGCTTATAACTGCAGGGAAGCTTGTTGTTTAGCTCCTTTGGTGCCAGCATCATACCAGCTTGTGGTTCAAACCAGAGGGTTTAAAAATAGTCTGATCAAGACCTCTGAAAGTACTATGTCACTATATCACAAAGGAATTCAGTAAATACATCAATCTAAGGAGTTTGGGCTGTGTGGTTTTTTTGCATCAATATGCTCATCATATCTTCATGGAGAACCCTGAACTGAAGAATTGTGGCATCTCCTGTACTAGTTCAGGAAAACAACTCATCCCATCCCTAAAACTGATAGTGTGCTGTCTCTGCAAAACTGTGTGGTTTTGCTGGCCCATGGACAGCACAGAGCAGCAGCTCAACCTCTCACCTAAAAATTTGCAGCCAGGATGAGCAAGTTATGTTTTCCCTGGGATCTGTGCAGAACTTGATGCAAACTCTGAACAGCTTAATCCCCCCAGGGTAGCATTAGAATCTGGGACAAGGCAGTCCAACTTTGCTGGAAAATATGTGAAAATTGTTCCCAAAGAGCTTACAGATCCACCAGGAACACACGTAGCTTCTTGCAACAATTTTTTTATTGTTCAAAACAATGACAACAAATTTCTTATTTAACCCAATATGTAAATGGGATTCAAGCTTGTTCCAGCGAGAGGAAGTCAAAAGTATTGAAGGCTAATATGTCTGATCTTCTTGCAGAGAGCTCTTGGTCTGGGATTAAACAATTACTTTCAGGAACAGAAACAGCTTTGTTCCAGTGAGAGAACAGCCAAACGTGTGTAAATTTTTATATATATATATATATATTCACATATATATATATATGCACACACATATTTATGTGTATTAGAGCACTTGTCTGTGAATATGCACATCCATACATATAGCTGTGCTTCATTACAGATTTTTAAAAAATATGGTGAGGGTGTGTAATGTGAAAATTTTTTCTAATACAGACAGTTCAGATTGGGCAGGAGCATTTGGTAGTTCCCTGTTGCCAAGTACCAGGGGGTGGTGCAAGAGGGAGAATTTTCATTTTGTTGTCCTGATTCCCTTGTCCGTGATGCAGAATTCGATTTACATTGACAGGAACGGGCTGCCAAAGCCTAGCTGGTTTTAACTGTGCTGAGCTTAATTAAGTACTATTAAACCATCAGCTACCACATAAATAAATTAACAGTTAGCCAAGTGTGCTGCAGCTTGCAAGGTGGCTATGGTATGAAATCTTGGGTGATGCCAACTCAGTAATGAAGGTAAAGTTTTCACTCTTTTCTGCATGCCAGGGACATTCCAGCCTGTTCCAACATGTTGATCTGCGCACTGCAGGTGTGCCTGGGAGTTGGTCACCTGGGTTCGTGATCCAAAGTTGAACTTTGACATAAATATGCACAAAGCATGTGGTTATGTGCTTCTCAACTTCCACAACCCAGTAAAATGCATTTCCCTTATTTATGCGTGGTACTACAGCACAGATTTTAGAAAGAATGGACTTTTGTCTTACAAAGCAGCTGGCAGCCTGTCTCAGCTCAGCCAGTGGGTCGTGCTGGGGAACAGAGGCCAGTGGGTCAAGGGAGGGCATTCTCTCCTTCTGCTCTTGTGACACCCCTCCCTGGAGTGCTGTATCCAACTCTGGGCCTACCAATATAAAAAGGATGTGAACCTGTTGGAGCAGGTCCAAGAGAAGGGCCTGATCAGGAGGGCTGCAGCATCTCTGCTGTGAAGACAGGCTGAGAGTTGAAGCTCTTCAGCCTGGAGAAGAGACCACCTTCCACAGTACCTAAAGAGGGACAATGAGAAAGCTGGAGAGGGACTTTTCACAAAGGCATGGAGTGATAGAACATGGGATAATGGCTTTAAACTGACAGAGGGTAGGTTTAGATTGGATATTAGGAGGAAATGCCTCACTGTGAGGCACTGAAACGGGTTGTCCAGAGAAGCTGTGGATGTCCCACCCCTGGAAGAGTTCAAGGCCAGGTTGAATAGGACTCTGAGCAACCTGGTCCAGTGAAAGGTCCTCCCTGCCCATGGCAGTGGGGTTGGAACTAGCTGGTCTCTGTGGCCCCTTTCAATCCAAAGCATTCTATGATTCCACAAAATCAGCTAAAACTGCTCAGTGCCAAGTGTTTTCCAGAATAAAAATAAGAAGGGTTATTCCACTGGGAGGTGCTAGCAAGAAACCCCCATGCCTATGCATCCAAAAAAACATGCAGATACCTATTTAATTTTTTATGTCACATTTTTTATTACATTATGCTGCAGAAATATTTTTATTGCAACTGGAGCTTTGCGGCTCTGGGATATTTCAAAGCACATGAGGTAAATGAAACTAAATTAAACCTCTGCTGAAGAGGGAAAAAAGGGTGGTAAATCATAACACGAAATTATAACGTGTAGTTCTCAATTTTCTGATTTTTTTTTATTTTTTGAAAACTAACTTCATTTATTTTCCATTCATATAATGGAAAATATTATGGAAAGAATTAAAATGGACCCTTTGTAAAGCAGATAACATTCTGCAGCTTACTGTGAAGCTTTTAGTGCATGTGAGCAGCACCATAAAGTATTGAAATATGTGTAAATTCAAGCATTTATTAACCAGGAAATTTCTGTAGCACCCTTTGTATTGCAAGAGAGACTTAAGTAAGACTGAGTTTCATAAGTTTATATTTTCTGGGAGTTCAAACTCTTTGAAGGTTGACCGAAGCTTTTCATTTTATATCGGATGTCACCGCTCCCATTGGAGTGCCCTCACTAAAATGCCACCCAGACAAAGTGAGCGCATTGTCCTATTGACCGAACTTGGGTGATTTTTTTTCAGCCTCATAGTACATAGTAATTGCATATTCTGCCTCTGCAGGTTTTTTTCATTTAGAAAGAATAACAATAAAATCCAAATTCTGCACATTAGTGAGAGTAAATGCATTCCAGTAATGGAAAACTCATAGCTCCCAACACCTGGGCAGCCAGCCAGCCCAGCTTGGTATTGAGCATACATATTCACTAATTCTCATTTGGAGGTGAATCAATTGATGTTAGCAGTGTAAGCACACACAGTGCAAGCCATTGTTCAGATGTAAAGGGGAAAACAGCACCAGTTACAGGATTTCATCCGTACTGGGAATGCTGGACATGCATATATCCATTGGCCACTGGCATGCCTGCATCTACTGAAATCCGAGGCCGCAGCTGGGTGAGGGGCGCTGAGCTGTACTCCCTCGTGTCCTGCACTCCCCTGGCACAGCCAAGTCTGCTGTCCTTGGGTCAGAATGCCGATTTTACCTCCCTTCCCAGGCCTTTTCTGGGCTGGAGAGAACCAACTGGAGGGGAGGGGGCAAGAAGTTGCTTTAAATCACAGAGACACTCCTTTAGAAAGCTGGCTTGCATGTTCGACATATGACTACAGAGATTAACTAATTTTAAATGAGTTAAATTGAAAGGCTAAAAGCT
>VZRE01006291.1:75822-101347 GCA_013396775.1 Cephalopterus ornatus | reverse complement strand
CAGTAACCAGGGGCAATAGGGAGGGTTTCACATATAACCAGGGAGTAATAGGATAATATAGGGTAATATAATAATTGAGGATAACATTCAACAAATCCTTTAAAGAGAACTCTAAAGGTTATTTTTAAATTGGTTGTACAATTTGATCTCTTTGTCTTCATAGTGGTCCTCCACATAGCACAGCAGTTCAGGCCAAGATTAAAAGATACTTGTGCTGGGAGATGTAAGTACTTAGCTGGAATATCCACCTGCAATGCACCTAGCTCCCTGTGACTACTAATAATCCAAGTAACTGACTAGTCCTTTTTATGCCTAAATATTGTTATGAATGAGGGCTGTTTGAAACGCCTGGGAAAAATTAATAGTAGCAAAGCTCTACTTTGTAGCAGCATTGCTCTAGGGTAAATGCATTATTGTTTGTGGGGTTCTCTGTTTCCTGGGGGCTGTGACAGCAACAGGCAATTCAAGCACGGAGAAATACTAAAATGCGGGGGGAAAAATCAAATCAATGTTACCTTCATATAATTTAGAGGTAAGATGCTTGTTGAATCTTTTAGAACTTGACTGGGAACTAGTTTACCAAGGTAGCCCATGCTGTAACACAGCTAACCTGTTAGACAGCTACAGACTCAGCAGTGGTGGTGAACAGGGTCCACTGGGTTGGCCCCTGGGGTGTAGGTGATACAAAAATGACCCTGTGTTTATAAGAACTGAGCATGTGAAAACTCACGTAGGCCACAGGAATGAGGTTTTGAAACACTAAGGATTGATTAATGCCTGAAATGTGTATTTTTTTAGACTATTTTTGTTTTGATTTTTAAGGAAGGCCAAACCCTCAAGAAGTTCGCTATTAGATGTCACCTGCATATTTTTCATTAATAAAAATGAATTTACTCCCCTGTCCTGAGGTAACAAAGAAAAAATATGAGGTAGTGCATAACAAATGCATGTCTCAGTGCACAACTTGACTGTGTAATTTCACTTGTGACACTAGACGAGATGCTAGTCTGTCACTAGAACAACGCCAGATTGCAGCCAGTGAGGATCTGACTGCTAATTTTTCTCTCCCAATGGTCTGTACTGTTTTGCAAAGAAGTTTTCTTTAATGAAAATTCCATTAACATTATTCTCTTTCACTCCCGTTAGATAAGAAGGTTCCATTTACTTTATTAAAAAATCATTTTTCAAATAAACCTATTCTGACATTTTCTTTTGATGATGAGAAAAATCTCTGAATAATGTGAGAGGAATAATGTGCTGCCCTTCTTTTCCATAAGGAACATATTGTTAAAGATACTTATCAGTTCCACCAGAACTGTTTCTGTGAGAGCATTTGTGGCTTTCCTGATAGCAGGGCTGTTAGACAACTATTTTGTCTGACTCAGAGTTGCTCTTTGACATGTCCCATTTGATAACTGATGTAACTGCACAGCCAGCTTAAAATGGTCAGTGCCAGGTCCGCAGACTGTGCAAAAATCCCCAGCTCCATTAACTTCACTGGAGATGTGTCTATTTACACCAGCTGGCACAGTGTGAAATGTAGCTATTGTCCGTGGAGGGAAAAGGATATGAAATGTTGGAGATGGAGCCACTGACAAATAGATTATATTTGACACTAAAGAGGAGCAGAATTAAATCTCCATTACTTTTTTCAATGCTGCTATTAAATGCTGTTCCACTAACTAATGCCACAAATCTTTTTCCTCCTACAAGCAGCAGGCTTGTGTCAGCAGGATCACAATTTGTAATGTGCTAACAATTTCTGAGGAAGGAAACTCTTAAGGTAACTCTCAGATACTTGCAGGTTGTGACAAAATTACACCAAAGATCCTCAAGTATCCATCACGGATGTTAAAAAGTCAAAATGCTATTATCAGTGGCAACAAAACAGCTTGTTGCATAATTCCTGGGAAGCCTGTGCACCTGGTTAAGAGAGCTTGATAGGCTTCTGTGCTGTGGCCACATGTTCTGGTTCAAGACAATAACGCCCTGGGGCACCCCACAGATATAGCAGTTCATGCCAGTTGATTTCCAGCTGCTGACTTGGTAGATGACAACATCCTGATTCTCAGCAACAAGACTTTTCTCACTCACTGAGTCCACTGATTCAGAAGAGCTGGTTTTGTTTTCTCTTTTAGCAGATGCCATTCTCTGTTTCCTCTGCCACGCAGCAAAGGACGTGTTGCTGATTAGTAAACAAGGGGCTTTATTGCCTCCTCTCTGCAACTGTGATAAGGTATGACAAGGTGTAGTTAACTTTTATCCTTTCTGGCATTCTAATGAACTGCCTCTGTTTTTTGGCAGTCCAAGCTTCCCACTCACTGCTATGGAAGTGGAAGGGAAGGCGGGAGAATTTGTGGCTACAGTCAGATGGATGCCATTACAGTTTCAAGCAGAGGAGAAATCCCAACCTACTTGAGCTTGTTCCTATATAGAGACCCATGGGATGCATTCTCCTTCATCTGATATGGGTCAGATTTATGAACAATTAGTGTTTTTGCAGAATTGCAAGGGGTCAATTCCAAGGTCTCTAGCACTGTTTTATTAATGAAAGCCTAAATGGTAGAAAACTGCTAATTAGGAGATCTTAAAAGCCTTTGACTTAATCTTCAGATCTTTTGTAGGTTATATATGAGCGACTACAGTTTAATACCATTATAAATTAATAAAGAGTATGTTATTAGTGACAATGAACTCTTTGTGGTGTATAGTTTTCTAAAGAACATTTTTTAAAAGAAGACTTCATGCTCTCAGGGCAATTTATGTTGGAACAAGAGTGTCTATAAACTGCAGGTGTCTCATTAGATTCTGCTGGTGATTAGAAGAAGCAGCCATGTGCAGAGATCTTCATCAGGGGCTCCATGATTTGTGTTGTCATGCTCGTTTTTTCCCTAATAGCTACACATTAGTTAGCATTGATGCTCAGCTGCTGTGAGCAGAACTCTGTAAAAATAGTCGGTTTCCATTCAGAAGCGAGTGGCATTGAGCCAGCTATTGATTTATAGACTGACACATACCCCTTTATAACAACTCTGAGAACGTTTGCTGCTTATCTGTTACCTTTCTCTACAAGGACATTAAAAAGAATTGTCCACCTGATAAAGGGAAGCATGCAGCATGATATTTTTACTGGTTATTTTCATAGAGAGCTCTGCAAAGGACTGCTTTATACAATTGCACTAAAGAGAGAGAGGGCTTGAGAAAGTTTGTCAGTATTCCCAGTTCTGGTTAAACAGTTTGGCCTGAAGGCAAGATGGATACATGCCTATTTCTTCCCAGCATCGACATGTGTTTGAAAACAGCAACTTGGCATAATGTTTTAAAAAAAATAACACTAAACACAGAACAACAACCCTTTTGTATCTGCCACATATACTGCTTATTTTTGGGGAAAAAAGCAATAATATTCAAGCTTCTAACAATAGTGATACATTATTTAGAATCACGTTATGCGTTTTCATCTGAACAACTAAAAGGCATTTATTTTTGTATTTCTGAAGAATTTATTTTATAATTAATTCTCTGCTAGTTACGTGACAGCTACTTTTTAAAATCTTTGTACCTCTAGTACTTGGCTGGTCTCTTTTTGTCCTTAATCTTGCAGTCATACCTAAGATAAAGGAGGAGCACTGGGGTTTTCTCAACTCTGAGGTTCTGTTTGGGAGGGAGAATCTAACACACCAAAAAGTACACCAAACTATTGGGCTTGATTCTTATTTTTTCTCATGTCAAGGTCTTGCAGTAGACATAGATTATACTGATATCCACTCTTGTCCTTGAAGTTCTTTTACAAAGCAGGTCTAACATGAATGCAAACGCAGGCGTTGTTTATTACCCTGGTTCTGTCCGGCACCTGGCACAGTGAGGGCCTTATCCACTTAGCCTGCTAGAGGCAACAGTGTTTAAACCATGATAATATTGTCCTCAAAGTTCAAATGGAGATTAAGTTTCGGGATCCAACAATTTTGCAGAGGATTCATACCGTTGGCAATGTAACTCTGCGTTTCCTTATCATTCACAAAACTCTTGTTCTCCCCATTCCACAGCTTCCTCAGAGCCTGAGTTGGCTTTGTCTAGGCCAGAGTGTGAAATCTGTGTTTTAGCTTAGAGTAGAAGATGCCTACAAACAACTGGATGGGGCACTTGTTAGATGACAGCCAAAAACATGCTTTCGTTTTCTTCACATGAATAACAGTCACAGTTAAAAGAAACATTTGGGTATTTGGGGTAATAATAGTTAGAAAAGGCCATTATGTTTTTGTGATTTTAAAACTGTGGTTGATATTTTTGAAAGGCTCCGTGCTGGCACTGAGATATGGAGGCCACTTAGTCCAACTTCTTGCTCAAGGGTGGTCCAATTAGACTGGATTTCTTAGGGTCTTGTCCTGTCAAGCTTGAATATCTCCAGGGACAGAAACTTCACAAACTCTCTGGAACTCTGTTCCAGTGCTTGACCCTTTTCACAGTACAAAACTTCTTCTTAATACTGAGTTGGAATTTCAGTGTTCCGGCTTGTGCCTGTTGTCTCTTGTCCTGCCATCGGGCACTTCCAAGGAGAGTTTGGCTCCGTCTTCTGTACATGCTCCCATTAGCTGTACATAGCAGTCACTTCTTAAGGCTAAAAAAGCACAGTCCTCTCAGCCTCTTCTCATAATAATCTTCCCTGTTCCTGTGCAAAAGAGAGGATGTAGGGTGGGGGGTTTTTGTAGGGCTTGATTCCTCTAGTGAAAAAACACTGTTATCTTCTGTTTTTAACAGCAAGCACTTCATAGTACCAGAAGTGTCAGCAGAGATCCATACAAGCACCCTTTAAAAGCCCATACCTATTGATTTGGCATTGCTCCAGCTCTGCTCTGTGCTCCAGCATCTTTGCAGCTTGAGAACACTCACTCAGAGCAGCTAGTTTAAATATTTATAGCCTGTAGTTGTGCACTCCATTTACCAGACTTTTATCCAAATGCCCGCAGAGGTGCATTTAAATCCCTGTTGCTTACAGAGATGGCATCTGACCTGGCTGACAGCTCTGTGAACTCCTGGACTATAAACTAGACACAGCCTTGCTGTGCTTTGCTGTCTATAATATGTGTCTATAATATGTCTATAATATGTGTCTGTAATATGTCTATAATATGAAAGGATAGTGCCCAGCAAATTCTCTCTCTTCCTTTACATTTTCCAAAAAGACTGCCTTATTTTGTATGGATTATTTGGACAATTCTTATCCATGTGAAAAAGCAGATAGTATTAAATTCACCCATACAATCTTTTTCCAGCAGTCTACATTATAAGAGTAGGCTTAACCCTAACCCTTTCTCAGCAAACACTGTGTGAAGGCTGTGAAAATCCTGGATCTGTGGGATGGGGTGAAATCAACAGATGAGGAACCTTATGCCACCTTAGTTTTGTGTTCTTTCACTGCCCTTATTGACATGAGTGTGGTGTTCCTCCGAGGCACCAGTCTCAGCATGGAAAAGGCTGTTTTGCAGCCAGAAGAGCAGATGGTGGGCAGTGGGGTGAGGTCCCCACCAGCATGCCAGGACTGGGAAGAACCCCAGCGAGGAGAGAGGCTTTCCTGGAGGAGACACTTCAGTATTGGGAACAGGATTAGAGACTCATCCTCCAGCTCCCTGTGAAGGCCCATTTGAGCAGTAGCTTTTATTTCCCAGTGAGCTTGCACTCAAGGACTTGCAGAGGGAATGTTCTAATGATCAGCACAATTGGAGGAGAGAGGCCAAGCTACAGCCTTCAACGAACAGGTCAGCCTCATCTGTCTGTTCCTTGTCCAGGTGTGGGAGAGCCCTTGAGCTCCCTGCCCTACCCCACAGCCAAGAAGGTGTTCCTGAGGCACGAGCAGAGCCCAGCCTCGTTGCCAGCGTGCCAGGCATCACCACTGAGCCACCATGTATGAAGGGATAGCAATGGGCTGTGCCATGGTCCTTGAGGAGCATCCCTACATCGCATCCTAGTGGGTGCAGCCATGTCGTCCTTTCCATAGACAAAGCGAAGGAAAGGAAAAAAACCACTGGGCTATGGTTATATGTCTGTATTCTCCCTTTTATTAAATGAGCTTATTGCTTATATTACTCCTACCTCTGCCCATTTAAAACACAGGGAGCCCATACTCTCCTGCTGACATGAATCAAGAGCACACACTAAAATGCCAGTGAATTATGCTGCTGTAAATTCAGCTTGAGCCTTAAAACATGTTAGTATCACATGTGACTTCATATTAAAGGGAAAACAAATACAAAATGAATGAGGTGGGACTGAAGATCTGTCCCTGAAGAGTCCATTTGCTGGCTTTTCAGTAGAGCTTATCACTGTCCTGTCTGGGTCCTGGCTTCATTTCTTGGCTTTTGAAAGATGTCTACTGAAATGGCAATGGAAATTCATGCAGTATACTTGCATACTTCTTCAGTGATATTGGTTTGGCTAATATAATACTGTTTATCCAATATTTTATAAGAGTTGGAAACTAGAATCTGATCCAAGAAATGTAACTCTTTAATCACTTAAGAAAGCTCAGTGAAATCAATGTGTAAAAATGCAGAATTTGATTAAACATTCTGCTAATTTTTCATTATTTCTATGCACTGTGTGATGCTTATTCATATTTCTAATTACCCTTGCATTTCCCCAATTTATATAGAATGTAATATGAAAAATAAAAACCCAAGCATTTGTTGTTTATACCCTGAGCATTTGTAACACGAAGTTACAGTTCAACGAACTGATGCACAAGTGTCCATGTGTGCACACACTGCCTTTACTCCACAAACAAGAGAATACAATGACTACAAGGAAGACCAAAAATACGAGTTTGCAAGGGTTGGTTTATGCTCCTCTGTGCTCTGTTACAGATGCACAGTTTTGCCAAGACTCAGAGGCAGGCAGAATCCATGTGAATGGACATCTGAACATAGATTTGGCAAAGCACTTACTTGTGCATATGTAATCTAGAATCAGATAGGCTAAAACTGGTATCATTACTTTAAAAGAGAAATTCTGAACACTGGAGTAATTACTTGTATATTTATTTAGTTATTGTTAGACATTTGAGGCCATTAAATGAGCCCTGGTTCATGTAATAAATATTTAACCACTGATAACTCGCTGCAAGATTAGAATGGTGCTTAATAACCCTTGAACAAAAGAAAAAATTAAAAGTGCCTATTGCCAGCTATTCACTTTCTTCGGATAATGGAAAAAATCGATTTCCTAAGGACAAAGATACAACCTGAAAAGTCTGACATAGAAATGGGAAAGAAGTAATTGGCATACCTGTGAAATTCAGAGCAGTAAACACATTGTGCTTTTTTAATTTTCTTTTGAATGGGAAAGAAGCAGAGGGCTTTGAATTATGCACATACAGAAAAATTTTAATTCATAAAGGTACATGGGATATTGGTTGAAACACCTATTTTTTCATCTACTTACATTTAGCCAGAAAACTTCCTCTTTAGAAATAAAAATTGACCTCGGTTCTTTCCTGCAGCTTTGCATGTCGTACCTTTAAGAGAATGAACCCATCCTGAACTCAATGCAGTTTGCTCTTTTCCTGCTGTAGCATGAATCTTGGAGAGATTATAACCAATTTAAGCAGGATGGGAGATTCTGTTTCTAACTAGCTGGAAGCAAACCGCTAAGGAACCAGCAAGGGAAAATTAGAGGTATTCTCAACAGTCTCCAGCTTGGATTACATGTATCTTGAAAGCACTAGCAGCAGATGCTTGTGGAAGTGATTATGTGCTGGATTATGCACATCCTTCTGGCTGCCAACATCACTTAGGCACATTTTGTACTGCAGGAAAAAGCCCCTCCAGTTTACAGGAAAAGGAGCGCAAAATATACTGCAGAAGGCACCAAGAAGGAGCTCAGAAATCACTCTGCTGCATCGGGGCCCAAGCCTGCAGGATCAAAACTTTAAGTAAACCACAGGATTATGGAGTGTAGCCTTTCAGGGATTTCAGCATTTTGCCATACTTTTATTTATAGACATAATAACACTTTTAGTGAGAAAAGGACTCTTTTCTCCTTCTTTTCTCTTTTCTTTTTTTTTTTTGGCTGACACAGGCTGTTACTAATTAGAGCAGTTTTCTGCATTTATGTAAATAGTAGTTCTAAAAGCTTTTGCTAGGTTATTTTATTCTGTCTAGCCTTTAGGCTGCAGATCTTATTATACAGCTCTGCAGTCTACTTGACAGTTCCTTAGACACACACAGCAAATGGGTTTGGAGGTGCCTCCACTATATCCACTGTACTATTGTTCTCTTTTATGTTAAAGAACTACAATAGAATTTGGGATTTATTTTTCTTTTCCAATCAATTTATTGACATTCTCTGGTTTTTCAGTATGGAGTCTCTTATTAGCTTTGGTTGTGACTTCAGGGTTCCTGGATTTTCACTCTTCCATGTGAAAATTCTTGTTCTTTCCCTCTACGCGTTGCTGCCTTTTTGCTGCAGCTGAAAGCCCAGTAGCCTTTCCTGATTTCACTGAGGATCCAGGAAAGTGGCGGCGTCTGAGGCTCCTGCGGAGTAACTCTGCTTACTGTTTGGAATCACTAGAGGTCAGTTCCAACAGAGGGAACTGATTCATTGTTCATCTGCTCTAGGCTTGTGAGAGCATCTGCCAATGTGGCTAATCTGATTGAGTGCTTCCACTGACACTGGTTATGGGTTTATTTTATAGTTGGTTGTCCAGATGCGTTAACTGATATTACAACCACAAGGCGCCCATGTTACAGACTGATACTCATTAAAAGCTGCAATTTATCACCTTCCTGCCCATTACATAAGACAGTAAGATCTGCTGAAAGACTGGCAACCTGGAATATGGCTTCTTTAACATTTTTTTTTTCTTTAACTACATAAAAATAAATAAGGCAGCTTGGGCCTACACTTTATGGCAAAGGAAACAAAAAATCAGAGAGGAGTGCCTAACTGCTTCAAGTTTGTGATCCCATTTTTCACCTTTAGAAAGTGCTTTGTTCAGTTAATGTTTCTAATCAAAAGCAAACAAATCCTTCCCTCTGTTCTCTCCCAGTCCCAAATACCTGTTGTTATCTCTAGTGGTGCCTCCAGCAAAGTATCTGAATGCTCTCAGTGAAGGCGGAGTTCAGGAATTTACACTATAATCTCTACAAGAAAACCTCTGGTTATAGCAATGATCTGCTTTTCTGGGTTAGTTACCTTTAAGTCAACCTCAAAACACAAGGGGAACCACATAAATCCTTTGGGGCAAGGAGTTTTACTCTGTTTTACATTACCGTGGTGCGGGACTGTTGCTTGTAGATGTTTTCTGCAGAGCATAAAATGCCAATTAGAGAAAATCAAGAAGTAGTCCTGTGAAAATCTTGAGCAAAGTGTTGAATTTATCTCTCCTAAAGATTTTCTAAAGATGAAGTAGTCCTCCAACTGGACTCACCTCTTGTAAAATGTGGTAACAGACAGTGATTACTGCAAAGTTGAAGCGCATGCTGCTAACCGAGATGCAAGAAAGGAATTAACAATGACTTAATGCCATTCCTGTTTCACAGAGAGCCGTAAATATGGGCAGAAAGTTGCTGAGTAAGGAACTACTGCAGCAAGTGGTAGAAATTAATCAAGAGGTAATGCCACTTTTATAGGGCAAAAAGGATTCAGTAACAGACTGACTGAGCAAAGAGGTGGGGCTGAGATCAATTGAATGGGAACAGAAAACTTGGACTAAAGTGGCCATTCCCAGCACAACCAAATCTTACCAGTTAAAATTTATAAGTCATCTTTTGTATGGAAGGGATGAACAGTGGGAAGAATCTTATCCAGTCTGTGACTTCATGAACCTATTGTGAACTAACTACCAAAGAGAGATGCCAGTAGGAATGTGCTTTGGAGAAACCTGAAAAAGAGAAAAACCAAACAGAAAGCATTGCAGCCCAGGTTAACAGCATGGCCAGTATACAGAAATGAAGTGGGTAGAAAAGGTGCCTTCAAGGACTGTATGTGGATCTTTTCTGGATCTGACCACCAGGGCTAGGTGAAAAAGTCTCTGCAAAAGACTTTGAGCTTTCATAGATTTTCTCATCTGAATTGGGATGAAAAGTAAACGTCAGAAAATGCTGAAGATAATAGCAAGCTTCACTGCGTAGACCAGACAAAACACTGGTTTTTAAATTTTGATTCATTTTGATCTTTGTCTTTTTGCTTTGCAAACTTTTTCAGTATGAAGTAACTAAAACTGTGAAAATAACTTGCAATTTTTTCCAAATAGAAGGCAACAAAACTGACTAGGTTAAGCATTTTCAAAATTGCCCTAAAAGCATTTTAAATTGACGGTTTTCATGTTTAAAAAAAAATACTTTTGTAATGCAAGATACCATTTAGGGCAACGTTTCATTTTCTGACCACAGCCCAGGAATGCTTCGCTGCAGAATTTCCCAGCTCCCGCTCCTGGCTGTTGTATGGCAACAAATCGTGTGGGCAGCCCAGGGTTCAACAGCCCACAGTACTCTCAGTCAATACCCATCTGACCTGGCTGTGCCCTCCGCAGTACAGGCCAGCTGGGCATCTCTTCCTACCAGGGCTATTTTTAGTGGGCAATGCTGTCAAGACAGTATGAAAGGGGCTTCGTCAGAAGGGAGCACCAGGCCTGTTTTTTCTTGTCAAGCATGTGTATAAAGTTTTCCATTAAAAAAAATATATAGACATTTACACCAAAAAAACCTGGCTGTAAAACCACACAGACTCAAATGGCAGCAGTTTGCACTTGTGTCCTTAAGGTAAATGGCAATTAAACCAGTGTCTTAATTTTCTTCTCTTTCTGTCCCGGGGACATAAAGGCACAACTACTGTTTTATTCCTGTTTTGGTCACTGGTACCTGTGATAATTAAATTGTAATATTTCCTTTGCTTCACTGGTAGTATTTCTCTCTTCCGTTTCCCAGGATTTAGTGACTTTACAAAATGCAGGACAGGCAGTGAAGAATCAAGCCGTGTGTTCACATAGCCTTTCAGATTCTCCTTGTCCTTCCACTCGCTGGTGAAGGTGTATACCAAAGCCAGCCAGAGCTGGCTGCATCAGTGATATGCAATCTCACAGCCCAGCCAAGTACAAATAACCCGTTTGTGCTGCTCTCGGGAGGTTTCTGAGGATTATTCTCTGTATCCTGAAAAGAAATGAAACCTAATGTCCTGGGAAAGTCTGGTGTGGGGGAAGGAGGTCCCTGCCAGGTGGAGGTGGCTGCAGCCAGGCCCTGAGGGGATTGGAGAAATCTGTCAAAGGCAGCTTCCCTTCCTAAATCCTGCCAAGGAGAAGGACCTTCTGAGGAGAGTGACATTCCACCAGCACTTGACTGCCACCAGTTTATATTTCACTACATGCTTTTCGCCTGTTTTAAGAGTGGAACCTCTCATTCCAAGAGAAATTTATCCTGTCTCAAATGCAAACATGAAAATGGGAGGGAGAGCCCTGCCATGGTGGAGCAAAGCACCCAGTGTCTCTGTGATCCTTGCTTTTCCCTGAAGGTACCCTCCAAGCTTGGGAAGGAGGAAAGAATGAGACCAGGGAAAGAGGAGAGCAGCAGGTTCTCCAGCAGTGCTTGGGATATAGACTGAGTCATTCCTGAGCTAGCAAGGTGCAGTACTGTCAGCAGGAATGTTGCGTGGGGAACACATGGACCCTGATCACACCCGCAGGGTCTGTAGCATCATTTGCACAGTTCGAGATCTTTGTGCCTTCCCCTCCCAGGGGATCCCATGGATTTGCACATATAAGATAAAGGAGACTTATGCATCCTTGCGTCTCAGAAGTGGTGATTTCGTTGGGAGTGAGTCACAAGAGCACAAACATAAACTGGTAATCACATAATCACAGGACTGGGAGATAAAAGGTTGCCTCAAACCAGCATCATCAACATAACTGCATGTACATAATTCCTGACAGGCACTCACTCTTGCTTGTTGTTAGAAATCACAACTTGTGAAGTCTGAAGTTTTCCCAGATGATCTGTGCCATATCTTCACTTTTCCTTTGTATTAGAAAGCCCGCAACACACGTCTAACCTGATTTTTAACTTGCTACAATTTAAGCTCATTGCTGGTCACATCCACCAAGAAAATCTGGACAAGGCAGTTCTCCTATTCTCTTTTTATCACCCCCTTTTCGTTTGTGAAGAGAGAGTTACTGTGCTTACCTTCAGTCTCTTCTTCCTCAGACTGAATGCTACTTTTTTCAATCTTGCATCATAAATCATGTTTTCACAAAGGGGCCCATATGTTTTACTTATTTTTTCTATTTCTGCTTCATCTCTTTTTCCTTATCTTCTGTCTACCTAATACTTTATCTGTCCCCAACTCTTTACCATAATTTATTTAATTTACCTTATTATTTTTGCTATCAGTTTTGTGACTTTGTAACAGGGTTAGTTCTGGAGTTCATGTTGCTTCATATTCTGCTTTGCCTTTCTGCTTTTGCAAAGGATGATCTTAAAGTATTGAAGCGTTCTCTGCCTGGGTAGAGGAGAAGAGTGGACTGAGCACAGCTTTACCAGTCAGGAGCTCCTAAGCTGTAGCTCTGGCTTAACACCAGTTTGCCCAGCCGCAGGCAAGGCAGCTGGCCTTGCTCTTGCTATGAGCTTCTTAAGGACTTGCATGATTTTTAAAAATATGGTAGTTTATTGCAAGAAATATAAAATAGACCTAGCGCTAGTCTGAAAATTTGAGCTAGTTTTTAACAGGTCAAGGTTTCCTAAGCAGCTCCCATTTTTGTGGTCACAGGCAGTCTTCAACACCATTTCAAAGAACCACTCCAGAAACAGAAAGTTTATGTATAATTAGTTCTCACAGGCTGCATGACTGTCATAAGGCTGAGGGATATAAAGATAAAACAGATTAAGTGTTGTTATGTGTCTCACGTCCAAAAATCTCTATTGTCAGCCTTAATGTTAACATTGAAGAGTCCTTCTGAGCCGAGGGCTGTCATAGGCTGCTGGGTTTTCTGTTTGTGGGGTTTTTAATGTCCTCATGCAGCTCGTGGGTGCGATGCTCGGTACTGGGCCTAAGCACATGCAGTGTCTTCTGAACCTGTGTGTCAGATTCTCCACCGCCAGCTGTGCACATTTGAAAGGCAAAGTTAACGATTTTAAGGTAATCTTGGGATCTTTATTTATGTAACTCATTGCAAGACAATGAATTCATACAAAAATTTTCATTTTGTTCATTAAAAAAATACTGTGGAAGACAACTCTGGGTCTGGATATTGTTCTGTTCAGTGCAAAGGACAGATTGTTGACATTCCTGGGTAATTCTGCTCTCTGGCAAAGGAGTGCTTCTTATCAAGGGCTCTGATGTACAAGTGCCTGAGGGCTTGTTCACATGGGAAAATCCAGTGGCATTAGTTATACCTCTGCACTGCAGAATATGAGTACCCACATGGGAACTCAGCAAGGGTATAATTATTTTGCTCTAGAAAAGCCCGAAGTAGCTTTATATAACTTCTCCCCAGAAAGTTAACTATGGCACAGGTAATGCAATGCCCCAGAGAAAATGCGTTTGGGGATATCAGAAAGGACTGCTTTGTTCAAAAGCAACTCTTTGCTCATGTGGCAACACATTTTCCTATTTGAGATCCTTTTTTTTTTTTAATCACACAGAGCACTCTGTCCCTACTTTAAAAAAACCCCTCACTCTACAGAGAAATTTAAACAAGCACCATGCATGTACTTATCCACACCCACTCACCCAGTCTTTTAGTTATTGATAGTAGTTTTGCTGCATTTACTTACACTTTTCTTCTGTAAATGCATCCTCACTCTGAGCACCACTCCCAGACAGATGCTAACTGAGCAGAGTCTACAGCGCTTGGTAAGAGAACGGTGTGCTGAATTCTGATGGAGAGGGATAGTGCTAGCCCAGGAAATTAAGCAAGAACAGAATCCAGGTAATGTAGAACAATTTCACACTTGATAGGATATTAACAGGATGTGCTGCACCTGCAGCCATGAATTTCATTTGCATAGCAGAAAAGCAATCTCTGTGCTGTAAATGAACAGTGGGTAGGAGGGATGGCAGAGAGACTGGCATGTAGCCTTTGCAGTCCTGCCTTTTGTGTCTACTCTGCCCTTTGCAGTTCTCGTTGAGTGACCTGTAGCAGGTGGTATAACTCAGAGAAAGATTTCAGAGTCCTCTGGTGGCCGGCCGCGTCCATGTGCCCAGGCTGAGCACACTCCTGCACAGCTTTCTGCAGCTGCAGCTGCAGGGGGAGGGAAACGGACGGTCCTCTGAGATTTGGTGAAAACCAGTGACGGAATATTTTGTCACAAATTACCTGAGAAAAGGAAAAAGAGCAGATTTTTGTAGCTATGACTAATGCCCTGCTGTTTCCCTGGGACTGTAACAAAATGTCTTCTGAATCCAAAACACCTCTAGCCATTCAAAGAGGAAGGTATAGAAAAGGAGCATCCACAAAGGCTACACTCTTGATGAGAAATGCCCCTCCTTCTCAAATTGCTCCTGCACTTCACAAATCTTATGAGTGGCTGAGGAGCTGGGGCTGTTTAGCCTGGAGAAAAGGATGCTGAGGGAAAACCTTATCACGCTCTACAACTACCTCAAAGGAGTCTGTAGTGAGGTGTGTGTTGGTCTCTACTCCCAAGTGACAAGCAATATGACAAGGGGAAATGGCCTCAAGTTGTGCCAGGGGAGGTTTAGGTTGGATATTAGAAAAAATTTCTTTACCAAAATGGTTGCCAAACATTGGAACAGCCTGCCCAGAGAATTGGATGAGTCACCATCCCAGGAGGTATTTAAAAGATGTGGCACTTAGGAACATGATTTAGTGGTAGACTTGGCAGTGCTGGGTTAATGGTTAGACTCGATGATCTTAAAGGTCTTTTCCAGCCTAAACAACTTTATGATTCTGCAATACAAGTGGTGAGGGTGAGGGGGTGGGAGAAGGAGGCAAAAGGCTAACAAGCAACACTCCTCAAGCCCCTCTGTTGTGTTAGTGCCTCCCAGCAACACAAGCTGGGTGAGCTGTAAGTCACTTCATCCCAGGGTCAAGAACCCCATGGACACCCCTTTCCACTACATTCACATACTACTTCTGGAGATTTGGACAGCCTCGGCTTTCACAGAATCACAGAATCATTAAGGGTGGAAAAGACCCCTAAGATCATTGAGTCCAGCTGTCAGTGCAGTACTGCCAAGTCTACCACTAAACCATGTCCCTAAATGCCATATCTACAAGTTATTTGAACACTTACAGGGATGGTGATTCCACCAGTTCTCTGGATAGCTAGTGCAATTCCTGGCCACCCTTTCAGTAAAGGAATTTTTCCTAACATCCAAACTAAATCTCCCCTGGTGCAACTTCTTGTCATTTCACCTTGTCCTATCACTTATTACCCTGGAGAAGAGGCTGACTCCCAACTCACTACAACCTCCTTTCAGGTAGTTGTGAAGAGCAATAAGATGTCCTTGAGCCTCCTTTTCTCCAGGCTAAACAACGTCAGCTCCCTCAGCTACTCCTCATAACAATTGTTCTCCAGACCCTTCACAGGCTCTCTTGCCCTTCTCTGAGCTTGCTTCAGCACCTTAATGTCTTTCTTGAACTGAGGAGCCCAGAACTGAACACAGTATTGGAGGTGCAACTCAAGGATGTGTCTTTACTATCAGTGGAGATGGTAATGCTAATCCCCTGACCCTACTTCGCTGTCCTGTCTGAGGCATTGGGCTAGCAGCTACACAAAAACATGGCCAATAAGCACTAGTGAATATAAAGATCTGTCTTTGTGCCCCAAGGTGAGATTTCTGAACAGGACTGACTGATACTTATGTGGACGCATTTAAAAACCTGACTGTCTTCATCTCACAGTCTCCTAGTACATACCATGCATTTTATTGTCCATGTGATTTTAAAAGAAAGGGATGCATAAAACAGCTGTGTCTACTCACTTGCAAGTTGTTATTGGCTCTCTGTGCTCCGCATTTTCTTATTTTCAGATTGCATTTTGAAAAGCAATCAAAAAAATTACAATCTTCGTCTCCTGTGCAATTCTGTTCGAGGATGCCCCTCATTTTGGGTTCAAAAAAGGCCATATCCACATCAATGGCCACCACCTGTGGATCAAAAAAACCCATGAGATCCGGCACAGCACAGACTGTAGGACAGGGCTGAGCAGGCGTTCTTTGCTGCTTGCTTCTGGAAATGTTGTGCAAGAGCATCTGCCAGGTAGGAACTGGGATCAAAATGAAAGGGCTTTATTTCACTTAACTGAGCTGCACTAGCCTTATAAATACCACTTCTTAAACAAAAACAGCCAATGTTTATGACACTGGGAATGGGAAAATTATTTGCGGGCAATATGCATCCCTGGGGTCAATTGGACTGATTTGCTTTACACTGGAACTATTAATCCCAAAAACTGATTTACTTGCTGGTGCAGCATATGCAGATGGCTCCTCAAGCTTTTAATTACGTGACGGTGCACAGTTATTGATGGGCCAGACGGTATCACTTCGCAACTTAGCATTCAGATGAAACCCCCTGACTCTGCCTCTGTGGAGGGGAGCAGTGGCATGCTCAGGGTTAGCTGCACCTGATACTGCTCCAGCAAACCTGCCCCTGTATTCAGTGGGTTTGAGTCTGTTCAGCTGTAGAAAGAGATCCCTGACTTTGCTGGAAGCTGGTTCTGGCTTTGCCCAGTCCTGTTTGCTATGGTTTGACACACTTATTGTGCATAGTTCTTGTTCTGATTGTCCAGAAATATGTCCCATAGCAGAGTCCAGCCAGAAGCTGCTCACAGCAGAAAAAACATGACTGAAGGGATCCATCACTTTTCTCACTCTGACACAAGGCTCACAAAAGCAACGAGTACACAGCACAACGTGGTTTGCAGAACTGCTGCCTGTGCTGCGGATGCCACCACTCTGGGAGCAAAGGGCTGTAGTCCCAGTTTCCGCCAATGTCACTCCATCCATGAATGCCTCACTTAAAAATATCCCAGCAATAAAGAGGGAAAGGAATCCAGTAAGGAGATGGCAGCTGCTTGATGTGAGACAAGCTGTGGGTGACCACAGGGAAAGCAGCCTGCTTCCAGAGTTGTCATGGATGTGCAGTCAGTGAATGTTCACAGCTGCTTTTCAAACTTAACAGTCAGGATTGGGGATGTTCCCTTGCAGCATCTGACACACATTTTCATTGAGGAAAATATCTGGGACCTGGGCAAAGCAGAGTTACTTGGGCTCAAGCGGTAGTCTCATTTTTAAGATTCAACCACCCAAATAACGGGAAAACCTGAACTGTGTGACTGGAACAGCAACTGGATCAACACCAGGAACTAAAGATGTCTGGTTTGATAGAAGGCCAAATAAACCTTCCACAGGCAGAAAAAGAGCATGGTCTAATCTTCATTTTATTCTAGTCCTTTTTCCCCAGGGAAAAATCTTGAAGAAATGAGACATAGCTTATAAACTCAACTATTTTTAGGGTTTTTGGAGCTTTATGATGATGACACAGCCTAAGGAATTTCACACATTTGAACAGGCAAATCTTTTTTTCTTTTCTTCTTTACTTCCTTAAGCTTTCTGCTGTGTTGTTGTTCAGTTCTTTGGAGAAGAGACAGTAAAAGCGGTGCAGTTTCCCCAGTCCTAGGGTTGCTGCGTCAGCTCCCAGGTGGGGTCTTTGCCAGCACTGAGTACATTTGACAATTTGATCCATTGCTCTGCTAGGAAAGCCAGCCTTGGTTCCCAAACACACAGATGCCAAAGGGGTCAGTGGCTTCACTGAAGTTCATCTGTTACAAAAATGTAACGTGGGCGTCCAGCCAGTCCCTGTGAAAACAGATCTGGGTGACACTCTACCTATGAACAGCTACATTTTGGTGGGGTTTGTTATAATCGTAATTGATGAAGAAGGTACCTCAGGAATTGCAGGAAGGACCCAACTTGGCTCCTGACCTGATTTAAAGTCATGTTTAAGGTGCTGTAATCTTTCCAGTTCTCTTTGAGGTGCTGGTAAAAGAGGAAGCTCTCCCAGAGCACTGTGCATTCACCCAAAACCTCCTCCCAACTCTGCACCTTATAGTAGCTCCATGGCAGCTTAAAATTCTACTGGATGATCACCAAGCAGTGATCTCTCATCTCTGTGCTGCAGGAGAGCAAGTGAAGGCTTCAGTGAGAGCTGGAGGCTTATCCCCACCACTTGAAAATAATCCTCAAAGTGAAACTATTGCACTCCAGGCACATTTCTTTGGGCTTCAGAGGTCTCATTACTCCAATAAGGAATAGTGGTACTATTATGGGTTTTATTATTTTCTTATACAGAGCACAAGAAACCACCAAGTGAAAAAATTGCTTAAAACAAACATAAGGGACAAAAAAGAGACTGCCTTACTGTGTTCCCATTCTGCAACTGGTTGGTAAAACTACGTAGAATTTCTGCTTCTTACTCTACTTCCTCCATCACTGATTAGAAACTCTGTCCGCTCCCCCATCCCCTGTCTCTCCCCACACCCTCACCTGTCTGACTGTATCTCCTGTCCCTCAGCCTCGTGGGGTGATACCACCAAGCTATAAGTCATGTACAACTGGGAGAGCTGTGTATGTGCATCAATTCACTTTTCCTTAATTAATTCTCTTAGGAAATATTAAATTATCGTATTTACCTATACCAGAAAATGTCTGTTGTTTCTTTGGACCCCAGAAGTCACTGGATGATCCTGGCAAAGCAAGACTTACCAAAAGGACTCGTAAGGGAAGGCACAATGCAGCATTCTTCCTCTTTTCCTGTATGAAATCTCTTTTCCTGTAAGTAGGCTGTAAAACAGATGCTCTGGTGTGTGCTCAGCCACAGGCAGCCACAGATAGCTCTGTGTAACTGAGAAAGGTGGGCAAAGCCTGCCTGGAGGAATCCCTGCTGTACCTCGCTTTGCCTAAATACTGGTACAGCTTGTTCTAGTTTCTTGCTGTAGCTCCTCACTCGTTCCCTATTCAGCTGCTGTATTGCACCTGAATAAACAATGGGAGTGGAGAGAAGGGTGAAGGGGAAGCACTCTAATTGCTCCTAATGGCTCTATGTTTAGGCAGTGTTTGTCTAGTACTCTGAAGATACAAGTGTTATATTAACACTCAGTGAGTACTAAAAATAGTATTAAAGTCCCCAAAAATGCTTTATATTCACTAAGAGCGCAGAAACTCCACTGATGTCACTGCAAATTGGAAACCTAGTTCAAACACTTAGTCACTGCACAGTGCCTCCAGTCTCTAGACACAATTCCAACTAAAACCAGAGGAATTTCTGTCCACAGAAGAATGCAAGATACATGCAGCAATGTGGTGAGCTTTGTCACTATGAAAATATGCACAGCTATTCAGGTCTGAGTTACAGCTGTACAAGGAAAAGTCAAAGAGTAATAGTAGCAGTGAGTTTCATGTCGCTATCCTCGGATAGTTTCCAGACCAGGTAAGCTGAACATGGAAACACAAATGTGTTGCTTGGATGTGAGGAGTTCCCATTGTGTCAGACCAGGGAATTCAGCCTCAGTTTTCAAATTCAAACAGTTTTTTCCTTTCAGCATCACTACCAGAAATAGTTGCCATGACTCAAATTATGACTTCATTTACAGCTTTTGAGATCCCCTTGCCTTCAGGAGGCACGCCTCACCACATCCAAGGGACCCTGTCAGTACTAGTGCCTTTGAAAAGGTGGAACAAAACAGAAGTGAGCAAGCAGTTCTCAAAACAAGCAGCAGGATTTAGTGTTCTGAAACGTGGCTGTACACATTACAAAGAGGAAAAGCAGTAGAGGATCTCCCCTGTTGCTTGTAAATGCATTGGTTTTGCGAAAACTTGGCCAAAAGCTGTACGAGGAGGGAAGTGTCATTTTTACACAGCCACCTTCAGACTAGAATTTGACCTCAAATTGCTGCAACACCATCCCAAAGATGTAACTTACCGTAAGATCATGCCTGATAGCGAAGTTTTCGGGTTTAATGTCACACAGGTGGAGTCGGTGAGAGAAATCATTATCAAAATGCTGCACCATGTCCAGAAAGCTGAGTGCAATGTCAGTGATGGCTCTCACCCTGCTTTTGTGTCCGGTAAGGGAGGGACCGATTACGTTTTCCAAGGGAAAAAGAGTTTTGTGCCAGGCATGTCCAGCTGTGAGATACTCCACAGCATAAAAGTGTCCACAAGAGCCAATAATTCGTAGCACATGTTTGCTGAAGTCCTGCAGCAAACTGAAGTAGATATATTCTTCCTGCTGGAGCAAGGACCACATGCTGGCCACCTGTGCTTTCCAGAGTGGTCCCTTTTTCCTTGTCCACAGGGGCCCCATGGTGCTGTTAGACAGTTCTAGCCCCAGGGCATTTTTGACCTCCAAAGCTACCATCAGCAGAAGCTCTGTTTCAGATATATCCTGTGTTTCCACCTCCTCCAGCATACTGAGGTGTTGGTAGCTGGAAAAGACTTCTTTTTTGGATTTCAGTATGATGGGCTGGCCTCTCCAATCGGCCTGGATGACCTTCTTACCTCTGTCATAGTAAAGGCAGTGTTTGTACACCAGCTTCTGTGCCACGCACAGGTCTTCACAGAGGTCACCAGTCAGGGCTCCGCTGCTGTAGTCAAGACACTGGAGTGAAAGAGTAGAATATTTATAGCAGAACCATATGCCCATGGACCACGTAGAAGAAAGACAAACAACGAGCAACAGTCCTAAGCTCAAGAGGCTTGCAGCAGTCATGGAACTGCAAACACTCACCTTCAACAGCAGTTGGGTCATTCAATGGTTCTTCAGAAGTCTCTAGAGACCTTTTTCTAGGGGAGCCTTGCTTTGAAACAGGGATTCTTGGGATGGTAAAGGACAGGATTTTCAGGGGCAAGGAATCGGACTAAATGACCTGTTACTCTGAAGTGGTTTACACATATGAGTTCAGTGAGACAAACTTTAAACACACGTGGCTGTGCTATACGAGATTAGGGGCTGTAACACTTTAAGGCACAGGAGACAACTTCCAGAGTAATGCAGGACTTCTCTGGAAGGTTTAGGGGAGCATAACGTAGACACTCCACTTAAACTACAGGAAAATCCAGGAGTAGCTGGATTTCTGGGATCTTCCACAGTCCTGCATGTTTCAGCCTTGCACTCAACATGCCCTGAACAAAGCTGTCATATCCTCCTCCTGCACTACCAGGAAACACAGAAGTTGTGCTCAATGCCTTTTGGACCAGGAACTTTCAGAATTTTAGAATACATAATATATTTTATTATTAAAACAATAATCTACAGAACAAACTGACTTTTTGGGGTTTATATGTAATTATCAGAAGTGAAATTTTAATATTAATTGCTTGAATACTTAATTTTTTTGTAATCATAAAGAAATAAGCCTGTGGAAGCAAGGAAACTGCTGCTTGATAGTTAAGCGTTCATTGCAAATTCATACAAGAACTGCAAGGATTCCCTCACCAGTCCTTCCCTCAACCCATAATTGTTTTCATGGTATCATTTCCAAAAGTGGAGGCAGTCAATACATTCCTATGGACATTCAGAAGTGCAGCTGTAGGGACTGCTTTGGGTGAATCAGTAGAGGGGATGATCAGAGGTCTCTGGTGAAAGGGGAATAGATGAGGTGGTGTAGAAAGCCAAACATCTGGGAGGCAGCTTGACAGTGTCAGCTGCCTTCACTGCTTTCTGGCATTTGAACCTTCATTTTAAACAAGTTGGCAGGTCCCCCTGCATGTGGAGAACTTGCAATGGCTGCCTGAGCCCCATCACACTTGTGACTTGCTGTTACATCCACAAAGAACATGATCATAACATTCAAGTAAATTATTTTCTTAGGACAGTCTATGAGGTGTGTACACCAGAGGAATACGTTCTGATGCCAAGCAACATTTAGAGTTCAACCTTAAACAACACACTGGGGAATGGGTGGAGGATTAAGTCCAAAATCCAAGAATGGTGATAAATTAGCTGAAACAGCTCACTGAGAGCAGTTCAGACAGGCATAAAATTTATTCATATTTTGATGTTCTCCCAGGCCAAATGAGAACAGTCATTGCCAGCAAGGAGAGCCAGGTAGGCAAATTCTTGCATGAGTGTTCTGACCCTGAGTCCACACGTGTGAAGCACACACACATCTGCATCAACATCCACACCAGGATGGCCAGGCAGACTCAATGGGCTCTCTGTGGATTTCAGAGCTTGCAGATCAGTGCTCCTTCTTTTGAAAATCTACTCCTATGAATTTAATACAATTTTTACCTCTACCTTTTTAAACAGGAAATATAGTTTTCTCAGAAAAAGTAGTTTAGCGGTTCTTGCCATCTGGAACTCTAAGCAATTTTAGAAAGAAAATTATAAACAGGAGGAATTTTTTGGGTTTTCTTTGGATTGTAAGTATAAGCACGTTTAAAACTCTATTGAGAGACCACAGCCTAAATCTCTTCTGCTACAGTAAGAGAATTTAGGACTTAGTCATGTAATTGGGTTCACATGGGTGAACACTTGCCCCTGTGGAAAATTTTACTGTGATCTATCAAGTTCACTCTTAGAGGGTCAACATGTGCAGACCTCTTGCATCTAGAACACATGTCCATCACCTGTAGTCAAACACGTAAATGTGTAGCTTATTTTCTTGCATTGACATCATGTCATTCTTAATGGCATTAATGAGAAAAAGTATTTGTGGAAAAAGCAGTCTCACATTTCACAGACATAGGAGACAAGCCCTTTTAGAACCTGGTTGCTGTTTAGGACTTGTCTGCTGGTTTTTCAGTTTAACCTATAAATCTTTTATTATTAAGCTAGTATCTGACAAAAATCATAGTCAACTGAATCATAGTCTTCTTTACAATGACCTTGTGCAGTGTTTTGCAAACTGGGATATGTGGAAGAAAACTTGACCAAGGAGTTCGTGGTCTCACAGTGATGAAACACAGAGCAGCCTTCCAGATGTAACATTCTCTGCTGGTCAGCAAAGCAAGCAAGAATTTCAAAAAGAGTCCCTCAAGTAAGCAGTCAAGAAGTTTGAACAAGTTTCTATCATCAGCCTTTTAAGCATAGTCTGCACTGCTATTTCATCTTGAAGCAATTATTTGACCCTTACATCCTTTCCAAAGACATACAGTTTTACAAGACAATCTTCCATCATGTTGGCATAGCTTGTACTATTGTGCTCCCCAGTGTATTAGCTTGCATTTTACAGTATTAAAACACATGAGCCTCCTTTTCTAACATTTAACCAGGTTAATTATATATACTATAATACAGATTTATTATTTACTAACCCAGGAACCTTTGCACTAACTGCAAACTTCATTATACAAGATTGTAATTCATCACAGTGATTGCTGATAAGAAGAATCATCAATTCCCCAGGGAAATCTTTCAGAAATGGTCCTCCACGCTGCCACCCCTGTCTTAACGACTGCATTTTGAGATCTGTCAATGAGACAGTTTTAAATCTACCTAATGATTGCCCTTTGAATGCCACTGAGTGCCAGATTTTTAAAACTAAAATATGAATGTGATACTAAGCCAAAATCCTTGTAGAGAAGCAGCTGTACTACAGAAAAATGCAAACACAAGCATGGTTTGGATTTGCTAGTATGTTTCTGATTAAAATTGGCTACATTATTTTTAATGCCCTTAGTGCACTTATCAAGATAAGTTCAAAAAAGCTGGGTTTAAATTAATGTAAAAGCTTAAATTAATGTAAACCCTGCTAAGGACTGATATAAATTTAAATAACTCACTGTACCACCACCAGTGGCCTGAAACTGATGTTCTGCCTTGTTAGCTAGTACTTCTCCTGTGTAAATGCAATACTGAGCCAGGTTTGGAAGGCATCAAAATTAATTGATTTCTCCAGAGGAAACAGAAATTGATTGCTATGATTTAGTGTGTTCAGTGTAAATGAAGATGAGATTAGCATTAGGAAAGAGTGATTTTTTTTTTTTTTGAGACTTCAAGTTGGTCCCCACAAAATGCCCTGTGCTACTTTTGCCTTCTCAGTGCAGTGCACATCTGCACAGATGTACATCTTGCTCAGAATAAGGAAATAAACCCTTTGGAAATGCCACTTGCCAGGGCATTTTCACCAACTTGCTTAAAATAGTTCTTCTAATCTCCTGCTGAAAATACAACAGATGACTAGTAAGAAAGTTTTTCTTAGAGGCTTATTTTTGCTTAATAAAAGGTGTGAGACTCAAATTATCAGGTTATTTGTTTCATAGATAATTGCACTCTTATAACTGCAAAGCTCATGGCTTGCTTAGAAGATGTAGAAAAACTTATTCTGGGGCTGATGAAGATGAGCTCATTTTCTAATTATTCCACTAGAAGGACAATCACTTTCTAACATCATCTGGGAAAACTGTTGCTTTACAAACCTTAACAAGAGTACTGAAGACTTACCTACAGAAATAGATGAGCACAGCAACCTCAGCTACTCTTCCTCTGGAAGCAGGGTCTGTAACTGAGCTATCACTCAGTGAATAGAGACAACTTTCCAGGCTTGCGCCTGAAATCTGATCCCTGCCTGGGCTTTTGAAGGTATGCTAACCTTCTCCAAACTGAAGAACGGCAACAAGTCCCTGTCCATCTCTTTACTGGCCATGGCAAGGACCTGGACCTCCCTGAGCTTGGCGGCTCTGTGCTCCTCCATATCCCAGTGATCTTCCAAACCACATATGGAGAAGGCAGGAATCACTCCTTCAGCTGCAAAGCTGAGCTCAGCTGTACTTCAAGCTGACTGCTGGGGTAAAGAAACTGGAACTCACTGCCATTAAAAACACTCTGTTAGGATCGCTGCCTATACTTGCACTTCCTTTATTATACAGAATTAAGGAAATCTATAATCAGTTTTTTTCTTGCTTGTAGTAATAGATTATTTAATTCCCATTAGGATTCCTCCCTTCCCACCTAACCGTTGGCAGTACAGATACCCTAATTAAGAAATAAAATTAAACTCAAAGCATTAACCCAAGCTGATCCTCTTATCAAAGTGTTTCCTACACAATCCTAAATCTCGTTATTACTATTTTTAAGGGAAATTTTAATGAATATTCTTTCTTGAATTTTGAATAATCGCACCTTTACACGCCAAGCGCCGCCAGACATAAAGAAGGCGATACAAGCTGCCTGGCAGTTTTGAAAGATGACTTTTGTCCAAACACATTTTCTGCTAAAAACAAAACAAATAAAAAACAACACCCCGAGGAAGGTTTCCCCCGCTCCGGAGCGTGCAGCACGCCGAGCTGCCCTTTCCAAAGCGCTTGGGCAGCTCACCCGAATCCCACACCGGGGATCCGGCCCGCCGCCTGCACCTGACCTCGCCTAGGGGAGGGAAGCAGGGAGGGAGGGAAACCGGGAGGGAGGGAAGAAAGGAGGCAGGGAGGCAGCCTCCCGCCCGTGCGCACCGTGGGGCGCCGGTGATGCGGCACCTCCGGCGGCCGGAGCCGGGCAGGGGCGGCACGGCCGGCAGCGGGTGCTCGGCTCAGCGCAGCCCCGACGGACCGCCGGCGCCCCGTCCTGCCGGCGGAT